>JALIZH010008736.1:0-336607 GCA_030522465.1 Rhipicephalus appendiculatus | reverse complement strand
GTGCCATGAGCGTGGCATGCAAGTCATGTCGCACATGACAAGTCATGATTTTCTATATTACCACTTGTCAATTACGTTCGTTCATACAGTCACGTCACTCAATACCAAATTTGGTGTATATCAAGCTAACGAAACGGCCGCGAGCGCGCCATGAGCGTGACATGCAAGTCATGTCGCACATGACAAGTCATGATTTCCATATGACCACTGGTCATTTATGTTCGTCATACAGTCAAGTCACATAATACCAAATTTGGTGTATATCAAGCTAACGAAACGGCCACGAGAGTGCCATGAGCGTGGCATGCAAGTCATGTCGCACATGACAAGTCATGATTTCTATATTACCACTTGTCAATTACGTTCGTCATACAGTCACGTCACTCAATCTCAAATTTGGTGTATATCAAGCTAACTAAATGGCCGCAAGCGCCATGAGCGTGGCATGCAAGTCATGTTGTTCATGACATGTACGTCATTATTTGCATAATTCCCACCTGTCATTTATGTTCGTCATACAGCCACGTCACTCAATCCCAAATTTGGTGTATATCAAGCTAACGAAACGGCCGCGAGCGCGCCATGAGTGTGGCATGTAAATCATGCTTTTCATGACAAGTTATTGATGATTTTCATGATATGACTAGCCATTTATGTTCTTCATACGGTCATGTTATGCCATACCAAAATTTGGTATAAATCCTATTAATGATACGGCCAGCAGAGCACAAAGTCGTAGGCGGCTAGATAGATAGATAGATAGATAGATAGATAGATAGATAGATAGATAGATAGATAGATAGATAGATAGATAGATAGATAGATAGATAGATAGATAGATAGATAGATAGATAGATAGATAGATAGATAGATAGGTAGATAGATAGATAGATAGATAGATAGATAGATAGATAGATAGATAGATAGATAGATAGATAGATAGATAGATAGATAGATAGATAGATAGATAGATAGATAGATAGATAGATAGATAGATAGATGCGCTCAAAGTCGCCGAAGTTTGCTAAGAAATCCTTCGCATTTAATAGGTAGAAACGGCCAGTGTTACGCGCACAGACGTGCGCTTCCTTGTGGCACGGTTGAGGTGTCCACCCAGAAGCGAAGCCATAAAGCGTTTTAGAAGCTATGCGCGCGGGCCCGATTATATTATCGCCTTCCACTCTTGAAGGCGAAGCTCAAGCGAGCTCAAAGTTTTAAATGCGAAGCATTTCATTCGTACTGTAGACACTTTGAGCGTTTCTATCTACGCATCTATCTATCTATCTATCTATCTATCTATCTATCTATCTATCTATCTATCTATCTATCTATCTATCTAGCCGCCTACATTTGGGTGCTCTCATGATCACCTCCTTAGCTTGGGGTAGATTAAAATTAGTATGGGAGGGTGAGCGGGTTTGACGATTATGACTGTCTGGTCATGACATGAAAAAATGGGAAAATCCTGTCGCGTACCACATCACACCCTTTCCTGCAGACCAGTGTGGCATAGACACACTTACACCACTGGCCGCGGTATGCGTGTATGCGCCACTGGAGTTTCACAGTTTATATCTATCGAGGAACTTCGGGAACACAATTTAAATGCGAGAGCGTTAAAGGAAATTGACATTGTGAATATTCACCCGACGAATGCAAAGAATGAATATGAGGGTCCCAGCAGGAATCGAATCCAAGCATTCTGCATGGCAATGAAGTATTCTACCACAGAGCCGCGCCAGGCCTTGGAACTGCTTTGGAAAAAGACCCTGTGCAGACGTAATGGTAGTGAAACGTCAGTTGTGGTTGCAGTGCTTCCCATTTAATTTTATAAATATTACATATGTAGTCCAATGATACAGGCGTCGAGTCGGGTTAGCATCAACTGTAGTTAGGTGCCATCCACTGAAGTTGGTCTACGTAGTACTACCCAGGTTACCATCCTTCGCCAGCACAAGCGCTACATTTCAGCTTACCGATTCTGGTGTTGGTAATACTCATGTGGTTCTTGTCATCATTGCACAGCTGTAAACAACTGGTTTTATGAAACATAAGTGAGTGCTGAAGGTACATATCTGTGCGTATAACATTTGTACAGATGTTTAGCGTCATTTCGTTACGTCTCACTAAAAAAAAAGAGTACGGTGACCATCCCTCTGCATGCTTCGCATGACATCGATTTCCATGGTACGTGCAATCTGCCGAAGTTTTCATTGTAGTAAACCTGTGGTGAGACATCGCATGAAAATATCTTTAATTCGATTTTTTGCGCCAACTTTTGCACCATTCTCTCCCTACGCATATGCTCGTTTGCTTGTGCCACTAGCGGATTGAAAGTTACGACCACTGCCTTGAAGTTCTGTTGTTTGCTTAGGAAAAAAGGTGCTGCAATAGAGCTCACGATACTTATTAGGCGCGTTATTTATTTGACATTCTTTATATTCGCTCCTTGATCACCATCTGTTAACGTAAGTGGTAGTACAGATTTCAATTTTAAGTATATTTATGGGGTCGCGCCAATCACTGAATGCGATCTGTGGTTTCGTAATGTAAGAACGTGCAATAGCTGATGTCATGCGAAGTGATATTCTAACTGATAATGAATTAGCTTATTACAACTGGCACTAGTAAGTGCAGAATTATTGTCTTACTTTTTCAGTTTCGCATCCCAAAACCACGATGTGATTGTGGGGGATGCAGTAGTCCATGGGCTCGTAAAATTTCATCTCCTTGGGTTCTTTAGCGTGCTCCTCAATCTAAGTGCACTGACCTCTAGGATTTCGCCTTCATCTAAATGCAACCCCCGCTACTGCGATTTGATCACGAGATATTCTGGTCAACGTGGGGAAATAAATGGACGCCGCACTACCTAATCAAACTTCTAAGCACTGATCTTGAGAGTTGTAAACTTTCAAGAGCCCATGACTTCTCTAGGAAACCCTTTCGCAAGATATGTGAACAGGCCAAGATATGTGAACAGGCATCAGTGCCGATGTTCGCGGCTGCCTGCTGCCGACTTATTTACCTATGGAGTGTGGGCAAAATAGGACCTGTAAGTGTACTTATTCAGGGAACGAGGGCGCATACATGCAATAATGTGTATTTGAAACTGCGGACAAGGAATGTGTATACACTATGCCATTCACTCCTAATATTGCGAAATATTGTTTGATCAAAGCGATAGTGTGAAGAAGTTGTCGTCATATTCAGTTATGTGTCATTTGTTAGCATCGCCATGAATGTAATAAGTGCTGTGCTTATATTTTCGTGTGCTCTACTCGCTATAGACTCGACACGTTTTTTTCATTTTTTTTTATTTGATATGAAGTTCATTGTAAGCACTCATTTCTTGTATACTCACTAATGTAATGACAGCTGTGTTTATTTTCTTGTCCAATCTACTCATAATTATGTCTCTTCTTGGAACCCGTGTAGAACATGTGTACTATTGTGTTCTGTGGTGAATATGCTTGCTAGTGTGTTTCTTCTGCTTTGCTGCCAGGGTTTCAAGGCCTCGTCAGCCTTCAGTCGTCTTGTTTGATGAATTACTCAGCGTATGGTCGTGACCCCCAAGGCATTTTTGTAACAATTTCTCCTTGAATAAACCAAATAAACCATACCAACACCAAACGAATATTTTAAACCACATCCGACTTGAGCATCCGATGAAATCATAGCACCGAAGTAATAATGCGCATACTTCGGACTGCATATAGTTCCTCCATACATCCCGCCTGTCCTTAACAAATACTTCGATGGACCTTTCTTTACACTCTATCGAATCTGAAAAACTGGCGCTTTGGCTTGAGCTAACTGTTTCAGGTTCGAAATGAGAGAACCAAAAGAAATAGGCAAGTTCTCGGCCAGCAAGGACGTCATATCCGCTGAATGTTGAAATCTTGGAAGTGGAAGTACTATCGCGCTCAGTATGAGCTACATCGTGGGAGCGCGTGGCCAAGAGCACTGTAAAGGTTGTACCGTGGCGCCGATCGTGAAGTAACTTGGAGTTATCAGGGGAGCGTTTAGCTGTTTCTTTGAGTGTGCATCGCCTCGCCTTGCTTTCACGCTCGCCCTCGTTTTGCCCTGTCGTGATGTCAGCTTCGAAAATGATAACGGCCGCCGTGGCTTGACACACAGACTTCGATTTTTTCTTCAGTAAAGCTAAATAAATGGCAAAACGTTCCTTCAAATAAAAGAGGGCCAGGGTGAAAGCAAGCAATAGGGAGTGATGCACACTTACAGGAATAGCCACACTCTCTCCCAATAACTCGAAAATATGGCACGATCGGCGCCACTTTACAGCCTTGCAGAGCGCTGGGCCACGCGCTCGCGTGATGTAGCTCATACTGAGCGCGATAGTACCAATGGAACCTAACTTCACATCCGGCACACTTCAAATATTGCTATTTACAGTAAAAAAAATGCAGTCATACGAACGTCGGTTAAAGAAATATTTCAAAATCAGGAACATGTAGATAATTTCCCACCGGCTTTCGGTTGCGCATAGACTGATTTCTAATATGCTTTAATAATGCAAACAATATACACTTGTATGCTTGCTTTATTTTGCTCTACGCTGTATCAGGGTTGGGCAGAGATACTCGGAAAAGTATTCTGGAATACAGATATCGAAATGCATGCGTTGGAAACCTAAAATACAGATACTGAGACACATTTGCCTTTGACGTAACGGGATATTTCGGAAGTACTTTTGCGAAAAGACGAAAACAGTATTCCGGAGTACAGACACAGCGATACAAGTACTGGAATACTCTTTTTTTTATTTCGGGGATGATCATACCCTGTAAATGCATTAAGTGCAGCATAATGTTCTTAATAAAGTTGCAGCGCATTGAAACTTACAGTCTATTTATTTATTTATTTATTTATTTATTTATTTATTTATTTATTTATTTATTTAATCATTCATTTCTCCCAGCACACTCAGCGCCCTTAAGTCATTACATAGCTAGTTGCGGCGGAGGGGTTGCAAAGTACATAATTGGTTATAATTACATTATTCCACGTACCAATCGCAATAAAAAGTACACTGTCTATCGCAGCATGAGTAACAAGCATAGAACGCCGAAATCGTCATACCGGTGACAACAAAATGAGCTATGCTCGAAATATCATAATTAAAAGAAATCACTTGAATCACTAACGAACAGCAGTGAATTGAGAAGAAGTATACAATTATATTTTGCAAATATGGGCTTTTTTAATGAGAAAGTTGCTGGTAAATTGCACTTAAGCAACGGGAGCTCCTTAAATGGGCTTCTTAAATGCATCGTGGCTAACAGCGCGAAAAACACAGACGAAGACGAGAAGTGGACACGACACAGCGCTGACTTTCAGTCACGAGGTGTTCTGTTCATCTGTTATATATGTCTCGTTTTTCAATAAAACTTTAGTTGAAAGTCAGCGCTGTGTCGTGTCCACTTCTCGTCTTCGTCTGTGTTTTTCGCGTTGTTATCCACGATGAATCTGCACCAACTCGCCCTGTTTTCCATCATTCTTAAATGCCTACACAGCGTCGTTTCGGTGTCACCACAAGACTGGCGGAAAAAAAAATTCTGTACCACTGTAGACAAGTACAAATTCCAGTTATTGTGAATAAATACCGCCTTCATAGACGGATAGTGCTGCAGCTGCAGAAGAATATCTCTTCTCGGGGTCAACTAGGTGCCGAAACACTTCCGCCCTCACGTGGACCGGTTCTTACTGTTCAGAAGCCGAAATCGGTCCCCACCAACCGGCCCAAAAGTTTGGGCCTGTTGGTGCCGCATCAGACGGCTGAGGATTACACTGCCCATATAGGCTGGCCATAATTACTTACATGCAAAGGAGCCCTATATGTCAAAACTGCGAAATTCAGGCATCGGCTTCCTAAAATCACGTTCTTTGGGGGGTGATATGGCTTAAGCCCTCAAATATCGCAGGAAACACTCCTCGCCTGGGCCGAAAGGGTGACTTCAATAAAGCTGTCACCCATTTCAGCAAGCCGCAACAGGCGAAGTCGGCTCCGGCAGTGGGGGGAGCCTATATGGTACCTCAAAAGAGCGTCTCATACTTGTAAATAAACTAGGACTCCACCCCTGAGACGCTGGAGGGGGTGGCTGAAAGCGCGACAATGACAGCCACCGTCTAGTCACCTCCGGCGACACAACGGGAGCTGCTTTTGTAAGTGCCGCCGCTTTGAGAGCTGAACTCGCGATGCGTTACAAAGCCTCTGCTTGAAGTCAAAATGCGCGCGGGGGGTCAAGGTGCAATGGCTTGCTAGCCCAAAAAAAAAAAAGAATTAGGCGTGCTGCACTGTCCTTGGGGGACATCGAATTTCATAGGCAGAGGCCGCAACGCTATACCTCCGTGATTCTGCCTTCAGCGACGTCGCGTGCTTCAGGGTAAACCATCACCGCCGACCAGCGGCGCGCTGCCGACCGGCGGCGCACCTCTTCTTGTCTTGGCACAAAAAAAGAAAAAAAAAGGGGGGAAAAAAACTTCATTTTCCGCTTCCACTTGTAAACACGCTTCAGCTCATTTCCGACAAAAAGAAAAGTAACGAGATACCAGTGTCCAGCATAGTATCGCGATACAACCGATACATCGTAAAATTATTTACACTATATACAAATACATTTTTCAAATCTATTTCGATACAGAAATGCAGATGCTCAAAAGTATCTCTAAATTACTATCGCGATACTTTTGCATCGCGATACTGCCCAGCCCTGCGCTGTATACAGGGCTGTCATAGAGGGGCGTTCAGGTACTTTTCAAGCCATTTACAACAGCTTTCCCCGTGAAGGACCCGCAAGAAATTGTAACCAGTTGTTCGAGATAAAGATTTGATTGAGTGATTGATTGATTGACTTGTTGTTATGCGTGCTTTGGAAAAAATATAACAGTCAATGACATTCTGAATACCGAATCATCCATTCAACCATCTTAATCACTGGTCTAGGCATGATTATTTAAAAATTTTTCAACGAATGTAATAATAATAGTGTGAGCGCGACAAGTGAATGGCTCTTCATTCTCTTTACATATCATCATCACTTGTACATCTTCGTCATCTGTACATAGCATCATCGGTGTGATCTAGCTCGAGCCCGGCTGAATAAAGCGGTTCCTCATAAGTGGTGGAGGTAATAATAATATCTGGGGTTTAACGTCCCAAAACCACACTATGATTATGAGAGACGCCGTTGTGGAGGGCTCCGGAAATTTGGACCATCTGGTGTTCTTTAACGTGCACTGACATCGCACAGTACACGGGCCTCTACCATTTTTCAACGAATGTGCTGATTGAAAAAGAAAAAGAACAACAGGTAGGGAAGGGACGCACTTACCAAGCTTCGTTTGTCCCGTTTTTCCGATAAAAGGACTACTAATCTTTTGCGTATCTCTTAGGCCGCGAATTCACTTATTACTTAGGGTGATATTTTTTAGAACAGACCTAGGTCAGCAGGCTGTATTTTTGTTACAAATTCTCCGAGTTTAATTCGGTTTACGGCAAAAAAAAATTAGGAAACATGAATAGTTAGTGGCCCTCGCATATTTTTCTGCGCAACGCCGGAAAAAATACGACATATTCAAAATCATGACCATTCCACGCGATTTCGTGCAAAAGGGACGGGAGGAGCGTGCGAATGCGCGTGTCTAAAGGCGACGCGGTGCGGCGGGATTTTGCAAGTTACCAATAGAAAAATCCTGAGTATAGAGCATTTCGATTTTGCGCTAACGTAATGTGATCGCTGGCTAATGCGAACGCTACGCCAGACTAACCATGCATCCCTCCTGATTTTGCGGTTCTCGTTATTTCTTGTTTGTTCTTTTTTTTTAGCGTTGGACTCAATACACGGAATGACCATTACCTTTTTCGACCTTCCTCAATGTTTTCCCGCAAACCACCCTGTAAAATGCTACCAGTTCTTGCTCGGCCAATTCCAAAGGTGGGGCAATAAAATGCAATAATGGGAAACATGTAATCTGATAATTACTATTCAATGTGGAATGCGACCATCATTCTGTTGCTGGAGGGAACGGAGCAGAAAGGACGGTGCCCAAAAGTAACTGGAAAAGAGCTGCGCCCAGCGCAGTGCTTCTCCGCAGTGGCGTAGCCAGGCGGTGGCACACCAAGCCCGTGCCTTCTACCCCCCCCCCCCCCCAAAAAAAAATTTTTTTTTTTGCGCCATGGCATACAGAGCGAAAAATGGTCATTTCAAGGAGGTGCACCCCCCCCCCCCCCCCCCCGCCTGAAAAAAATTTCTGGCTACGCCCCTGCTTCTATGGTAACTTTTGGGTAGTCCTCATGTCTTACTAAAGGAGTAGGGATATCTCGCGAGGGTTGAGGCTTGGGCGGGTTGGTTCATACTCATAACGGGGAGAAAACAGCGCAAAATCTCTTGTGTGTCCTGTCAGAATTTTGCGCTGTTTTTTACCTGTTATAGGTAGATCTCACTTCTTCAATTGCCCTAGAATTGTTGGAAGAGCTTGGAGGCGGCTTAAAGCCCACGTATGAAACACTAGCTTAAGTACGTGTGTGATAGGCTTCAATCAATCAACCAATCAATAAATCAATCAGTCAGTCAGTTAGTCAGTCAATCAATCAATCAATATTTGATTATTTCTTAATTAACCGATTATTTACTCAATCATTAAATCAGTAAGCCAATCAGTTTTTTTATGACATCATAGAGTATTTACAAAGCATAATTTATACAAACTAGTGTATAATTTAGGTAGGGAAGTTCCACTGCAGTGCCCCCTCCCCCCCCCTCCCCTTACTCCATCCTAGTGGTTGAGTCCGAAAGAAAGCATGCTTCGCAATAGATGCGAAAATAAAGATGAAGTGATAACGTACTTTTCACAAAGCCTCCTCTGGAAAGATGGATGCGACATGAGCCGAAAAGGGCTGGTTCCCAGCCTTCTCCTGTTCCCTCCCCATCCTCTCTACAAAAGGGGTGTTCACTGCGAGCGCCCGTTGCGGTGGCCGCTCCAAACCTCTATGCCTCCTAGATTAAACTAACCTTGTATGGCAGTTCCCGGAGGCAGCGTCAGCCGTAGACGCTCCGCCAATGGTTGTGATGGCGTTACATCCGAAGTTAGCGCAAGTAGTGTCGGCTGCGAGCGCTCCTCGCGGAGACTACACTGAACTACGAGGGATCTCTCACCCCAATGGGAAAGCGAGTGACGACGCAGGCACCTAGTAAAGGAGGCATTGTTCTCACAAAGCCTGTCTTTGGTCGCACCTTCGCTGGAACAAAGGTGGGAAGTATAGCCTAAATGTTCTTGAAGTATCGCATCAGGCGTCTTCGGCCGCTATTATTGTAAAGAACCTACATGACCATAACACTGCGTTTTAAACAATGGCTGTACAGGTTCAACTGGTGATCATGGAGACCCACTTGGCGCCCCCCCTTCGAAAAATTCGAGTGCAGCATCCCACCCACCCGCAGGAGGCCTAGGTTCAAATCCCACTGGATATTTGATATTTTTTATCATCGTGGGCGATACCGGCAAGGGACGCAGGCGGCGGGGGCGAACAAGTTGGGCACGAAAATCAGCTGCTGTTGTGATCTCATAAGGCGTTCGCTGTAAAACGCCTGCGCCAAGCCAGCGCAGCTTTTAGGTCAACCATAAAATAATGGACGCTAAACAAGGAGTCATGACACAACAATTGGGTGATCGTTTGTTTTTGTCCTTCCTCCTTTGATATCAGCCTCGCCGGAACTCCTTCTACAGAGACATTTTGTGACGTCAATCTATCTACATTGTAGAAAAAGCGCCAGTGAATTAAATGGATCATGGAGACCCAGGCTGCTGTAACTAATCATCTCCAGTGCATGCTGCGGCAACCTTATCCCAGCAAACTTCGTGATGTCATCTATCCACCTAAAATTCAGCCGCACCCTCACGCGATTGCCTTCTCCTAGATACCAATGTGCAACTCTTAATGAGCAATAGTTACCCTATCTTATCGCTACATGCCCTGCTCATGGTCATTTCTTATTGATTTTGACTAACATGTCCTTAACACGCGCCTGTTCTATGGCTCCATGTGCTCTCTTCATGCTACACCTATCATCTGCCGTTCCATACCGAGCTACGTCGTCTTCAACTTATGTTCACGACAGGTCATTGTATTTCCTACAAGGTCCATCTATCAGGGGTGTTACGCATTAGATAATGGACAATTCATGGAATAATGCAATTTACAATTCATCATGCAATGGACGCACCATGCAATGGACAATTTATCATAAAAATGTTCCGCAACCCTTCCCCAATCGGGTAAATGAGGGTGGGCGAAGCTTCACTTGGGCGTGCTTTCCTTACTCATTTTACAGCGAAAGCTGTTATTAGATCACAACAAGGGTCGTTCCTGCGCCGTAGTTGTCCGCCACCGCCGCCACCGCTGCCGGTGTCCGTACCCAATATCGCACTAAATAAGAAAAAAAACTAAATAAATAAAAAACACCTACGACACAATGGGAATCGAACCCGGGTCTTCTGCGTCGCAGCCCAGCACTCTACCACTGAGCTACGTCGCTGCTTGAAACTTCGGTGCAAACTGACACTATGCCAGGCTTCATGTTGGGTAAGGAATCGCGTTAACGTGTGTTGTAAAGCGTTTTCGAACAGTAAAGTAAGAACCAGGCGTCACACAATGCGAATTGCGTAACGAGTGGGGCGTTCAATGCTCCAACCCATTACAAAAGCCCCTCAGGCGAAATTCTTCGTCGTCGTCAGCCACAGCATCAACAAAGTGCACATAATGCGTTACAAGAGTGTAGCGGGTACCACGCTTTTCTGAAGAATGATCAATAATGGCATAGTAGACGCCTTCCCCACTACACAAAAATTATGATGATTTATGGCGTAGTGGGTACCATGCAAGTGCGTTTGTAGTAGTTGCCCCAAGAGTGTTTAAAGAACGCTCTAAAAAGGCCGCTCTCCCAGCTTTCGCTGTGGCTGTGCTGCGCGTGCCGCGCAGGCCTGGCAGTTTTTTTTTTATTTTTCCTTCCTTTCCTTCTTTCTTTCTTTCTTCCTTATCTCCTTTGCTTCTTTTTGTACGGAAAGTTGCCCTCTTCCGAACAAAGTTTTCTGGCGGAATTGGCGGGACGCTTTTTCGTTATTTCCAGCATTCGTCAGCCTGTAAAACCACCAAACGAAAGGACCATCACGCGATCACGGAAGCGCAGTTTAGGAATTCAGTTTTTCTGGAAGTCGGAACTTTCCTGAAGTGCACCATTCCTGATATATACGCGTCGTCCAGCATATCCCGTTTAGTCCCTTGTACACGAAATATTACAAAGAAGCGCCCACAGCATGTGTATTGCTTCACAATTGTTTTTTTTTTACGTTGTCTGTAGAGCGCATTCATACACGTCAGTTCAGTTCACACTGAGCAAACCTGAGTGTGTGGTCTAGTGTTCAAGGCACTCTCTTTCAGACCGAAGGGACCCGCGTTCAAACTCCAGAACCGGAAGGCCCACTTAAAATGTTTTATTTATTATTTCATTGGTCCTCGCGCGCCAGTTTCTGGGTGACAGGGCTTTTGGTGTGCCAGAAGGTTTTTTTTATTTGTTATTTATTTTTTTAACACCGCCAGCACACGGGTGAATCAGTGCAAGCTTCGCTTGAAAACGTGGGTAGCTTGCAGTAGTGGTACAATTGCAGTAGTGGTACAACGATGCACTAACGGTGGAGCTTGTGACCGACCTAGATTTTTAGCAAGGGCTTAATAAGCATGGTCTCTACTAGCAAGGTCTTCAGGTTGCCTTGTTCTAGCCGCGTCTGATAAACATTGGTTGGTGTGTGGAGTTGATGTGTGCAGTTTTGTCGCGCACCCCCAAGTTGGCTACTTGCCGGTGGTGGTGGTCTTTTTATTACGCTCAAAAACGAGGGGACCAGTACGAAGACTGGGTGCATTGACTTAGTGGAGGTCGGCGGCCATCCCTTGGGACACCGCAGCCTACACCGCGCCCTGGATGAGCCGGCGTTGGTCTTCTGGCTCGGAGGCATGCAGCAGATATTTTCACGACTCTGAGGTGTTTGCGTTGCCTGTGTTGTAGTGCGGCAGACGCTGCTCAATATCCGCATCTACTGGTTCGATGTTCGTATCATGAATAAAAAATATTTTAAGCTGCACTCGCATTTATGTATAAAGGTGGGTAAGCTGACGGTATACAGCGATACGTAATAAACTTCCTCATATACGGGGTCTAGAGTGGACTGGTAAATATGTATCATGATATGCTAACCGTCTTATTAAGGTGTTATGTTAAAATATGGCCACCGAGTAAAATCTGCTAACCGCACTATTCAAATCATATACATCAGCAGCTCTAATAACGCTACTTTCAGACCGTTTGGAGTACAGATAAGGAATGCCTCGACATCGCTTTTTAAGTATTACTAAATCTTGAGGGTCATATCAGGGCAATTATTTTGCTAACTCAGGTCGAGATGGATCGTTCGTAAAGAAATCAGTCTTCTCATTAGCTGACATATTTTCCTATGTGACATTTATAATCCAGAAGAACGACACATGCTGCAGGAGACTTGTTCAAAAGTAAAAAATACAAATGAGTGATTCGCTTGACGTCCGATGTTTGTTTCTCATTTCATAATGTATTCTGGAAAATAATTAGGACGGCAGGAAAACAGCCATTCCAAACGTTCCACACATACGTTTCACTTTTCTAGGAATTTTTTTCAGTAGCCGCACAGTTGTACAACGTAGATATGCACATATTTATTTCAGTGGTTATATAAAGAGAAACACCATGGTTATCACCGACAGGGGCTTTCTGCAAGCTTTTTCTGTTTGAATATTTGCATATACAATGCTGAGCCACATTAAGCTTTGCTCAACCATCTCGGCTACTTT
The DNA here is from genome assembly GCA_030522465.1 of Rhipicephalus appendiculatus. NCBI lineage: Eukaryota > Metazoa > Arthropoda > Arachnida > Ixodida > Ixodidae > Rhipicephalus > Rhipicephalus appendiculatus. Next base: position 323,709 of record JALIZH010008736.1, on the reverse strand, counting down.
ATGCTTTTACGTGATATTCTTCGACACTTCAACTTCCTCGACCCTGCTTGAGAATGGGGAGAACTTGAACATTATCAAGGTATGCTCAATGCTTGCTGGGACTTGTTCGGGCGTGGTAAAGGTCTTCAAAAGGAGGATTCAGATCAGAGAAGTGTATACTGATGTTGAGTGTGTTTCTTTTGCTAGTGTATGATGCAAATCAACAGGTGTAGAAAGCACCGGTGCGCTACTGATCCGAAGGTCGCGGGTTGCATCCCGGCCACTGCGGTAGCATTTCGATGGAGGCGAAATGGTAGACGCCCGTGTGCTGTGCGACGTCAGTGTACGTTAAAGAACACCAGATGGTCGAAATTTTCGGAGCCCCTCCACTACTGCGCCTCTCATAATCATATCGTGGTTTTGGGAACGTTACACCCCACATATTATTATTATTGCGATAGCAATTATATGGACAGTCTCGACGGGTTCTTGCCGTCGCCGTTGCCGTCGCCGCCGCCGTCATGTCGCTTATGAAGTCCAAGTTGATAAGAGCCCCCTGCGCATCGTGCATTCTACCAGCGGGTAATAGCGCGCGAGCGGGAGCGATGAACGCGGCTAAAGCGGAGAACAAACGAGCCGGCAGGCACATCCGATAAGATCCCCCCCAACTGCTCGACCGGCCCCGCCCGTAGTTCACGAGCGTGAAAAGAGGCGAGCGGGCGGGGCGGGGGGGGGGGGTAGGGGGGTTCCCTCGAGCGACCTTCGATTTCACGAGGGCGGTCGCCGCGGGCGCGCGCCTTATCTCCCATCTCGGCAGCCAACAGCGGGCGGCCGCTATACCCTTCTACTTGCTGCGCTCTCAACGCGAAGAGAATGTGGTGTGAAGAGTGTCCCTGGAGCGGCCGTATTCTCTTAAAAGAGCGTTTTCTAGAGTTGCGTGAGATCGGATCCAAAAGAGTTAGCTTCCAGCCTCACTTCGTATAACATTACAATTTGTTGCTATCGCATTCATTGCTTCATCCTTGCGGTGAAACTGTGACTTTTTATTATTATTACCAGACCGGTGTGATATTCACAATCACTCAACGGTCTGGTATATAATACGTAAAGATTAACATATATCTTGCTAGCATTGCTGTGTATGCGGCACTTGATCTCCACGATTGATGTTTTTTCGGGCGTTGCTATCTGTAAAACACTACAATTCGCATGTTGCTTAGGTGGCCTGACCTTACCTATGAACTGACAGTTAACGATACTAGTGCAAGCTTCTCTAATCAGTCGCGGAATACCTCAGAGAGAAAGAGGGCATAATAACTATCTGATGCTATGTCATGAGCCCTTCATTCTGTTTGCACTTTCTCCCATTTACCATCAGTGCCTGCTCACTTTGAAAATCACGATTGGCTCTCCGGCAGCGGCTCCGGTCTGCAAACAGGAAGTCGGTGGTTATAATAACACATAAGGCAGAGAGGTGACACATGCGCATAATCACTTGAGTGCTGTCCTACTTGCGTATCGACTATGTTTGGCACGGCAGCAGGTATAACTACAGGCGATGCTGCAAAAAAAAAGGAGGATACCTCGTCGGACCACCTTTCAATCAAGTCCATCGAACGATAGTAACATAAGCATCATTCCTTCCGAACGCATTTTATTTCGGCTACCGCGCCTATAACAGTAGAGAAAAAAATAGATGATTTTAAGCACATATTGGCCGCATCACCGCTACCCCAATGGCAAGGGCTGATAAAGTAAACTAACGGACTTCTGAAGAAAAAATTGTGGCACAAAAAACACAATCCAAAGGCTCGAAGCCCCCCACACACTCGCCACGTAGTAGCAGAGATGTTGCACGCGTAAAGTGCTGCAGAACCATTGCGAAAAATTGAAGGACACTTTGTACATTCCAAAGTGTGTTCGGCGAAAGCGTGTGGCCATTCCACTGACTACGCCATGTCTTTTATCGTTTACACTCTCAGTGGGATAACACACAAACCGAATGTGTGCGTGTTTTCTTTTTTAATTTTTTACCGCAAATCGCAGCGAGACGCGAGACTAATCTTCCTCCATTCGCATGCGTTAGTATTTCCCCGCGCTTTGCGCATAGTGCAAACGCCATCCGCGTTTCAGCGCTTAAATTGACGGATCCCTTTGTAAATTCGAAAGTGTATTCCGTGAACGCCATGTGTCCATTGAGACGGTGTCGGTCAGAATGATTGCAAACGCTGGGCACAGCGACGCTACGCAAGGAAAGCGCGAGCGCTGTAGAGTCCGACGCGACCGGCGTCCGTTTGCGCATCCCGGCGGCCACCTGGCTCCATGCCAGTGCTCGGACGGACGGACAGACAGATGGACGGACGGACGGACGGACGGACGGACAGACGGACGGACGGACGGGCGGACAGACGGGCGGACAGATGGACGGACAGACGGACGGACAGACGGACGGACGGACGGACGGACGGACGGACGGACGGACGGGCGGGCGGGCGGACGGACGGACGGACGCGCGGAAGGACAGACGGGCGGACGGACGGACGGACGGACCGACGGACGGACGGACCGACGGACGGACGGACGGACGGACGGACGGACGGACGGACGGACGGACAGACGGACAGACGTACGGACCGCTCCGCTTAGCTGCTGACCGGAGCGTAAAAACGCCAAACGAAAACTCTCTATTAACCGTCCACCACAGCGCTTGCCGGAAAGGGGTGTTCTGTATTATTCACTGGTATATCATTTTTCGACTGGGCGCACGACATTGTTAGTTCGTTGCTTTACGCAAAGCGCTTATCTGCGGTATGAGTGACACACTTCTACTTTGATAGTATAATGAAAGCTACGACGGCGTGCTTCGAACGGTGTTTCGTTGGGCAGATATCAGTTTGTGAGGGTTGCGACTGATAGCAGTTATGCTGACAGACTGCTCTCGAAACACAAGCACGTAGCCGTGGCTGCCGTAGAGCGCGTCGCGTTAAGTTGAAGTTGGAAAATCTAAGCAGATTTTCCAACTTCAAGCTTTTGTAGCCAAATATGTGATGTGTTTCCAGGGTAGTGATACGGCAATTCTATTCAATCAAGATTATTTTTGGCGCATGCTTTTACACTGATTAAGGTCAGATTTTATTAATAATAATATCTGTGGTTTTTACCCAGTGGCAAAAAAGTCACGCCTATTGATTAAGGGAGGGATGCGTCTTGGACGTAGCGCTGCTGTCGATTGACGCTTACGTAGCGGAAATGACGCGAGGAGTCTCTTGGCCACGCGCTCGGGTGGTCCGCGAACTTTTGTCGGGGCGAGGCTCTCTTTAAAACGCTGTCGAGCAGGTTTATCGTACATTCGACTGGTCGTTTGAGAGCGCTCTGACTGTGTTTGAAAGTGTTGAATTCAACAGCTTTAAAACTCTTCAACGAGAACAAGCTGTTATGCAAGTCATGTTTCTCCTTCCTGGTCATGTTTTGACCTGATAATGTTAGTAGAAACGGTTACTAGCTATTTTACATAATTTTTTCAGCGCCTGCGGAGCGCTCGAAAACGACCAGTCGAATGTACCATTAGATCCATAGATCAATGGCTGAAGAAGAACGATTTCAGGTTCAATTTGTTTTACTGACACGATTCAAAGTTGCGAAAGCGAGGTTCCTTTAAAGTAATAGAAGCGGACAACAATTTTTGTAGCCAAATATGTGATGTGTTTCCAGGGTAGTGGTACGGCAATTCTATTCAATCAAGATTATTTTTGGCGCGTGCTTTTACAGTGATTAAGGTCAGATTTTATTGATAATAATAATATCTGTGGTTTTACATCCCAAAACCACGATATCATTATGAGAGACGCCGTAGTGGAGGGCTCCGGAAATTTTGACCATCTGGTGTTCTTTAATGTGCACTGACATCGCATAGTACAGGGGCCTCTACCATTTCGCCTCCATCGAAATGCGACCGCCGCGGCCGGGATCGAACCCACGACCTTCGGGTAAGCAGCCGAGCACCGTAGCCACTGATCCATGTGACGGACGAGGTCAGATTTTAGTAAATCGGCTACTGCTGTTAAGCGGGTGTTTGGGCCCTGAAAGATGTGCGCGAGATCTTGTCGCCTAGGACCTCCGACTTTACACTGGTGGAAATAAACTTGAGTTGGCTGAAAAAAAAAAAAGCAAATGTGCGTTGTAAATCAAGCATCTGGTCCCCAGTTTTGCCTCACGGAAATGTGAAATAAGGACCTATATTGATCAATTGCCAAGTTATGTCTTCAATACTCAAAATCGGGCAATCCTATCATTCCGAAGTATTATAAGTACCTAACTGTGCATATTCTCATAAAATATACAGATAAAAGCCACAGGATTTTTTTTAAATACAAGAGTTCTAAGTGAAGTACTAATGAAACACATCAGTGTTAAAACGAAATAGAGACCTACCCTTAGTATTATCTCCTATATCAGGAGCACGAACTGCGTTTATGAGCCGCACTTTTTTGTCATAGTGTTCATTTGATATTATACCATATTTTTACTATTTTGTATTTATTCGTGTTATCTTTTTGATTTGTTAGGTATCTTTTTTTTTATATAGGCCATTTCTGCGTATGGCTCGTACACACGTATCACTGGCTCATACCCGCATCGGTAATCGTGATGTTACTGACGAGCATGTCATGTTATGCATGTCACGACCTATGAGTGTTTTGGACCTGTGTAATTTAAAGTACTTTACCTCAAAACACGAAAGATGGACCTTACTATAGGAGACTGGAGCAGTCAGCCTGCTACTTTTAGTTGTCCTAGTGCAATTAGTTTTCAAAATTCTCAGCACCAATTGGCATTCGGCTTCAGCATAAAAAAAAATTCACTGAATACTACGATACTGCCTAATGCGAATTCTGAGCGAAACTGCGTGTTGGGGCCAGGCCAACTGTGTTTGAACTTTTGGGCTTCCGCAATGTATCGACAATGCCATAAATCTTAATTTTTCGTGAAGTATGACAGCATCCACTACGCCATTATTTGTCTTTGTGTGGATAAGTGAAGTACCCACAGGACCACAGGTCCACAGGACGTGTACAGGTACCCGTTACACTTCCGTAAGGACGTGTAACGGGTTCCTCACTTCGTACGGGTACCTCAATACGTGCACTTTGTAACGGGTACCTCCACACGTAAAGGGTACCTCAATACGTGCACTTTGTTGATGCTGCTTGTGGCTGAAGACGATGAAGAATTTTGGCTGAGCACGTTGCAGTGGGAGGGTAACATTATACCACGCACACTTGCGCAATTAGCATTGTGTGGTGACTGCTTAGTATTTTGCTGTTTTGTCAGGCAAAGAATATCGTAGGTAACGACATTCTCTGCCCGACATGACGCCTCCATAGGCTCATTACGCGTGTACCAGCGTGACTGTGTGGTTGAATACTCGACTGCCTCGCACAGGGCCCGGTTCAAATCCAATTTTATTTTAGGTTTTTCATCATTTTATTTTTTCATGTCTATCGGTTACTTTTTCGTGTCTAGTGGTTACGCCACCGACTGTGACGGCAGGGGCGATGGCGACGCCGCTTAACGCAGGAACGGGTGCCTAGGAGCTGCGCTCCAAACATTCAAGCGAGGCGCCGCTGAGTGATGTGCGCCGACGATCTCTGAATATTCGTTGTTTCCATTCATTGAGGCACATCAATTGACATATTACCGCTTTTTCATTGTAAAGAAGACAAGCTAGCAAACACTCAAATCTAGTTTCTTCACGATTCAGACACAGCACCTTTAGCACTCATGACAGCGCGAAAACAACAAGGACGAGACAGATGAAACAGGCAGCGCTTGTCCTGTTTCATCTGTCTGGTCCTTCTTGTTTTCGCGCTATTTTTTTACTATGAATGTGTACCAACAAGCACAAGTTGCAGTGATTATAGGCAACAAAAGTGCTTGGAGTTGTATTCTAAGCACACAGCTCCAGACTATCAAAGGCAATACACGTAGGCACAGCAGTACTCTCATAGGATTGTTTTGAAAGCCTTTTAATAGTAATCTTACGAGCAGGATAACTCAAAGCTTTGTGTTTTTTTTTTTTTTGCCTCTTTTGCCTTTTAAGGTGCTGGACACGATTGAGCCGCTTTGGGTGTACTGGCAATCTGCGAAAAATGGGTTCGATCTGAACCATGGACATGTCACTATCAATGAGACAATGACGTGTATTCGAAACAAGATGAAGAAAATTACAACCACAGAGTACCATTTCACGGAAATTTCGGTGGCGTCTGGTCAAGTGTAAGTTAAAGATCTACTCATTCAATGCGATAAAACAGCGGGTCGAAAATGTGCGCCAACATAGCGTTGTGATCTATTAAGTGATTTATCTTATGCAACAAAATGGAGGCTTTTATTCAGGGTAACTAAAATTCAAAATGTTAGTACCGCAGTGACGAATGAATTAACAACTGTTTCGATTGCAAATTTAATGTATATTTTTGTAGTAGCGTATTTACGCTACCAGAAAACTACTCTTTTTTATTTAGCCTAAGCATATTTTCTTATGGAACAAAAAATAATGGGGGCGAATTTAGACATAGATTTACAAGACAGAACCAGTAATTTTTTTTTGAAGAGTCAGAAACACATCTGAAGTTTTCTGATTTCCTAATGCATGCATACATATAAAATGTGCTTCACCTTCATTGTTTCTTTTTTCGTTTACGTGTATAGCAGTGTAACTAAACCGGACCTTAATTTCCAGGAGTATTACGTCGACTAACCTTCTCAGATAGATTCCTTCAATTCCTCTGATCAAATTTAGCATAAAACATTGTAGAAAGACGCGCGCTTCATTCGCCCCAAAGTTTTTTTGCAATGGTATGCGGAATATCAGACGACAAATGTCGCATTTACATTTATTCTTCGTGCAATCGTAATATTTTTCGTTATATAAAGTTACCTGTCGTTGACTGGAAGAGTGCTACGACTGCATGGAACTATTTAGTCTAGATATGTTCCCAAATAACATGTGTTTCTGTTTTTTGTTTCAGAAATGGCCGCACTATGCCTCCTAAAACGTAAGTTTACGATATTTTAAACGTTATCCCAACAGCTAAAAATGCACGCACGGATAGAAACTGTGACATAATATACTAAAAACGGCTTCTTGTAGATGTCCAAGATGTATAAAACTGTCCACTTACCGTGCTTTTATTCGTGAGAAATATTTACGTTTAAGATAAAAATTCGGTGGATCCCACATTCCTTGCGAATCGATGTTATGCGAAGCATGCGGAGGGAAGGTGACTGTGTTGTAAATTTTTTATTGAGCGAAACGTTACGAAATGACGCTAGAGATATGTACAAATGTACGCACAGAACAGTCGCGTGTGTTTTGTATAACCAGTTGTTTACAGTTGCGTAATGATGCCAACAGCAACATGGCTATTACCAACACCAGAAACTGCAAGCTCATATGTTGCGCTTGCGTTCGTGGGGGATGGTCGCCCTGGACACTGCTACATAAATCAACTTCAGTGGATGACGATTAACTACAATGGACGCTTACCTGACTTGACAGCTGTATCATAGTAGTACCTAAGTAATGTTTATAAAATTGGATTGCCAGCAGTGCAATCACAATTGACGTTTCACGAACATTAGGGAGAGGCCCTATCGTATCCCAATGCATTGCGAGAAGTGTGGCGGAAGTGACGTCAGATTTATGGGGCAAACAAACCGATATGGGGCAAACAAAACGGCAGACGCCCCGCGGCGTGCTCTCCACGCTTGTTCGCTTCTCCGCTGATTTTTCGTTCCGACGTAAACTTAGCGCGTTTTGTGCGGTTTGCATGCAGTAAAACGTTGCACGCACACGTTTACCAGGCTGTTCGGGTGTGGCAAGCCCGAGCGCTGCGTGCTGAAATCCTTCGAGGAGCGTTTTGTGCAACAGTACAGAAACTACCGGTACGTGCCGTAATCCAAAACATTCAGCCCCTGCATCGTTCTGTACGAACTCACCTGGCAGTGACTTACGCGTTCTGCTGGACGGTAGGCCTTTCTTCCTATTCGGCGCCACGCCAACTTAGTATTTGACGAAACTTTATGTCGAAAAAGGACACCGCCGTGGCCGTATTCTATACGCGATCGTACACGCAAAGTTTGTAATTCCACTGCGCACACAACTACTACCATGCACCGCGCAAACACCGCGAAATATATACACCACGTAGTCCGATAACGCGAGCAAGTTTATTACCCTTCCGTATGAACGACACAGCCTCTGAACACGTGGTACGATGTACGGCGTGTGTTATGTACGGTGCGCCAGACACCAAAAACAGAAGTTCACGTGTGCTCTGAGTTGACACAATACGTAAGAACCAACAGAGCGCACATATGAGAGCTTCGCATGCAGGTACCATGCACTAGTGATCAGCAATGAAGCGATCGTACGTACACATGAAAAGTGACACTCGGTGCTTTCCGCAGTGCACGTGATTTGCACGTAGCTTTCCTAAAAACAAACACAGAAGGAGCAGCACCAGTGAAGCCACTGCGCCGCTTGCACGGCGAAAAAAAAAAAAAAAGGCTGCAAATGCTCCGCGACTCGCCAACTCGGTCGGTGCGCGCATGCGCTTGCAAACGACGCGACGGACATCGCAGAATGCTTAGCTGCTCCTTCGCTAGGGAGGCGATGCGGGCGTTTGCGAGGTGGAGGCTTCACGAATGTGACGTCAGGGCACGGTGCGTCAGGGCCTCTCCTTAGTATTCCTTCCTCCATGGGGTCTATTTGAAAAGGAGTTCCGACACCTGGCATGGCTCTGCGCTAGAATACCTGATTGCCACGCGGAATGCTGGGGCTCGATTCCTGCTGAGACCCTGACATTTATTCTTTGCATTCGTCGCGTCAACGCTGCCTGTTCCTGGGTAGATATAAACTGTCAATCAGTCAATCACCTGCGGCACATACCCGCTTACCTGTGGCACATACCCACTCGGGGCGTACATGTATGTGCCACACGTGTCTGGCGGAAAGGGTTTGACGACGTACGTGAAGCTATTTGTCACATTATTCACGTCATGACCAGCGAGTCATATTCGTCAAACCATCTTTCCTTCCCATAATAATTTTAGTTTACCACAGGTTAAGGGGATGCTCACGAGAGCACCCAGACGTAGGCCGATAGATAGATAGATAGATAGATAGATAGATAGATAGATAGATAGATAGATAGATAGATAGATAGATAGATAGATAGATAGATAGATAGATAGATAGATAGATAGATAGATAGATAGATAGATAGATAGATAGATAGATAGATAGATAGATAGATAGATAGATAGATAGATAGATAGATAGATAGATAGATAGATAGATAGATAGATAGATAGATAGATAGATAGATAGATAGATAGATAGATAGATAGATAGATAGATAGATAGATAGATGAAGTCTTTGCTTTCCGCAAGGTATCTAAAATGGCATAAATCATAATTATTGTGAAGTAGGCCAGCATGCACTACACCATTATTTGTCTTTGTGCGGATAAGCGAGGTGACACGTCCGTAATGTAATACGTGCACTTTGTTGATGTTGCATGTGGCTGAATACGATGAAGAATTTTGGCTGAGCACGTTGTAGTGGGTGGGCTACATTAAACCACACACACCTGCGCAATCAGCATTGTGTGATGACTGATTGTTATTTTACCCTTCAGCCACGCTATATTACATAGGTTAACGTTTCAAGGACCAGCGTGTCTCTGTGGTAAAGAACTGCACTGCGACGCAGAGAGCTCGGGTTGAAGTCTCCTTCAATCCTGGGTAGTTTTTTCTTATTATTTTTTCATGTATATCGGTTACGCCACCGACGGCAACGGCGACGATAACGCCGCTCAACGCAGGAGCGGGCGCTGATGAGCTGCACTCTAAAATGAAAGGAAAGGAGAGGACGCAATTCGCGGAAGCAAGATCGGTTAAAAAACTACAGGCCTGCGCAGAAGGCGCAGCACAGCCACAGTGAAAGCTGGGAGAGCGGCCTTTTTAGAGCCTTTTTTAAACATTCTTGGGGCAACTACAACAACCTTACTTGCATAATACCCACTGCGATATAAATCATCATAATTTCTGTGTAGTGGGGAAGCGTCTACTATGCCATTATTCCTCATTCTTCAGAAAAACGTGGTACCCGCTACACTCTTGTAACGCATTATGTGCACTTTGTTGATGCCGTGGCTGAAGACGATGAAGAATTATGCCTCAGGCTTTTGTAATGGCTTGGAGCACTGAACGACCCACTCGTTACGCAATTCGCATTGTGTGACGCCCGGTTCTTAATTTACTGCTCTAAAATGCTTTACAACACACGTTAACACGATTCCTTGCCCGATATGAAGCCTGCGTAGGGTCAGTTTGCATCGCAGTTTCAAGCAGTGGCGTAGCTCAGTGCTAGAGTGCTGGGCTGCCACGCAGATGACCCGGGTTCGATTCCCATTCGGTCATAGGTGTTTTTTATTTATTTAGTTTTTTTCTTATTTCGTGCGATATTGGTTACGGACACCGGCGGCGGCGGCGGCGGCGGCGGACAACTACGGCGCAGAAACGACCCTTGTTGTGATCTCATAACAGCTTTCGCTGTAAAAATTAGCGTGTTACCTTTTGCCAAATCTACACCAGGCGCCATTAGAACGATAGTAAGAGCACTTACATACGCATCCTCGCTTTCTTCTGTAATGTTCAGTGAGTCTAAAATTTGACGGACCGTTTCTTTAGGAGTGCTCTTTCGAAACAAATTATTACATGAACATTTCTTGCAATGCGCAGCTAACTCAGTAGCGGCTGCTAGCTGCTGACAGGCATATCGACGCTCCCTTAGCCTTATATTAATACATCGTCTCGCCTGTCCGACGTAGTACCTAGCACACGATAAAGAATCCCACAAATCAACCCCTCCATACACTCCACGAACCTCTGCCCCTATGTGCATTCAGCGCCTTGATCCGTCCCTCTTTTTATGGATTTTTTCGCATGCTTGTTGGACATACCCCTGTCTCATGGCAAGCTTTTTTCGCCGACAATAAACCAGTGGGTAGTATGCACTCGTCGTCTTGTGCCCGAAATTTTATTTGCCCTGAGTATGAATCAACACCAATTAGCCCACCTTAAACTCTCCTCTCTGTGACTCATGTTGTTACGTAATGCGAGCCGTGATCGTTGTTTGGGTTGTTTTTGCAATGTTACGGATATTTCTGATCAGATTGCCTGAGCAACTCGCAAAGATGTAGATATTCTAGAGATTATGCCACCAACAGAGATTGTGGGTACGATGGAGCATGTGTAAAAGCCAGCGCATTTCACTCGCAGGCGAGATTTCTGACTACAGATACTACAAGTATCACTGCACTGCAAGTGTTTTGTTCTGTTTAGTACATGGTACGAGAACCAATTGACAGGTTGGGCTGATTAATTCTTTATTTGTTGCGATTACGTCCCGATGTGCTAATATATGTGCAGCGTATTATCAAATCTTTCGTTTACGTGACCATTTTCTTTTCAGAGAAACGCACGATTACATAGGAAAATTTATCAATGACACAATACCACCTAAATCTATGGACGTGTATGAAGCCAACGACTTTGATGAGGACTACAGCGAGGATAGTGACGGGGATAGTGGTGAGAACGACGAGCATGACGGCGAGGGTAACGGCGACACCAATGACGACAGCGACACTATTGGTGAATACTCAGAACCTGTGACAACAGCTGGGCTCAATTCAAAACGCGCACCAAAGCGTACAATGCACACAACTCTGTGCGCACTATCGCTCTTCCTGTCAAGCGAATCTATTTCGTGCCACATGTTCTGTACGTGTGCAGTTAGGAGAGCTAAAGAACAATGAAAAGCTCGGCATTTCCTTTCGCACTGTAAGGTTCCATTTACTTGTAACAAACGAGGTAGCATGGGGCTTATGGTACAATGTTTTCTGTCCTCTCAATAGCAACGTCACTATATAGGAGCTAAACGTCACTAAATCACACACTGGCTACACCTAATGGCTAGTTCAACTAAAAGACTGGTAGATGGTATGGTCATCGCATTGACTGTGCTAAGTGGCAGAACCCCGAAGCTTTTTCGAAGAGAAAGAAGAAAAGTAAGCGAAAAGGACAAAGGAGGATTTATTTTTTGACTATCTGGTTTGAGTGAAGAAATAAGTACGATAACGAAAGTAAATTATTCGGTGGCGACTTAGCACCGTTCCATTTTCATCATGAAACATTGATGTTAGAATATTTTGGGATTCCTAGGCATGCGTTTGTTAGATTTAAGGGAACTATCACATAGTTGGGCTGTCACAGTTAAATGGCACAGTCTTGGAAGAAATCAAATTGCTAACCTGAACGTAGTCGTGCAGGCGGCCAATGATAGTTGCCTTCGCAAGTGGATCGTCGTCACTTCCGAAATTAGTCTGAAAGAGACTTGTGCACATATGACACAGTCGAAAAATACTTCTTGCCACAGAGATGGCCTTTTCCAGTAAGAGACCAGCATCTCTTTCTGTCATACCTTTATGGCCGCACCATACGACTTGGAGAGAGGAGGCACGGTATCTCGATGCCGCGGAGGTAGCTGCGAAGCGCCGAGGACAGAAGCGTGCGATTTGGCGTGACTACCCGCAAGCGCAGCAGATCTGACGATTGTCAAGTATGCACCAGGGGCTTCCGTTGTAGCACTGCTCTGTACAAGGAAATGGTGCCGTTAGCGTTCAGATGGGTTGAGGAGTCAACACCGGTAGAGGGCGCGTACTTTTGCAGCAAGAGCCGCATACCTGAATATGGCGGTGACTGGCGTTGGCTGAGAGGCGGACGCCAGTACCTTGGAGACTCGCTCCTGTATCACCTGTCTGATTACGAGCGCGAGATGTTGAGTAGATGTCCTGGTGTTGGTGAATATGGTGGCATGAAAGTACTCGAGCCACTTCTTTACGAACATATTCTTCGCTTTCTGACTACAAGTGTGGCGCATACCACCGAGGGTCAGCGCCCTGAGCAATTCATTTGTTTCCGTTGGTCGCCGCTCGACGAGACCCGTTGTTTCCGTAGTTCGTCGAAGCTCTGGGACAGAGTGGCAAGGTCAGGCCCGGTGTGTGGGTCATTGGCCAGCAGCATCTGAAAGGTGTCATCGTCTCATCGTCTATACGCGTCAAGATGTGTTTAATCTTGTCTTCTTCACACATCGAAGAGTTAAGGCGCGTGCACAAGTCGAGTACGTCTTCGATGTAACTTGTGAAGCCTTCTCTGTGGAGCTGTCCACGCCTCCGCACGCATGGACAGCTCCACGGAGGTTGCGTATCTCGGGGCGAGCAAACACGTCGGCTATGCGGGGCTTAAAAACTCTCCAAGTGGTGACTTCTGACCCGTAGTGGTGAACGTCTTCTTGAGCGGTTTCGTTAAATAAAGGTGGATTGCGCAGGCCTAGCGCACTGGGCACAATGGTCATTGTAGTTTGGTCACGCCTTGCAGCGTGGTTTTGTCGGCCATTTCCGGGGGAGCGGGCAATGTTCGGTTTCCGATTTCTAGGACCAGTACCCCGCTACTCCACCACTTTAGAACAGATTTTGTTGACGACAAGTAGCATTCGAAAAGGTGTATGGACGCTGAAGGCGGTTGTCGAAAACCGGCTCAACAATCACAGGGCTCGTTCCTACAGCTCGCGCTCGGCTCTTTCATCTAATAAAATGTCCTACTGCGGGATATTGATCTCCTGTCTCCTTACACACTGTCTTTTTCAGCGCAGCCGCCTCAGAGCGGAATTCGGCGACAGTTCGCAGAGAGCTTGGAACCAAACAGGTGAAACCGCTGGCTTCCCACCATGCATCAGGTGCCGAAGCTTCTTCTCCTGGCTCATACTCGGATCGGACTGGCGAAATAATGCAGACATGTATTCAACGTAATCGCAACGCTTTCGATGTTTCACCAGTTTCTTGCTTTCTAAGGAGCTTCAGCTCTTCTCCGTCTGTCCATGGACAGAGACCTGGCCAGTAGCTCCCGTCGGATAACGCCAGATGACCGAACAGGGCCATCGTGGTTTTCTATGTTCTGGACTCTCTTGCAGCGGAAAATAAACGCGGTGGCGCATGTGGTCTTTGGTCCATCCACAGCAGTCAGTGACGCGCTCAATTCTTTCTGACCAGTCCTCGGCATCAACAATGACGTAGGTTTTGGCAATCTGGAATGTCATTTCGGTATGGTCACCGCGGACAGCTGGTACTACTCAAGGCTCTGGCTCCAGAGCGAATTCGGGTAGACGGTTTTGCGCACTGGTGGAGAGGCGTGACCTCGTTGGGTTTCAGTCATCGTGGCTGTGGGCTGCTTTCTCTAGCATGAACTGGGCTTGAGATCATTTCGCAGCACCTCCACCAGAATTTAAAACCGAAGTTGTGGTTGTTTGGGAACAAATATTCATTACAGCCTAACGTGTAGCTCAAGAGTAAACTAATAATATATATATATATATATATGGGGCTTTACGTTCCACAACCACGATGTGATAGAGAGATGCCGTAGTGGAGGGCTCTGGAAATTTCGACCATGATGTGTTCTTTAACATGCCCTTTCATCGCACAGTACACGGGCCTCCACCATTTCCGGAGAGTAAACTAAATATGCAGGGTGTTCTTTTTTCTTCGTTTGTTTTACAGCGCGAGTCTTAGGCACCCGTTCCCGTGTTGAGTGGCGTGGCCGTTTTTGCCTGGCGTCGGCGGCTTAACTAATAGCGCGAACGAGGACGAAAGAGAGAGTAAGCCGAGTCTGTTGATATCATGAGGCACTGGCCTCCAACCTGGCTTTGTCGCTCCTTTATGTGCCCTGGCTCCTCGGTCCGAGCTCATGCGCACGCAGGGCTGGCACGTTCATTGTGGCTGGCTTCGCTTGTCGTAGTGGGGCTGTTGGCGTTTCGCTTGGTTCACGACGCCGACAATGCAAGAGCGGTGTGCGTAGCACTCGAGCGCTGGCAGTTTATGTCGCAATATGTAACGAATTTCACATTGCTACAAGTGCGGATGGTACACTGCGACAACCTAAAACACAGTTGGCAATGCCCCAACACGAATCTGCACTCAGAATTTGCAATAGGCAGCATCATAGTCGTCGGTGAATTTTTGGGCAATACAGAATTTTTATCAGAATGCTAGCGCAAACGAACTCTACGCCGATGCAAAAGGACTTTGCCTCACCTAAAGCTACGCTGAAAGAAGCAATGAACAAATTTAACTTTTTAATTATTCACTTGATGACAGCTGTTTATATTGAAAAGTCTTAGGACGAGACAATAGATGGCATACGTATTTTTTTTAATTTAGAAAACACACGTTGTTAGGCATATTATTCTCAGAAATTGAGGGCCTCAATCCAGGCGATGCCATAACTGAACGCTCCGGGCGCGCATGGAGTGCGCCATCTCGATTGCGTCGAACCAAGAAGGTCACGTAATGAACTTTGAAAAAAGTTACGTGACAGCAGAATTTGATCAGGAAAAATGCTCAGTCGTCCGAAATACCGCATTGGATCGCTTATTCTTTGCCTTCAGTGTGTAGCGTATCCGTTTCTTTGTTCAACTGTAATGAAATGTAAAGAACTAATTCGCTTTTCTCCGCGAAATAGCGCCGCTATGGCTGCCACCAGTTTTACGCTGTGCAGTGAAAGAAAAGGCGAAAGTTGCCGTTTTCGTGGGCACAGTGCGAAAAAAAACTGATAAGAACAACAAGTTACACATGAAGAATAAGTGGCACAGTTGCTTATGACGAATTGCGGTTTTGCCAAACAAATGCTCCTTCAACGCGTCTTTTTTCTGATGGAACGCTAAAGTAGAGGCCCCGTGCTGTTCCCGTTCTGTTTATCGCACTCGAAGCCTTGTGCCCTTCACTGTACACTCCATGCCCTCAATACCAGCTGCCGAGTTCCTTGTTAGTTCCTTGCAAACTGACGGCAAATGTCGGGCGTTGTGCAAGATACCTGTCCGTCTCTTCTGCTGTATTGAACCGATTCGATGCCTTTCAACAGGACGTTGTCCAACAGGTGATGTCTACAAGATTTTATTGCTGTTGTATTGCTGCAAGAATTGTTAATGCCGTTAGAAAATGGTTCAATTTTTGCAACAGCTACGCTATATTTCAAAAATGCTGTACCTTCAGTGTTCAAATGAAGCTTTTAACAGTTTAGTTTATGTACCTATTACCATGTAATTAACAAACAGTTTCACTGGTTCTTGCTTTTCAGACGATCCCACACCTCTCAAGCAGATGCTCCTTGTGTATACTGACGAGATTACATATGATTGCAGCGTCTTTTATGTCTTCTCTGGAGACAACATTATTAAAAATGGTGAGCTCAACCATAAGTATTCATAAAACAGTTTTTATAATCCGCTGAGTAGATATTCATTTACTGCGCGAAAAGATATTCTATTCACTATTGACCTGGCATTACACTGGCATGAATTGTATCTATTTATTTTTATGAAGTGTATACGGATATGCGAGACCATTGACATTTCTGAATCCGCCATTCAAACAACTTTTAATAAGATCATAATGTTGATATGTGTAAGATAAAAAAGAAGTTCCTAGGCTTCGTTTTGCGTGATATACTCTGGAATTTGAAAGCTCCTGAATGTTTCACAAATGAAGCCATCTGGTTGCAGTCGAACAGAAGTTTCAACCATTCCACCATGTTACAACACAAAACGTGCGAGAAATGATCGGCGTTTATGCTAAAAGACACATTTGCCCTTACATATTATGTCTCCTGAAATGAGGCAGCATGGCATGATAAACAATGTATGGTGGGTAAAAATGATTCATTGATGTCTACGACTTTGTACGGCTTTGAACGGCACGCGCTCTTTTCGTCCTCTTCATATTCTGCTTGGCTCTGAGGATTTGTTCGGCGTAGGATCCAATAACTCGGATGGGCGTACAAAGAGAGAAAAAGAAAGAAAAATTGAGAGAGAAAAGAAGAAAGAACGAGAGAGACAGAAAAGATAGATAAAGAAAGTGAGCAATAGACACAGAGAAAGAAAGGGAAAATATGCAGAGGGACAAAGAGAAAGAGTTGTATGGTGAGAGAAAAAAGGAAATAAAAAAAAGCAGTGGTAAAAACACATGGAAAAAACGGAAGTAATCGAAAAGAAGAAATAATGGCAAAAATCAATAGACACAAGAAAAACCGCGCAGTTACGCTCTTGCTATTGTCTTGCCACCGCTAGTGCAAAGCTGCATTAATTTTTTTCGCCAAGAGTTTCTCTATATATTTCTTTCCGTCGCTCTGTTTCTTTCTCTCTTTTTTCTCCGCCCTCGTGTTGAACCTCATGTCTATACCTAGCTTTCTTCTTTCCGCTTGCTATATGCCGGAAAAATTTACACTCGTGCTGTGGGGCGAAGGAGAAATTGACGAAGAGGAAGAAAAGGTTGAAGAGAGCTCGTGCCGGTTCGGGATGATAATCTTGGGTCACAACATTTTACCCTCAGCTAGAACAGCTTCGCTATTAAAAACAATACAGTTTCGCCGCAAGGACAAAGCTAATGAGTGCGATACCACAAATTCGAATGTAACACAAAAAAATGGCACGCAGCTCGAAATTTACAGAGCGATGCTCAAGCACAAAGGACGCAAGAACAGAACACACGCAACACCAGCACGAACGATCATCTGTCACAGTTTGACATTTGGTGCGCGCTACTCAAACACAAAGCAGGACGCACGAAAAGAACGCATGGATATACACAAGACGACGCGAACTAGGTAACAACTGTCACAGTAGCAGTTGTTACTTTTTGTGTTATGGCAGCGCACTGGAAGTGTCGACTATGAACGACGAACTGCCCCTACTTTGGCTCTAGTAGCTAGCGGCTCACTCCTTTCGCAAACACAGCCACTCCAGCGAGCAATGTGACCTTCATGCGTTGTGAAAAAATCCGTAAGCAGGGCTTCTGTGCTCAAGCCGACGTTTCGACAAGTGGACTTGTCTTCTTCAAGGCTAGAACTGATTTCCTTAGGGCTAGCGTGAATGTGCTCCGTACCCTCTCCTCCATCCTAACAAAGGAGGGGGAGAGGGCAAATGTGGATACGGGAGTGCGGGAGTATGTGTGTGTGTGGTGGTGGAGGGGGGGGGGGGGGGGGGTGCCGAGACGAATTGTTTGAGTGAAGAGGGAACAGGTGTTCCGTGAATAAAACGAAAAGAAGAAAGCTGGGTGGGGGGGAGGAGTTTTAGACGTATCGCTGAATCCCAGGTGTCAGAAGAAGCACCACTTAACAAAAGTGGATTCGAAATTCCTAGAAGGAGGGCTTAACTCTCACTCCTTTTTGTGTGTGTGTGTACCATATCGAATGGATTCAAGAGCCCCGTTATCAACTTTTATACCTGCTGGCTGGAGTGTATTGAACTTGTGAATAAGGTATGACTCTGTATATTTTCTGTCTCTTGCGGACCGAAAGTTTGACTGAAGTATGTAAAGTTTGAGATCGTCGAAGTTATGTCCTGCTACATTAAAATGCTGTGCCACTGCTTTTGGTAATTTTTTTTGCCGTGTCCGCGCGATGACCGTTTAATCTAACATTAACAGGCTTGAAAATTGTCGCCCTGCTCATTTTACTTGAACCCAAAATTTGCGGTTCAAGTACGATACCTATGTACAAACCACCGTTCTCCCGAGATAAGCACGTGCGCACGTCGGACCATGCCATGTAGAGCAAAGAATTGGTGGTACAGGTAGGAGGCGCGCGAGCGTCGCCGCTCCGACGAAAAATGAGCAGGGCGACAATTTTTCAAGCGCGTCCTTGACGACATCTCGGGGGTGATAAAGAGAACACGCCGAAGCACCTCCGAGCTCTGCATACCGCCAGCGGTTAATGGTGACCAACTTTGCAGATAAGTGATGTATCGAGGGGGACACAGTAAGACAATAACTATCGCTGTCAGCCGCCCAATTAACTGCGATTGAATAATTAACATTTCAGTGAGGGCAGCAAGCGGGCATGTTTGTTTTGAAAAGATGGAGGCAGCCGCGTTTCTACACAGTTACACTTGGCAGAATTACTCTAGCATGTCTGTGCCCCGAGATATCCCACTGCAAAGTTTAATTGCGGTTTGCATGATTACGCATGCAAGGCGTAGCTGATCGGCGCAATGTTCATCCCTCCTGTGACGAGCAGTCATTGCTTGCTATCGCAAGCCGGTAGCAAAAGGGTTACCGTTATCATCTTTGCCTATGCCTTCAACCCGTTGTCAAATTAAAGGCCGCACGCAACTGCCGCGGCCCATCGGGGAGGAACTTTGCGCCAGTGTTCAATGTCTTGCATGCGTAATCATGCAAACAGCAATTAAACTTTGTAGCGGGATAACTCGGTGCACAAGCTTGCTAGAAGAATTCTTCCAAGTGTAACTGTGTAGAAGCTCGACTGCCTTCAACTTTTCAATACAAACATGCCCTCTTGCTGCGCTCACTGAAAAGTTAACTATCCAATCTTAGTTAATTGGGCTGCTGTCAGCGATAGTTATTGTCTCGCTTTGTGTCCCCTTGCATACATAATTTATCAGTAAAGGTGGTTATCGCATGCCTCCAAGCGCTGAATTTTAAGAAAGCCATAAAGCTTAATTTTGAGCGCTTTGGATATATATGTATGATATACGGCAGCTGAGGACCACTTCAAAAAAACCGCCGAGATTGTTCATGTAATTGCTATCGGAAGAAAAAACGCTAGGCCTGCGCAGAACGCACAGCACAGTCATAGCGAGAGCTGGAACAGCGGCCTTGCTAGAGCACTTTCCGTGCGTAACACTTTAGGGGAGCCGGGCTTTCATATGCTGTCGTATGCTGTGATTGTGTGCCGTCGTTGTTGCTTGCCGTAACGCAGACAAAACCACGAATAGCATAGCCACCTGTACCATATAGAGCCAGCACTCGCACCAAGAAGATGTCTTCTTCCTCTTGTTCTTCGAGTGCCTTGATGCTGATAAATAAGCGCGCGTTCGTACCAAGGATAAGTCTTCTTTCTCTTGTGCTTCGAGCGTCTTCATGAAGATCAGTGCGGACCACTTTAGGCACCCGGGCTACCGTATGCTGTCGTCGGTTGGCCCAACGCAGGCAGAACCATGCACAAAAATTGCAAGAAAGGGGAAGCAAGCGCGAAATAGAAATAAAAATAGGCAGAAAAGTAGAGAGAGCAAGGAAGAGAAAGAAATAGGTATAGAGAGAGGAAGAAATAGATACAAAAAAGAGCAAAGGGCAAAAAAAGAAACCAAAGAGGAAAGAAAATAGCCGGCAGATCCCACGCACTGTGGGAATCGATGTAATGCTAAGCAGCCAGGAAGGAGCAAATCATGCTTTACATAATTTCCATGTCATGTTTTACATGTTACGACCTGTCATTTGTGTTCGTCATACAGTCACGTCGCGATATACCAATTTTGGTGTATGTCAAGCTAGCGAACTGGACGCAAGCGCACCATGAGCGTGGCATGTATATGGCATTGTAGATGACATGCATGCCAAGATTTTCATGTTACCACCTGCCACTTATGTTCGTTATACAGTCATGTCACTCAATACCAAATTTGCTGTATATCAAGCTAACGAAACGGCCGCGAGCAAGCCATGAGCGTGGCATTCAAGTCATGTAGCACATGACAAGTCATGATTTCCATATTACCACTTGTCATTTATGTTCGTCATACAGTCATGTCACTCAATAACAAATTTGGTGTATATCAAGCTAACGAAACGGCCGCGAGCGCACCATGAGCGTGGAATTCAAGTCATGTCGCTCATGACATGTCATGATTTCTATATTACCACTTGTCATTTATGTTCGTTCATACAGTCACGTCGCGATATACCAAATTTGGTGTATATCAAGCTAACGAAACGGCCGCGAGCGCACCATGAGCGTGGAATGCAAGTCATGTCGCTCATGACATGTCATGATTTCTATATTACCACTTGTCATTTACGTTCGTCATACAGTCACGTCGCGATATACCAAATTTGGTGTATATCAAGCTAACCAAACGGCCGCGAGCGCGCTATGAGCGTGGAATGGAAGTCATGTCGCTCATGAAGTCATAATTTTCATATTACCACTTGTAATTTATGTTCGTCATACAGTCATGTCACTCAATCCCAAATTTGGTGTATGTGAAGCTAACGAAACGGCCACGAGCGCGCCATGAGCGTGGCATGTAAATCATACTTTTCATGACAAGTTAGTCATGATTTTCATGATATGACCAGCCATTTATGTTCTTCATACAGTCATGTTATGCCATACCAAATTTGGTATAAATCCCATTAACGATACGGCCAGGAGAGCACAAAGTCATAGGCGGCTAGATAGATAGATAGATAGATAGATAGATAGATAGATAGATAGATAGATAGATAGATAGATAGATAGATAGATAGATAGATAGATAGATAGATAGATAGATAGATAGATAGATACCCTCAAAGTCGCCGCAGTTCGCTAAGAAATGCTTCGCATTTAAAATAAACCGATGAGAAACAAAGAAGGCTGCCTAGCTTCATACTCCCTTCGGACTTGGCAACCTTAATGTGAAGCTGCCTCAAGTTTTGTTAAACACTCTTGGGGCAACTACTAAAAATACTCTTGCATAGCACCCGTTACGCCATAAATCATCATATTTTTTGTGACGCAGGGAACCCAGTATTCCAGGGGTCGGCAACCTTGTCAGGCGGAGGGCCACTTTCCATGAAGCCGACAAAGCGGGGGGCCGGACTGTAAACCAGGAAGGGGGGGGGGGGGGTGTTGTTGACGACATACAGAAAAAATTACACCATCTCCCGCTAAAGGGAACCATGTGTGGATGTGAAGCAGCGGGCGTAACGCTTACACTGGCGGCGGCGTTGACGCTGGCGTTATCGCAGCGTTGCGCAGGAAGAGAAAACTGGGGAGGCGCAAAGCACGCAGTGGTGGAGTGGTGTTTCCTACTGGAACATGCCAATCGCTGCTAATGGGCAATGAGAGACAGAAGACTCCGACTGGACACAGAGACCCACAGTGCGCTTTTAGTTAACGCACACGCTGCGAATTATTATTGTTCAACAACGCACAGGAGAAATCTCCCACCGGCACCACCTTGGAGGTCCAAGATCCATTGCCATATATACGGGATGGCCAGTGAACGGATGTGCAGCGCGAGCAGTCGGTTTTTTCAACCAAGAAACTCGCTAGCAGACGCTGCCTGCGTCCGCGTCGCGAAGGCGAGAGAGGGGGGAGCGTAGGAGAGGGGAAGACGCGCATGCGCAGGGGGGTGTGGACTAGAGGTGTGCACGGGCTCCGGGTAGCCCGAAAGCCCGAGGCCTGCCCGGCCCGCGGGCCGGGTTCGGGTATGCCGACGTCTTCCCATCTCGGGCCCGGGCCGGGCCTGGGCTACTAATCTCGGGCATCGGGTGGGCCGGGCCAGGCTCCAAAGCCCGCATCAAACCGAAAATATAGACGTTGGGCCAGAATTGTTTTCTAGCACTTAGCGATGAGCACACAAGATCACCTTTGTGATTATTCATCCATGCAATCATCCTCCTGTCTTGCATCAGAGATAATACTAGGACTTCTGGAAGAACAAGGGGGTCTAATTATTCCGCTTGCTATGCTTGCGAAAAAGATATCTGCGATTCCGGCTACCAGTGCGAGCAGCGAACGGAACTTCAATTCTGAAGGGATATGTGATGCAGGAGCGCCGCACTTCCCTGAAGTCCGAATCACTACACAGCTTGTTATTTTTACACAACTTGTAATCTATATGTATACACAATAACATGTGTCATTTGCATGTGTTTAACTTTTATATGTTGAATAAAATGCCCCATGATCAAAAAGTGATATCTTGTCTCCGCAGCAAACTTTCATAGTGTCGGGCCGGACCGGGCCCGGTTTGTGTTTTTGTACGTCGGGCCGGGCCGGATCGGGCTCGAAGCCCTTTAGGGTCGGGCTCGGGCGGGCCTTCGACGCAGTCAGTGGGCCCGGGCCGGGCTGGGCTTGAAAATTAGGCCCGTGCACAGCTCTAGTGTGGACTCTGTGGGCAGGGATGCCTAGAGGAGAGAGGGGGGAGCGTATTAGAGGAGAGGGAGGGGGGACGCGCATGCGCAGTGGGAGCGCGGGGAGGGATGCCTAGAGGAGAGAGGGGGGAGCGTAGGAGGGGGAGAGAGGGAGGGGACGCGCATGCGCAGTGAGGGTGTGGTTGCCTCGTGGAGGGATGCATAGAGGAGAGAGAGGGGGAGAGGAGGTTTTTTATTTTTTTTTTTTTCGAAAGGGTTTGCGCATGCGCATTAAGTGAGGCCTCGAGGCACACACCACCACCACCACCACCACCGGATTAAGCTTCGCCATAAGATGCTTCACATCTAAAAGTGTGGTTGATCCCTATGATATAGGAATCGGTATAACACCCGAAAGTGAAACGTGTCTTTACAGAAGTAGTTCAACGTTTATTGCGCATTGATATACAGGGTGTCCCAGCTATCACGCAGCGCGATTTAAAAAAGAGGAACGGCGTTACGTGAAGCGGACCTAGTGCATATTGTTCCTAGTATACTGTAGTAGCCGCTACTAATTTTTTTCGTTAATGAGAATTAATTAATTAGTCATAATTGTGTTCGTAACTCCAAAATTACTCACCGAATTATCCAAAATGTCAATGAGGCAAATGTGGACCTTTAGAAATGACATCTCTCTGTGCTACTTTCAACAACGTAATAATTGCGAGCTCTTCTTTTCCTGTTAATAAAGAAAACTGTACTACTCTGGAGACCAAGTGTGGGTGTGGACGCCTGTACGTGCACGTGGCCTATCGGAAAAGCTTATGCGGTGCTATTTTGGCCCTTACAGGGTTTCTTCGTCGGTTAGGTACGTTAAACTACGAGGTGATCCCTGAAGGTCAACTGTGCAGAACACGACTCAGGAATCTCCCGGAAGTCGTACATGGAGTACGAATGAAACCATACTACGAAAGGAACTGAACAACCGAACTGACTCACGTTCTCAAACACCAAGAGCAGCCCTATCCTTTGGAAGCTGTCGGCCATCTGTACGCATCGGGACGATGCGTGCTAGGAGGAGGACTAATGCCACAAGTTGTTCGACGTTCGCAGAAGACGCGTGCAACGTACTGCGTTTGTAAAAGCCAGCGCGCAGGTGACAAGCAAAGCGCGCCATTTAACCCCGGCCTGCGCGCGCCACAATGATCCGCCACGGACCGGCACGAGACTGATTGTGTGGGGAAGAAGAGACCGACGAAGTTCGGAATAGCTAGCGTGGGACGACCCTCGCGAAAAGCTGTGCGTCTTGAGTTGACGGGCACAAGTTCGCCCTAATTAAATAGTTGTTTTAGCAGCAGGCGCTGTATTTGTTCGCTACAGTATAAAGTGCGGACATTACTACTATGGCTAGGGAAACACGACAACACAAACCACGTATAAAAATTGCAAGAGGAAGCAAGCGAAAGATAGAAAGAGAGAGGGAAAAAATAGGAAGAAAGATAGAAGTAAATACAAATAAACAAAAAAAACACAGAAAAAACTGGACAAGAAAACAAGGTAGAAGGAGAGGAGGGAAGAAAGATAAACCCGAAGAGAAACCAATAAGGCTCCCCAGCCACGCCTTTGTATAGGCTCAGCTCTTAGCCTTCCCTCCTTTCGTGCAATTATGCGAGGGTCTCTTTGTGACAGTCTTGATGCCTCCAGGCAGTATGCTAGGGATTATTTGTCAGATGCCAGCTCGTAAAAATTGACTCTACGGGGATCCCAGCATCACCTCCTACGTGTCACTAGCAAGAAAGAAAAAAGTTACAGTTTCACCGCAGAGGTGAAGCAATGAATATCATAGCAACAAATTGTAATGTTATACGAAGTGAAGCTGGCAGCTAACACTTTTGGATCCGATCTCACGGAACTCTACAAAACGTCGGTCTAAGAGAACGCGGCCGATCGACGCGCTGTGAGCGCAGCACGTAGAAGGGTATACGAGCCCACCCCTCGCTTCTTTTCATGCTTGTTAAAGATGGGCGGGGCGTTTCCTCTCTGCTTCAGCATTCAAGGGCCGGTCTAACAGGCGGGGGGGGATCTTATCGCATGCGCCCTCTTAGCGAGGGAGATGGGCCGGCTCGTTTGATCTCTGCTTCTGCCGATTTCGTCGCCCCCACTCACGGGCAATTACCCGGGGGCAGAACGTACGATGAGCTGGGGGATCTTTTAAATTTGGACTTAATACGGGACATGACAGCGACGGCAATGGATACACCAAAAATGTGTCGAGGCTGTGCAGGTAATTGCTATCGCAATAATAAAAAGAATATTGCACACACGCCGTCATTTCTAAGCGCATCAGTGACGGGTGGGGCAAAAGTGCATGCCGAGAGCGCTACCGACCTTCTCAAAATACATGGCTTATGTTTGCCTCCCCAAACCAGGCTTCGTCAGAAGCCGCCGACAATCTGCGTTTCTGGGCTACTTGGTTTGCTGGCCTGAGGAGAAACTATGTTTACCTTTGCCAAAGAAAAATAAAAAAAACTAACTTTGTTGTGCTGCCAGACACAGCATATCTATGCAGTCGCTATATTTTCTATCCTACTTACGGAAAGACGCCAAAGGTGGCTACGATACTAAGACCACCACGACCATACTAAGTGAAATACGTTTTATGTGCATCGAAAACTGTTTAAACCTTTATTTTCCAATAACCATGGTGCAGCAATATTTGTAAGATTATTTTACCTATGCATCAATTCCTCCCGCGAATGCACCCACATATTCTGCTTTGTGTATTCCGCTGATTGCTTACTTATTGTTTCGCATTCGCATTCTGATAATACGGACTCTATATTCTGAAATTGGCGCTTTTAGTAGCATTACACAGTATATATAGCTGCTGACACAAAAAAAGCGCATTTGACTCTCTAGCTGGTTGGCTGCCCCAATCTCTACCCCAATTAAATATCCACAACTCCATAGTTCATATTCAATTAATTACATACGCGAACGTACAACAATGCTGGGTTTTTGAGTTTATAGTTCTGCCCAATAAATCTTACAATGCTTCTACTATTTCAGACGTTGGAAACTGCGAAATGTATTTGAAACAGAGCAGGTTGCAAAATGGGCCTTCACCGAGCTGCCAAAATTTTTTCGAGCGAGAGTGCAATGTGACTACAATTTATAGGCCCTATACCACGGAATGCAACAAGCACGGAAGCGATGCCATTCAGGATGAAGAGAACGCAGAGGTAAAAATCTTCGTCTTCGTGAACATACAGATTTTCATGCATTTACAGGGTGACCAAAAAATACTGTAGCACAAATAAACGACCACAAATGAGGCACGCTTTCTTTTGTTCGTGAGGCCGGTCAAATCTATAAAAAAACTTAAATTTCTGCTTCGAAATGTCCGCCTTGTGGTTTTATACGGATTCGAACGCGCTTTCGAAAGTTCTTCGAAACGGGCGGGATGTCTTCCGGAGTAAATTCCTCCCATACCTTTGCGAAAGCTCGCTGAAATGACTCACTTTGCTTCTGCTTGAAAGTGCATGCCTTTTGCTTCAAGGTCTCCCCTAATAGAAAAAAGTCCATAGGGCTGATATGGGCTACTTTGACGACCAAATATCCCTCCCCAGAAGCCAGGAAGGTTCGCCTCCCACCACTGAAGAGTCGTCTTCGCTCTGTGGACAGGGACCTGCTCCTGCTGAAACCAGTCAATGTTCTTTGCAGGTACGTCAGCCCACGGAATGACGATGCCCTTCAGAATCAGCTCGCAGTAGACATCGGGTTTGAAGTTTGCTCCTTTCGGCACAAAAACAAGCTTGGATTTTCAAAGTCCTGAAATTTCGGTGGAGACCGTGATGCTCGCGAGTTAGCTTCTGCCACCCTCACAGTGTGCAAGGAACCATTAGGCACATATTCTCGGTTATTCTGCGAATTGCAAACCACTTCGACGGTTGAAAATCTCATTCGTGAAGAGAATCCGGTTCGGGGGTTCACCGCGGCTCAGGTGCTTCATCCCGCAGCATTTCTTCTAGCCTGAACGCCTTCGTTTTATCCATGAGCATTTAGCCTTTCGCTGGTTTGCGCACCGCGAGCTTCAGATCGTATTTTAGCAGTGACAGCACCGTCCAGTCAACTCCATATTCTGTGGTGAGCTTCCTCACGCGTCCCACCAGATTTCTCCTTTACCTTCTTATTGACGACCAATTACAGCTCGCAGGCTCTTGGCGTGCTAGGCCCTCCACTTCGCTGTCGGTCCTTAAAGACCACTGTCTCTGGCAACCTTTTGATGACGCGACGCACTTGAGCACGATGCAATTTCAGCATCTTCGCAACGTCCGCAATCGTCATCCCTCTCTCTCTTGACCCGACGAATGAAAATAATATATGTTAATGGTCGCCGCAGAAATCGAACCCAAGCATTCTGCGTGGAAATCAAAATCAAGTACTGTACCACAGAGCCACGCCAGGTCTCCGAACTCCGTTGGAACAAGACCCTATGCAGGCGTAATGTTGCCGAAATGTCAATTGTGGTTCCAGTGCTGCCCATCTAATTTATAAATATTACAGATGCACTTCAATGATGCAGGCGTCACGTCGGGTTAGCGTCAATTGTACGCCATCCACTGAAGTTTGTCTACATAGCACTATCCAGGGCTACCATCCTCGCGAGCACAAGTGCTAAATTTCAGCTTAGCGCTTCTCGTGTGTGGTGATACCTATGCTGCTCTTGGTATAGTTACGCAACTGTAAACAACAGGTTATATAAAAAATATATGACTGTTTGACATATATGTCGTGCGCATAACATTTGTTCATATGTTTAGCGTCCTTTCGTAACGTTTCGTCCAACCAAAAATTTACACCACAGTCACCTTCTCTCCGCATGCTTCGCATGACATCGATTCCCATGGTACGTGAGATCTTACTTTTTTCTTTTTTAGTGTGATAGCGGTTACGACACCGGCGGCGGCGGCTGGCAATTACCCCACTGTCACTAGCATTGTGATCTGATAAGAGCTTTCGCTGTAAAAAACGAAATAGAAAAAATTACCCATGACGGAACGGGGTTCAAACCTGGGTCCTCTCCGTGCCAGCCCAGTATTCTATCCCTGAGCCATGCCGGTGCTCGAGAGTCATACGCACAAAAACCCTATACAAGCTTTATGTCGGGAAGGAACCGCATGAACATACGCAATATAACGTGGTAAAAGAGTGAAGTAACAACCAGGCGTCACAGACTGCGAATTCTGTAACCAGGCGTCACACAATATGAATTGCACTACTAGTGGGTCGTTGAATGCTTCCAACCCATTACAAAGGGCTCAGCCATAATTGTTCATCGAACATCGGCCACCAATTCAATTAATGGAGTAGTGGGGACCTTGCAAGCGTACTTATATTAGCGCCTTGAGAGTTTGGAACGGGTTCTAGAAATGGCGCTCTTCATGCTTTCTCTTTGACTGTGCTGCGCTTTTCCGCGCAGGCCTGGCGTTTTTTCTGTCTTTGTTAAGCCCTTCCTTTCACACAAAGAAAGTCTATCATAATTTCTTATGATCATCATTGTATTCATGAGATCCTGGTTTCAAGCCTTCCTTTACGTCTACATATACCTTCAAACACAATGCCTTTCCGAGAACCATTGATCCTCAGATATCGCTGTCCGTTTTTGCGCGTTCATAGCCACTGAGCCCGGCCTTCCACATGAATAACCATATTTTAAATACATTCCCACTGTCGGTGTTGTGAATCTATGCGCCTAGACTTTCTGGCTTTGTGTTTGAACAGCTCGCTTATTTTAATTTTTGATAACTGCATGATCCCGGCAACTAACATTTCCACTATGACTCCGTTCGGCGCTGGTGTACAGGTATATTTGGAACCACCAAGTGCCGTCAACGGCGTTCACAGGTTTCCAGGGCTAAACCAGCGGGACTCGTCGCCCCTAGCAACCCTATTTTGCAATACCTGCAGTAACATTTGCGCATTATACGGCCACAGACCCTTCACAAACGGCTCCTCTCTTCATTAATCTACCCTCATAACAGGGACTCAACGGCACATCATTTATCAGAAGATCTGACATTGTAGCGCGCTAAACATTACGACCTTGCCACACAACTTTCCTCTATTTGGATTCACGCAGACATCAGGGTTTACATTCAGGAAGTTCCAGACAGGATCCTTTCTTACCAATCATATATCAACAATTACTTTGAACCCCAATAGCAAATTCTTGTCTCATCGGACTGCAATTACCTTTCTAGTTTCCGTTTACAGTCAAACCCGACTTTGCAGTACGCACGTAAACCGTATTATCCTTCATATAGTATGACTGCCCAACACGAGAACGCTTAAATTTCAGTAGGAAAATATGCGGCCACATCGAACAATAACAGCAGGAACAGTTGTTATATCGAACAAAGCGCGAAACGCCCCAAGAACTTGGCTTTTCCGCGCGGGGGGCGGACTCGGCGGCCGTAGTTAGGAAAGCGGCGCTGTGATTAGGTGGGCGCGCGTGGAGTGACTCGAAACAACCGTTTTCTTTCATCACGTGCTTTATCCCCACATTTTCTCGTCGATGCGCCGCCGGGCCATTTGCCGGAGTCGCCGTTCGCTTCTCCGCTCGCTTTGTTAACGCGATGGATATCGTAAGACAGAAGCAGCTGCTCTCCTCAAAGCTGGCGATAATCAACGCAGTCGAGCGTGTGGAGAAAAGAAGCCTTACGCCTCCTCTGCTTACGGCATCTCAATAAGCACGCTGAGGATGACATTGAAAAACAACGCTGACCTGTTGTCCAATCTTTGCTGAGCTGGTCCTAGAGGCCTTTAGGCAGGGAAGTGCAATGCCCCTCGGGCGGGTCAAAGGCGTCTCTCGCCCACTCGAGCTACCAGCAGATAGCTGTAGCCTCGAGCACCCGTTGCAACGGCTCAGCCAGGCTTGTTATCCGCGGGCCGTGCTGGTGTCTGCATCAGAAAGGCTTTTTGTGACCCTGGAAAGGGAGACGGCACGTCACAAAAAAAGATGAAATGCGTTATGCAAGCCCAGTCGTTATACCTTATGTCCATGAGGTTTTGCACAGATTCAAAAAGGTTGCTAGCAAATGTTGGACTACGGCTTTTATTGCGATAGCAATTATATGGACACTCTCAGCGGATGCTTTTCGGCGTCATGCTCCGTATATATATATATATATATATATATATATATATATATATATATATATACACAAACGCCACGAAGAAAGTGAGATGGCGCAAAGTGCGCGCTCGGCACCCCACTCGTTGCGACGCGCTGGCTCCCCAACACTTTGACCTGCAGGGCGTAGTCGCCTTTGCACGGGCGCGTGCGCGCGCTTATCTTGGGGTGGAGGGATGGGGGCAGTTTTACGTCGTGTGCGTTCGTCGGAAAGACTGCGTTTAGGTTACAGAGCGCACAAAGGTCACTTCGCTCGCTGCAGAGGGCCCCGTTTCCGAAAGAAGCGTGCTGTTCATACAGAGTGCAGTAACAACTGTGACACTTGTTAGTTCGCTCTCGTCCTGTGCATACCTGTGCGTATGTGTCGTGCTTCCTTTGCGCTTGAGCAGTGCGCTCCAAGTTTCGATCTGCTTGCCGTTCTTCACGTGAAATGCCAATTTGTTGCTATCGCATTCATTGCTTCGCCCTCGCGGTGAAACTGTGGACTTTTTTATTCTGTACAAGAAACAAGCTTTGCACATTGTGCCGCAAAGTGAACAACAAGGGAAAAAAGAAATAGAAGCGTCAGAAAAAGCACAGAAAGCGCTTTGCCGAATGCACCTTTGCTGCAGTCAACAACATTCCTTTCGCGTGTGTGCGTTGCTACATCGCCCCAACCGGTCGATGTTTGAACGACTGGTTACGAGAGCACGCGCACTGCCTAAACGGATCTGTGCCAAGTCACTTAGCCCAGCACTGCTAAAAGTGTGGTTATCAGTTTATTCTTGAGCGCTGGACCGTTTTTCGAAACGTAAAAGGAGCAAAGAGCACGTAATATTAGCGAAGCCTGTCATATTCACACATAGGAAATGCCTGCGTCTCTGCGTCGTCGATTTCCCTGCATAACTAGACACTTTTAGTTGGGCGTACGCAACAAGCCTACGTACGCAGCACGATACGATGCATACGCTGCAAGCGAAGCGCTCAGCAACACTTTTAGTTTACCGTATCGACCGTACCGGGATGCGTTTCGTTCAACTAGACGTATCATACGTGAAATGAAACAGCTTTCGAGTACATTCGAGTGCTTCTTAGCGCCATTCTGCGGTAGCGGCCATTATAACGGCCACTGGCATCCAAGTCAAGCTGAATCATTGGATCCATGTTTTTACGTTCTGTGCCATCTTGCAATTTGGCTGCTCTTTCATTCGAGATCTAGCGAGAGTGTCATGTAGGTAGCGCTACATCTCGTTACGTTTGCGTGCGCCGGATTTTTTTTTTTCGGGCCGTACGCACGCATCCGTGAAATAGATACGCTTACGTACAGCGCATGCGCACTTCTCTCCCGTAGCCATGATGCGTACGTAGGCTCGTTACGTACGCTAAACTAAAAGTGTCTACTGTGAAATCAGCTACTTGTTCAAAACGTGACAGCCTGTGTTAGCCGAAGCATGTGACGCAGTGTCTTCTTTTCTACTTCTGCGCAGATACTATAATTTCTATTGTCTTCTGCGCCATGCGCTAACCTTCTGTCAATATATTGCATATCCCAGCAACAAACCATTGTTCGTTAGTTCTGCGCCCTCGTCTGTCGTTCTTTCACGGTGCCGTGTTCAGTGCTGTTTGTTTGCGTCTTACTCATGTACCAACCAGCTCAGTTAGGTGCTCGCCTGTACTTCATTTCTATTTTGTTCTCTGCAATATATCAAATTAATTCCCGCATTTTTGTTCAAGTGCAATATTAGTGGATTTGAATATATTTTACTGCCCCGTTACTACATCGGGCGCGTAATCCGAAATTTTTTCGTTTCAACCCCACCGACAGAAAGGCTGACTTTCTATTCTGTATAATTCATTTCAAGTTACGTTATTGTATTACGACAACAATTATTGGCCCCTATGCTTTCCCAGGCCTGACTGTCTCTACTATTAATAATGCTCGATTTTCAAAGCTTAGGTAGGCGAACTAAGGCTCCCCCCTCATCATAACTTAACCTGGAGACAAGCAAGGGACTGGCGTCACCTGCAAACAGCTTCCCCATTTACACAGTTTACACAGAATGTACCTTCACAGATACAGCAATAAATGTCCGTGGTGCGAAGCAACACCGACATTTTAGCACATTATATATCAATGCACACAACGTCCGGAGGCTGTCATCTCGCCTCTGTTGAAGAACAGTCCCGTGAGGTGGTCGTGGGAGGTGCATCGCCCGGAACTGGAAATCGGTCGCCAGATAGCGACCCCTGATCAGCCAGTGGGGCCCCCCAGAAGAAGGGTACTGCCCACTATAACCATAAACAATCTAAATATGAACAAATGTTTCTTCTTCTTCTTGGCTGTGCCTATACATTTTATTTTCTTTCTGGTATTCGTATCCCCATATATGGATCATTTATGAGGGCCCGAGGAAGATATTTTGGTCAAATGCGCAGGCTTTTATGTTGATGCCATTTTACGATCCGATCTAATCGCAGACACTCCATGTGCGCACAAGACTGCTCACTACTATACCTGCCGCACAAGTAACCTCATTACAGGGAAGGCCACATCGCCGTGCACTCAGTCATTACCAATCACATTATTAATTCATTCATTACTGTATTTAAAAACCTAAACTCATGCTCGGGCAACACGCAGTGAAAGGGAGAGCGAATTATCGTAGCAAACATAAAAAAATAAAATTGGTGAAATATAACGTGATAATGATCTGCAGCAGAAAAAAACATTTTCTAAGAAAGTTGTGAACTACGAACACTTAAAGATACATATTCATCTGGTGCTGGCAAATATCAAGAAGTGAACGACACAACGCCCCTTCGTACTCTATACACTCACTTTATTTCTCGAAGTGGTGGATGACGATAGTAGTTCGTGCGCCAGGGATTGGTGTATGAATATTAAGCAGGCGAGCTAAACATTTGAGAACAAAGCGAGCTGTATTGACGTAGCTTGCTGGGAACGTAGGGAGTTATGATACTGAAATATATGAAGGTATGCTAGCACGGTTACTAAGCGATTTCACTGACACTGAAAGTAAATAAACGACTTTGTGTGGAATTTTTCTGCTTACACAAAAAATTTTTGCGCACAGCCATGTATGAATATCTGCGTAATGAAAAGTTACCCTATCAAGGTACATTGTGCGTTAAAATATTTCCAGACCACTGAGGTTTCTAAACATTACGAGAAAAAAATCACAAATTTCAGCAAATCGTCATTTTGGTCTGCATTCAGAGGCAATTTACTCCACGTGCTGTTCCACGTAAAGTTCAGATTTATGCCTCAATGGAAATCAAATAAACAGTTCTTCTTATATGGCAAGCTTTATCATTACGATTTTAGTTCTAAGGGAGAAAGCAGTTTTCGAAATACCCCATTGGTAGAAATCTTTCTATTTGGTGATAAGGCAGCTTCGTTTTTGAAGTTTCCATGCCGTCAAGGGGAAATTTAAAAAAATGTTGTATTCCGTGAAAAAATCGTAATTATAACACATTCCCTTTAAGACGAACTGTTTATTCACTTTTGATAGAGGCATAACACTGATTTTGAATTGAAGCGCCACATGGTGTATATTGCGTCTCAGTTTGCACCGAAATGATGATTTTCTGAATTTTTTTTACTTTTTCATGCATTGTTTAGAAACTTAAGTGGTCTGAAAATATTTTACCGGAAAATATAATTTATGTAGAGTAAGTATGCATTTTTCGTATATTGCTGGCACGCTATTGCAGTGTGAAATATGCAAACGTAGAACATTTTGACATAATTTCACGAGGTGTACATTGCACAAAAATTGCAGCAATATTAATGAGCCTTCTACACCTTACATAAACGTACTTGATGATATGTAAACTAAATGTGGTATTGAAACGAGAAACTATTAATACAGAATATATTTTCCTAAAAATAACATTCAGACGACATTCTGGGGAAATTCGGAAGGCTCCCCAGTGACCAAAACTTTTTCTCTTTGAAATATTACAGCAATGAATTGTTCTAAATGCAATAAATCAGCCCGATTTTTTAAATACATTTCATATGGTCACCAAAATGGCTGGAACGTTTGGCATGGAGTGAACCAGGTGCGAACGCTTGATTTCACCGCGAGTTTCTGTCATTGTAGTTTGGACATCTGTGTCGTGCCTCTAACTGTCTGTGCTTTAAGTCGAACCTCTATGCGCTGAAAAGAAGCGTAGAAGCAACCTAGCATCACCCATCTAAGGCCTCGCAACGGCCTAGAAGCAACCTACAAACAACCGTTATAACCTAGCTAAGGCCTCCAAACAACCTAGAAGCAACCAGACTAGCCTTCAGAATCGTCCGGCTTTGCTGTGTCAAGTCTTGTGGGGCTTAGCGTAAGGTTCGCCATTATTTTCTTTTTATATATATTCTTTTTGCAAAACGAATGAAACCTCGCCTTTTCCTACACTCCCATTTAAAAACCTGAGGATGTTGTCAATTACGGTACAATGATTTAACCTTTCACGAGAGCACCACGAAAGGTTTTGCAGTGGAGTGGTGACGGCGCACCTCCATGCAACCAACCATAAACCACTCAACTGCGAGTCCCGCACGCAAATCGTGAGTCGGCGACGAACTTCCGCAAAAAATTTGAAGGACACTTTGTACATTCCAAAGTGTGTTCGGCGAAAGCGTGTGACCATTCCACTGACTATGCCATGTCTTTTTTTCTTTTACACTCTCAGTGGCATAAGACACATACCTAATGGGTGCGTGTTTTCTTCTTTAATTTTTTAAAACCGCGAATCGCAGCGAGACGCGAGACTCATCTTCCTCCGTTCGCATGCGTTAGTATTTTCTCGCGCTTTGCGCATCGTCCAAACGCCATCCGCGTTCCAGCTCTTCAGTTGACGGACCCTTTGTAAATTGGAAAGTGTATTCCGTGAACGCCTGGGTCCATTGAGACGGCGTCGGTCAGATTGATTGCAAACTCCGGGCACAGCGACGCGACGCAAGCAAAGCGCGAGCGCTATAGAGTCCGACGCGACCGGCGTCCGTCTGCGCATCCCAGGCGGCCACCTGGCTCCGTGCCAGAGCTCGGATGGACGAACGGACGGACATGGACGGATGAACGGACGGACGGACAGACGGATGGACGGACGGACGGACGGACGGACGAACAGACAGACAGACAGACGGACGGACAGATGGACGGACGGACGCCGGACGAAGGCCGGACGGACACCGGACGGACGTGAGCATGAGATATTAAAAGCTTTCGCCTTAAAGATTACACCATCCACCGCTAAAGGGAACCATGTGTAGATGCGAAGCAGCGGGCGCTAACGCTTACACTGGCGGCGGCGTTGACGCTGGCGCTCATCGCAGCGTTGCATAGGAGAGAAACCTGGGGGGCGCAAAGCACGCAGTGATGGACGGGTGTTTCCTACTGGAACATCCCAATCGCTGCTGGGCAATGAGAGACAGAAGACTCGGACTGGACACAGAGACCCGCAGTCCGCTTTTAGTTAACGCGCACGCTGCGAATTTTTCATCGTTCGACAACGCACAGGAGAAATCTCCCACCGGCACCACCTTGCAGGTCAAGATCCATTGCCATATATACGGGGTAGCCAGTGAACGGTTGTGCAGCACGAGCAGTCGGTTTTTTCAACCAAGAAACTTCGCTAGCAGACGCTGCCTGCGTGGGCGTTGCGTGGCGAGAGAGGGGGGAGCGTAGGTGACTAGAGAGGAGGGGGAGGGGACGCGCATGCGCATTGGGGGGTGTGGTTGCCGTGGGGGAGGGGATGCCTAGATTAGACAGATGCGGGGGAGGGGACGCGCATGCGCAGTGAGGGTGTAGACGCCGCGGGGAAGGGATGCCTAGAGGAGAGAGAGGGGGGAAGCGTAGGAGAGGGATGGGGCAGGGGACGCGCATGCGCAATGGGGGTGTAAGCGCCGCGGGAGGGATGCCTAGAGGAGAGAGGGGGGAGGGAACGCGCATGCGCAATGGGTGTGTAAACGCCGCGGGCGGGATACCTAGAGGAGAGAGAGGGGAAGCTAAGGAGAGGAGGTGCGTGAGGAGGGTTTGCGCATGTGCAGTAAGGGTGGTCAGGACGCACACCACCAGCACTACCGCCGGACGGACGGACGGACGGACGCCGGACGGACACCGGACGGACGTGAGCATGAGACATTAAAGGCTTTCGCCTTAATATCGCTCACTACTGCAAGTGCATCAATTGTAGTGAAGAGGAATTCCCAACGCTGCAGCCGCGTCGCCAGCATAGCTACAGCCGCATGACCACAAGCTGCAGATGTGGCGAGCTGGTCAGGCGCAGGCAGCGTTGCAGCAACCACAGACTAGGCAGCTCCAGCTCGTGCCTCGTGCATAGCTGGCGATGTGGCTGCAGCTTTCGGCATTCCTCTTCATTGCAGGACACATGATCAGAGACGCGGTGCCGACCATGTCGCAGTGCGACTGCGCTTTTTAGGGGCCGAAGCTCCTTAAAGCGGCACCCGTTCGTCCCTCGTCGTTGTCGTAGTCGTAGTCGTAGTGCATAACAAGTCTTACGCTTTGACCTCCAAGGTGGTGCCGGTGGGAGATTTCTCCTGTGCGTTGTTGAACAATAAAAAATTCGCAGCGTGCGAGTTAACTAAAAGCCGAATTCTTCTGTCTCTCATTCCCCATAAGCAGCCATTGGCATGTTCCAGTAGGAAACGTTAAAAAAAAAAAAGCCGACTTCTGCTGTCTCTCATTCCCAGTAGCAGCCATTGTTTACCTCCAAGGTAGTGCCTGGTGAGATTTCTCCTGTGCGTGATTAAACAATAAAAATTTTGTTCAAAACGCCGTTGATTGATGAAATAAACCAACGAAAGACGCCAGATGTTTTCTAAAAGCGAAACGAAAAGACGCGAGATGTTTCTAAAGCAAAACGAAAAGACGCCAGCTGCTTAACGAAAGACGCCAGGTGTTTTCTAAAGCAATGGTTTTATAATCAAAACCATATCGCGATACAGGTTTGTAGTTCACGATGCTCGTTGCCGTCGGTGTGTGCTCGTATGGATAAGGATGCCGCTGCAACCAGTGCAAGAACCACTTAGCTTACATTTCACCGACCGCAAAGCGGTCATAATGAAAGAACAACGGAAACCAGCAATAAAATTTTGATAAAACATTTAATCAATCGTTTCACGTCATTTTTATCGGGCGAATTAACGGAAGAAATTTCACGGTTTAACCGATGATTACTTCCAGGAGCTTCGCCCAATCTCATCATCATTCACCTCGTGGATCTGCCGTCAATTTTTAGATGTGAAGCATCTTATGGCGAAGCTTAATCCGGTGGTGGTGGTGGTGGTGGTGTGCCGCGTGCCCACCCTTACTGCGCATGCGCAAACCCTTTAAAAAAAGTAAAAATAAAAAAACCTCCTCTCCCCCCTCTCTCTCCTCTAGGCATCCCTCCCCACGGCAACCACACCTCACTGCGCATGCGCCTCCACTCCCCCCTCTTACACTCCCCCCTCTCTCCTTTAGGCACCCTGCCCGGGGCGTCTACACTCCCACTGCGCATGCGCGTCTCCCCTCTCTTTCCTCTCCTACGTTCCCCCCCCTCTCTCCTCTACGCATCCCTGCCCACGGCGTTCACACTCCCACTGCGCATGCGTGTCACCCCCTCTCTCTCCTCTCCTACGCTCCCGCCTCTCTCGCCTCGCGACGCCGACGCAGGCAGCGTCTGCTAGCGAGTTTCTTGGTTGATAAAACCGACTGCTCGCGCTGCACAACCGTTCACTGGCCACCCCGTATTATGGCAATGGATCTTGACCTCCAAGGTGGTGCCGGTGGGAGATCTCTCCTGTGCGTTGTTGAACAATAAAAATTCGCAGCGTGCGCGTTAACTAAAAGCGGAGTGCGGGTCTCTGTGTCCAGTCGGAGTCTTCTGTCTCTCATTGCCCATTAGCAGCGATTGGCATGTTCCAGTAGAAAACACTGCTCCATCACTGCCTGCTTTGCGCCTCCCCAGTTTTCTCTCCTGCGCAAAGCTGCGATGAGCGCCAGCGTCAACGCCGCCGCCAGTGTAAGCGTTAGCGCCCGCTGCTTCACATCTACACATGGTTCGCTTTAGCGGGAGATGGTGTATTTTTTTAATCCTTTTCACACGTCAGCTTCGTTTCATGACCATTCGAACCGTACAATGGACAACGGTTCAGGGTCGCAAGAATACCAATATGAACACGTAGACGTAACCGCGTACGTTCAGCGAGCGCGCATGGAAGTTTGCTTGGAAGTTGAATATTGCTCACATCTGCGGTTACGCTAACATGTTTTACGACATAAAGTGTCATATGGACGCTCTCATCCTGAACAACATATAGCGAACGAATGAACTATCTTCTGTTAGATTGTCGCGAGCACTGAGAGAGAGGAATGTGCATTTCTAAACAAGGTAGTGAAACGACGGGCCACCGGAATGAGGTATAAAGTAAAAACACTGCTTCCCGTCTTTGAAGTGTGGTGTAGCGGGTAGCGCCTCGGCTTCACGTCGCAGTGTGCGTCGACGGGCTGTGTTTGAGCCTCGCTGGCTCGATGTTAACTCAATGCTTTTCTCTTTTTTTGTCGCAGCGGTTGTGTTTTGGTCAGAATAATGATATGGCCCTCACCACAATTTCCAAAAGCAATGTGAAAGCCCGATTTCTGCCCAAAACGGGCGTGCCGCGCGCCGCGTCAAGCGTGCGTCGTGCAGTGTGCCAGCCTCCCAGTACCCTGCGCCACACTGGTCAAATAATTATGTATGGCATTGGGACCACACCACTGGGTCTTCCGATAGGGCAGCGCGTAATCAGCGCATGTATCGTGGCATCTGCACTCGCGAGGAAACGTGAGCGTATCTGCCGATTTATGCGACGCCGACGCTGTGGATGCTACACCAATGGCACCTCGCACAGGGGATCCGCCACCGCAGAGTCCGAAACAGAAAGCCTGCAATGCGGCCACCTATATTGCCATCATATGGTGACAGCGAGGTAATACTCTCAGCCTGCCCTTCGAGTTCATTTTGTAGGTGAGCTGACAAAAATCCAGGCGATTCCCAAGCATACCTCACTGCTTATTTCCCAGTAAACCGAGGAAAACATGATACGATTTCGGGGTACCTTCTCGTGAAACGTCTTCCTTGACGACCTTCCTAGTCAGCTTCAGAAGTTTACAGCACTGCAGGCAGGCATTGTTTCAAACTGAAGAAAAAAAAAGTTCCTCATCTCCCGCTAAAGGGAACCATGTGTGGATGCGAAGCAGCGGAGAGATGGTTGGCTTGAGCGGGAGATTGTGTAATTTTATTGAGAGGATGAATGAGAAGGCATAAGAGAAGACGAAGAATGAGGTGGAGGCGGGTTTATTTAGATAACGTGTGCGATACCTAGCGTCGGTGCACGGGGCGCCGTGAAGACGACGGCCTTGTGATCGGTGAAGTGGAGCGTCAAGGGTTGCTTTTCAAGAGTTTTCATTGTGAAGTTTGCGAAGATGAGGTCTATGCACGTTCCCCTTATGGTTGTCTGTTGTATTTGGTGGTAGGAAATGCGTTGCAACGAGTACACGTCTCTCATGTGGTGGACGAGCCAATCGCTCGTCGTTATATCCACGTTGAAATCACCCGCAAGTACGAAGGGCGCGCGTCTGTATGTCTTTGTGTACTGTGCCATGGCCTTTTCTGGGTAACGTTCAACGTTCCCTCTGGAGACGTTGGCTGCGAGATACATTGTCATGATTATGATGTTGTGGTTGTCAAAGTAGAGTCTAACGGCCGAGTGCTCTCCGTTGTGTCCTTGGCCGGTAGGTTGTAGATCTAAGGCTTTTGCGTGGAGATGGCGTTTGACGTATATGGCGGCACCACCGGCAGGACGTTCTGCCTCCTCAGTACACACAATCGCTTCGTAGCCGTTGATCGTCTTTCTTGCGGCGTGCCACGTTTCTGTGAAACACAGTACGTCTGCTTTGGTAAAGACGCGATCACGTTCGATGTCTTTGGCGTGTGCGTTGAGGGACCGGCTGTTTAGCAGTGCTATAGTGAACTCCGTTTCGGGGTCGACGTCCTCTCGGAAAGCGCGAAGGTAACGCTGAGTGACGGTGTCGAGACGATGGTTGTTGAGGCGTTTGAATTCGCCGATCATGTTCTTGTCCACGTTGTCGCTCTTGTGGTGGAAGCGATGGTCACCGGTAGCGTTGGTCAGGTAGAGGTTTTGAATGTTGGTGCATCTGCTTAAGGCGACGTAGACGAGTTTCTGTAGGTGCGTCTTCGAGTATTCGTATACAATGGAAGAGTAGGTTTCTCCCTGGGACTCGTGTACGGTTATGGCGCTCGCCTGGACCAGGGGGAATTGTGTTCGTTTGCATGCGACACCGCTGTTTCGGTGGATCGTCAACGTGACGTGCCGCGGTTCTATGGGTATCCTCGTCGTGTCAACGTCATAGACCAAACGTTTCGCTTCGCTCGCTGCGTGGTTGGAGCGAAGTCGAGCGAGCTTCCCCGTTGTGAGAATATCGAACTGTAACCACAATCGTCTGGGAAACTCGTCTTCGTCTTGATGGGATTGCTGTGCGACTCTTCGTTCACGCAGTTTTAGGGTTCCCACTGCGCCGTTTACGAGGCCATCGATGACGTCTATGTTAGCCGTTATCATGTAGTGCTTGTTGTAGACTAGTAGGATTTGCTTGGGTAGATTAGCGAATTCTGCGTTAGACATCTTGGCCACCTTCTCCTTTGCCTTGTCCATGGCTTCATTCATTGCGCATCCCAGGAAAGGTGTCCTGGGCTCGCACTACTTGATGTTTTTGGTCGTTGTTGTCGGAGCAAGTGGCCGCCACGAAAGTGTTGAATGTGTTGACGTCTTCGTTACTGTAGAAGAGGCGAATTGCTGCTGGGGCGCGTCTGAGTGCCTCCTCCGCGGTAAGGAAGCGACTCTCAAGCAGGGCCACTTCGCTGTCGTCGAGAGCCCTTCCGTCTCCTATCTTCGTCAGTAGACTCGAGAAGGAGGTGTCGGCTTGCCTGACAACCTGGACTAAAGGGAAGTATTCCATGTAGTGCCATTTGATTGTTGTTCAGAAGAGCCCTCCCGTTTCCCGACACCGCTTGTAGATTTCTCTGGCGCGAACGGGGGCTAGTTGTCTGAGGTCTCCGCACAGGATCATATCCAGGGCTACCATCCTCGCAAGCACAAGTGCTAGATATCAGATTACCGCTTCTGGCGTAGGTACTACCCATGTTTCTGTTGGCATCGTTACGCAACTGTAAACAACTGGTTATATGTCACATAAGCGACTGTTAAACATATGGCTCTGCGTTCAACATTTGTATATATCTTTAACGTCATTTCGTAACGTTTCGCTCAATATGAAAATTACAACCCAGTCACCTTTCCTCCGCATGCTTCGCATAACATCGATTCCCATGGTACTTGGTTTCTGCCAATTTTTTTTTCTTTGTGGCTTTTATAAATATATAGATACATATACATATACGGGGCATGACGGCGGCGGCAGCGGCGAAGGCGACGCCAACGGCGAAAACCAGCCGAGAGTGTCCATATAATTGCTATCGCAATAAAAAATGCGAAGCTGCCGCTGCATATAGGCGCCGCCGTACGTAGCAATAAAGTAAATGTGAAGAGCTGGCTGACGTGGGGAGAGGTGGGGAAAAAAGAAACTTGTCTACATAGGCCGGCAAAGAAAGTGACACTCACTCAGACGCATTCAAGAAAAACATTATCTAATTACGGCGCACTCGGACCAAAATCTTTAACCGGACTCACTCGGACACAGGTTTTATCAAATGGATCCACTCGGCCTCACTCAAACTAACGCCTCCTCTATTTTATCAATGCCAGCCAA
This sequence comes from Rhipicephalus appendiculatus, assembly GCA_030522465.1. NCBI lineage: Eukaryota > Metazoa > Arthropoda > Arachnida > Ixodida > Ixodidae > Rhipicephalus > Rhipicephalus appendiculatus. Next base: position 281,667 of record JALIZH010008736.1, on the reverse strand, counting down.
ATGCGCCCGTTCCAGCCATTCACCGCCCTCTCCTCTAGCCCTTTCCTACTCCCACCCATCGCCTAGCCTTCGCATGTGCTTTGCAGTCATGGGGGGAGAGCACCCTATATGTGGTGTCTCACGACGGAAATCATATGAAGTAATTTTTCGTTGAGTTGTTTACAGATCCGTGGGGCGGCGTCTTATATCCCTCGTGTTCACTATGTTGGCAGTCACGCTGGGTCTATGTTTTGAGATAGCGCGTGCCTATTCTTGGCGCTATGCGGGCAACCAATGGGGACGCATCACTGCGATGCTGCATTGCATGTTCTGCATTTAAGAGGTGCCACACGAGCGCTGTGAGGCGGCGGCGGAATTGCTTCGAGCTACAAAGAAGGAACACGAAGGAACAAATCTGACAGACACATGATATTGGAGAGGGAAAACGCGTCTATCGCATCTCCGAGGGAAAGGGCTACGACGCACGTGTGACACAAGCAGCCCTACCCATTATGCAGCGTCGCATCACGACCACTCCCTGAACTAAAGCGGACCGACGGCTCCCTTTGAGGAGCGAGCGTTTGCACTGGCATTGTAAATAGAGGAGGCGTTGCTCAAACTCACACTCAAGCCTCGATCTGAACCTGAGTTAGTCTGCGTGAGTCGGCTCATGAGTCCGCTACCGTTTAATTCGCTTTTTCGACCATGCTGTCAATTCTCTTTAACACCGATATGTTGCATAATCGGTGCATGACGTGGCGCCTTTTGTTGTTGTACTTTCAAATACAAGTTATCAGTGGTTTGAATCCAGTAAGCACATTTCTATTCAAAGACACGACGCCTGAGATATTTTTATCAAGATGTTCCCATGTAAGAGTTTGAGGAGAGAGGGTAGGTTAAGACATTGGCGCCCTCCCCCCCCCCCAACCTTCCGTAACTCATGCCTCTGATCAATAAAGGTCTGCTGTATGAATGCTTGTGCATTGTAGTATGTGTGAGCAGGCGTGAGCATAAACGTGAGCCGACATAAGGCTTGTTGCAATGCTGAAGTCATGTAGGTAGGACTATAGTTCGGCAAAAGAAGTGCTGCTCACTCATACTCACTCAAGAAATGTGTTTTCCGCTTAGGTCTCGCTCGGACTGAGACTCGCCAAAATTTTTTGAACCAGACTTACTGGGACTGAGACTCACCAAAGTATACTCACCCGGCTCACTCATACTCAGATTCGCGGCTCGATCTGAGTCTGAGTTAGTCGATTCCTGAGTGCGTTTGCCTACCTACGCTTGTAGAGTGAGAAGGTAACATACATGTGTGTTTTTATTTCAAACCTGTCACTGGCATGTATATAAAGGTAGGTATGAATCAATTAAAAATTTTGTGGATCTCCTTAGCAGCTCTTGAGGGGTGTAATTACGCTAGCTGGGTTAACTTCCTTGTGTTGTAACTCTGCGTCGAATGTAGAGTTTTGGTAAACTTTGAGGATCCTTCATGTAAATTTATGGACTGCGTGAACGCACGCAGTCTGTTAGGACCTCGCTGTTGACCGCCGTCCACTTCCATTGTACGAGAACGGGGCGAACGCAAGCCAGCAGCCAAACAAGCTTGCACAGTTCTTCCTCCAGCGTGATCCGGCCAGACGACTACGGACGTGTCCGAACGCGTCGGCGCAAGCGAGCGCCGAACGAGAGGAGAATAGCGGAGAAGGATAGGAGGGCACGCTGTGGTAGTGACCTTATGAGTGCATAGAGAAACTCGCGTGACGTAATCGTGACATAAGCGCAGCGCAATGTACGCAAATGTAGACGGGTGACGTCACCCCTTCTATTACCCTCAATTGAAACGTAGGTTGAAGTACACTACTGTAGTATACTGTTGTACACATGGTTACACTCTGAAAGCCTTCTTCCGCGCTCTACTTGCAGGGCAGGTATGCGCATCCTGCAGTCTAAGAGCAAATTTAAATCACCTTAAGTATTACACGTGGTAACTATACCCTTTCTTTCCAAACACTAGGTTACTAAGTAACCGCCTAATGTCCCTTTGCTATGTTGACTTACGGAAGCCACACAGCCTCTTTTCGTACTTTCGTTCATGGTGCAAGTGTGACATTTTATTAGGTTTTCTTAAACCACATAGAACTTCTACACACGCAAACTTAATCTGTTAACCTATGTTTCGTATAGAGTAATTACCTAGAACCATTACGACGTTTATCAGTGTTTTTTGTGTTACATTCATCCCACATTTTAAGGCGCTATTTTGGGGTCGCGAGATGTGAACCTTTCCGCTATAGCCTTATGTCTCGAGGAGCTGGCGTCACCATTCCTACTTTAGGTTTTCGGTGAGGTAGCAAGCTTTTTTTTTTTTATTGCAACGCGTGGAATTTCTGAAATTCCAGGAGTTCACCTATAGTGCACTGAGAGCGAGCTAGGTGGCTCGCAAAACGATTAACCATTTCCAGATTCCCGCTATCTCAGTGTATCAAACTTAGTGAAAATGCAACCCTTTTTGGAATAGTTTATTCAACGCTATACGTTCAAATGCTCATAGTAAAATTATCCGGTAATTATTTTCTCGATGCAGTATGACATTTTAAACAAGAACCTGAACATAACAGCGCCCAGTAACTGTGATAAATAATATGTATTTTGGCTGTTCTTTTGTGTTATAACGTGACAGCGTTCCGAACAGTATACCTATAACCTATGTATCACGGTCGCATATTGTTTGCTTCGATCGCGCTGCGCGACACAGCAGAAGAATCCACTGACGTGCCTGTAGAGTTAAGCTCCGGACTACCTGACGTGCTACTGTTTTTGCGCAAGTCATTCTCATGATCGCAGATGAAAAGGTATTTGTAGAGTTTTGTGTAATATTTGTTCCGGTATTGTTAAAGTAGGCCGTTACAATTCTAATTGTCTCAGGATATTCTTAAACAAGGCTCTGTGCAAAAGAAACATCGACCAGAAGAGAATGAGGCTGCCTGTGGTAAACCGTGCCAGTCTTTACTGGCGAGAACGATAATTAAGGCGCAGTTGTGGCCACTTGGTACGTGAGCTTGTCGAGGTTTTTTTGTCACAGAAAAGAATGCCGTTTGTGTCCGTGATACATCATTAAGATCGTGTCACAATGAAAGCAGGTTTCTGCATGCACGTAGAATAATTTGAGGTTTCTGAGGTGTAAATATGCATCTTGTTCTGAATAAAATCTAGTCGTCAGTCAGCGCCTGTCCTCCTTCTCTTTTTTTCCATGTTTTTTTTTTTTTTTTTTTTGCGCAGCTACTATTTTTACTTATGTGACAAGTGAAATGATGCCATTCCGCTGGCGAGATTTCAGCAATGGCATTCATTTTGTGCACCTGACATTAAACTACACATAGCACCAGGCGCTCAAAAATGTTTTAGCAAACTTCACGGCGTCCAGGGCATTCTTTTTACAACCTCGCTGCTGGCATTGACGTTGTCGATTCTTTATATGTTATTTTTCTTCGGCGTTTTGATTCTCGGTGCATGCTGTACAGTCTCCTGGGCGCTAGGTCTTCTCTGTCTAAATTTACGTCTTTTCTGCACTACTCACATAGTCTTTGTCAGCCTGGATAAGAAATATTATAGCAAAAGACCTTTAACGCGACAGCGTTAAAGAGCTCGTTTCGCAGAAATGCCGGCGTCGGCGTCGTTGGTTGTGAGCGAAAAACCATCATCTTGTCCGTGACCGAAAAATTGAGAAAGATGCAAATAAAATAAATAATAAAAAAATTCTGGGTCCGAGTGAGGATCGAACCCGGGTTATGCCCCTCTCTCGCTGAGTAGGTTCGTCCCAAGTACGTTCACCACATGGCTATGGCGTCAACTGCGTTTTCGGCATCCTCCAGCTTGGAGTACTTTTCGATTCAGGTTGGGTGTCCATGTAAAGGCCACCAACATTGTGGTCTTGTGGGTTGACGTGCGCCACCTACGCAGCGCCAACCACCGTGAGTGTGGACACCCCATGTGATGCCGTTCAGCACAATGCAATATTGTGAATAACTGCTTCACGCGATCTCGCGCAAGTCGTCCTCCCCCCCCTTCCTTCCTCATAACGCCTTTCGACCTTAGTGTCTGCCCACTGCACGTGGTTACACACACAGCGCATGAAGTCGCGATAATGCGGCCGCGATAACATCGAGGCAGACTACGACGCTGTCCCACGCAGTCGACTTTTGCAAGTTGTCACGACTGTGCCAACACGAAACTGCGCCTTTTGTCAAGTAATATCCGCAACTTCCGACAGTCGACTTGGAACAAGCAGCGCAGCAAAGCACCACAGGCCACCAGCAGCTCCGGAGCTCTCAGAGTGAAACTGCTGCGTGCTCCGAAATAACATCGTAACCTTTTGCAGAAGGGAAGACATTTCCAGCGTCTGCAGAAAAGCAAGTAATCTTCATGCAGCAAGCCAGCTCTTCTCGTCTTTACTCTTGAATGTTTTCCTCGACATGTTTCCTGTGACTCCCGCTGACCCGACTAAAGCAGAGATCATCATCTTCGTGTCACTACGAAACGGCACCATTTATGAGCATCGCACTTGGCGCAAGAGCCTGCAGTCTCGGCTAGTGCAGGCGTTGCCAAGCTGCTTGTGAACAGCCAATGAAACGTCACGGCAGGTGTCATTATCTCATTGAAGTGCCTGCAAGAACCGTTTGCTGTCACAGCACTCCCTGGCATCGTTGTGGTAGTCCGCCCTCCCGTTGACCAAGTACACAGCACGGGATATCTGCAAGAAGTAGATATGCAAAAAGTAGCACGGGATATTTGCAAGAAGATATGGTGTGCGTGTTCTATACCGAAATTAGGCGCTAATGTAGTGAAGAGTGAATAAACCACGTCACACTACGTATACCAAGTGGCGTATTGAATAGACATTCGCTTCCTTCGTGAACAATACGATGCAATCATTTGGACTCATTTACGGAGCGTTTTATTTGAACAGCGTCAGGTCAGATCACGACTGTTCAATCTAGCTGCCACAACTTGTTTCACGGTAATTTCTACATTAACGTCTTGACCTTGTATTCCCATTTCTACACAGCTCGGCTACATCGTAAGTGCATCGGGGTTTCATAAACAACAGTTTTGGTCATTGCTCTAGCAGAATAGCTTTTTAGCGAAGCCCTCTAAGGCAAGGAATTTCATGTAGGCCAGATTTTATGATTTTGCTTACGCATGCCAATACCTTAAAACAGCTTCTTCTTCGGTGAACAATTTTTTTTTTCCTGGGTAGAATCGTTCGTTGCCACTTGATGACGTCTTCGTAATGACGTCACTAAGGAAAAGTAACAGCAACCGTTCCCTCTGTAAACGCGGGCGACGCGAGAGCGCGAAGGTGATACACCCGCGTGCTCTGCCCATAGCACATCGAGTTGGGATGACTTGAATCCGTTTTCCTTCCTCAATATTTCCACAGAGAGCAGGGAGCCCGGTATCAGCGTCCACACGCACGTTCACCCCCGGCCCCCTAATGCCGTGTGGGCCGCCATTGTAAAGAAGCCACCGAATTTAGCATGAACTGTATCGGTAAGCATATGAGCAGGCTCGCCACCGAGCTGAGCCTAGGCATATGACGAGGCTCGGGTGGATACAAGTACGTAGTGGAAGTTTCCCAAGTAGGCGCGTTCGCTGCCACTGAAGGACTTCGAAATACGACCACGTCTCTGCGGATCATCCATGGGGATGACTTCCCACCTGGAACGTAGACGGTGGCGATGGCGATCTTCATAATACCCTGCATAAAGCCATCAAGGTGGCGGACAGCCGTGTGGATCACATGGCATAGAAGTGTTTGCCCTAGGAGTTAGAACTATTGTACTACAGAACTATCAGAAGGGGAAGGAAACCAAGAGGTTGGGTGCCTGACATGGAAATTTCTATGAATGTATTTACGACGGAGGGCGGGTAAATTCCTAAGATTGGTCATGTACGAGTTCTGGGGCCATCGAATCTAGTGGATCGAAATACCTCACGACGCAGCATCTAAGCAAACGGCAAATGCTCTCAGACTCATCAGGCAAATCTCTAAAGGCACGTTTACACTAGAATGACACCACACCGACGCACACATGAGGCAGACGCAGACGGTTGGCCGACGACGACAACGACGCCTCCATAGACAGCATGTCGTCGAAGAGTAACATGGTGGCAGACCGAAAACACCAGCAAAACGCGTCGGCAGACTTGTCGTCGGCAGGTCATCGGTAGATCCATGGCGGAGCGAAAATTTGCCCATGTCGTCCCTTCGAACGTCGAAGGGGGAGATCTTGGGGGGAGATAAGCAGTCCCCGTACAAGACCCGCGATGCAATCCGCATCTTGCGCACCCCACGGATGTATTTTCTTCGCTTCCGCTTTGTCTGTCCATACCCCCCGTCCTTCGACGCCGTGGGGGGATGGCGGGGGGCTGCGCCGCGTAGCCCGAGAGGGACAATGGCAGAGGAGGGAGGACGGCTAAAAATAAGGAAACGAGCCCAGTAGGTGGTGCCCTATTTCAATTTCTGCGTGCAAGTTCAGTCAGTGTCGCCGCGTGCGCCTTCCAGTGTGACTAGAGAGTTGACCGACGAAAGGCTATGAGCACGACAAGGCGCAGACAGAGTCTTCCACAGACCATCAGCAGACTCTTCGCCTCGTTGCAGTGTAAATAGGACGACGACACGACAAAAGACGCTCCGAAAGACAGTCGGCAGACCAAAATCGGTGTCGTGTCGCTCTGGTGTGAACGCGCCTTAACAAACATCGCGGTATAGACGAGGATAACTCCATCAGTTTGTTGCATGTCTTTATTTTCTGTCATATCTCGTGTGTTGCTTCCATGTTTAATTGAAAAACTGATCGACAAACTGAACGCGGTAATTAGGAAAGCACTAAAGTCTGCATTGGCCTTGCCTAAAAAATTGAAGGACACTTTGTACACTCCAAAGTGTGTTCGGCGAAAGCGTGTGGCCATTCCACTGACGTAAAAACGGACGGAAAGACCGACGGACGGACAGACGGACGGACGGACATCCGGACGGACGGACGAACATCCGGATGGACGGATGGACAGACGGACATCCGGACGGACGGACGGACATCCGGACGGACAGACAGACATCCGGACGGACGGACGGACAGACGGACATCCGGACGGACAGACGGACATACGGACGGACATCCGGATGGACGGACATCCGGACGGACGGACGGACGGACAGACGGACATCCGGACGGACAGACGGACATCCGGACGGACGGACGGACATCCGGACGGACGGACGGACATCCGGACGGACGGACATCCGGACGGACGAACACCGGACGGACGTGAGCATGAGACATTAAAGGCTTTCGCCTTAATACCAAGAACATGGACCTGTTGCTTAAGTGAGAAGATCGCAACACTTTTGAGGAGAATATAGAGGCTCAGTCGACGGCCCGGAGGATCAGACGAATGGATAGTAAGGCAGTTCGCAATATACCCGAATCCTTCGGTTATACCACAGTCGCTCCTTGTATTGACTTGTGGTATAAATGCAACGAGCTTATCGCTAACATCACGGTGTGTCCATTCTTAAGAAACATGCCCAAGGTCTTAAAAGTAGGCAGCTGGAGAGCTAGAGTCAGGGTTCTGCTCCAAGGATGGTGCCGACATCTGCGCCTTTGTCGATGCTCCTCAGGTGGCTGGCAGGCCGGATTACTGTGTGGCAATATATGATTCCCTGGTTAGCATATGTAATGCAACTTCCATCGATACTTCTGATCCTGGAGTTGCTGAGCAGGTGGCCATAGCTCCGACCCTATTAGATCCTAATGGCACAAGTATCTACTGTGATCCAAAGCTCACTACACGGGTGTCGGGCCAAGGGTGTCATCGCCCGAGAAGCATTTGGTTTAGTCTGGTTAAAACGCTAGAGGTTCACTCAAGAATTTGGTTTCTGGCGCCCATGTGGCGGATCAGGGGTGCCTAGCGCAACCTCAGTAAGGCAACCCATAGTGTGGCACGAGGATTAGCTAGCCGTGCCGCTCTATCTCGAGGTTCCTTCCCCACCTAGGAGTTTAGGGACTACCTACCCACTTATGAGATTAGCAATGGTTAGTGCTTAGGGTCAGGATATGATCTAGATTACATCAAAAACTAAATAGGGCTCAGGTGTAGGCGCTTAGGCTTCTTCAAACTAAGACGTATCCCAACCTGGCTGTTTTCAGCAATACCAACCTGTAATACGATATTTCAAGTTAATTTCAGGTGTGTAAACGTTACCACATTCTCTGTCAATGCTCTGCGCTGGTCGCGGACGAAGACATTACCGAAGTGGCAACAGAAGATAGAGTTCATTTCAAGGTGACCAGCTCAGAGCTGTCCGAAGGGCTCGCGAAGCGGCGCAGAGCCTTTGCCTTCCTCTCCCGACGTGAGAATGGCCCGCTTCTGTGTGATTTATCATGTCGCACGCCTTGGACCAAATATAATTTATCATACCATACCCCGCGATAATTTCCGAGCTCCCTGCACCACCACGAGCCAAGCAGTATGCTTCTTACGGCCGCTTCACTGAAATATTTCGTGTTGGCGAACAACAAGCTACCTGCAGGCCAACGCGTAAGATCGGCGTCCCACGTCGGCGGCGTCAACACTGGTGATGCAAAAAAATCTGCACGGTGTGACGAAGTCACCACATGACGTCACAGATGACAGATGACAATATGACGTCATCACAAAACATCCAAGCTTACTAAAAAGTAGGCCGATCACGGAGGCAGTGCAAAACCACGCTAGGTGCAGAAAGCTTTCAGAAGGTGGCAAGTCAGCTCAAGCGCTTCGTAGCGCAGGAAAAAGAGACACAGACCAACAAGCCCCACTCGCCACACTCGGCAAGGCAGGATGAATACATCGGCTGAGAAGGAAACGAAGGTGGCTTTCACCTTCGAGTCGTTTTAGGTGAATATGGGACCTGTAAGGTTTTTTTTGTCTGTTTTTTTCTATCTCCACATTCTTCAGTCCTAACGCATACACAAGTTTTCATCTTGGCATTATATACCGATGGCACTATCCCCCCCCCTCTACATTGTTCGCGATTAGGACACTAAGTTACCTCTTGCTTATAGTATGAGTTCAGTAACCCTCATCTGTGTTTACTTATGATTTACACTGTGCTTTCGTTTAGGACCTCTAATAGCGAAATTTATTAGGGTCGTCATTGTAAATATCACACGATGACACGTGCTCACTCATTTAGACCACTATGGAGCAATGGAAGTAGATGCACAGAGATTAGCCAGTTACATCTTCTTCTCTAATATCGCTTCAATGTTTTGTAAGAATCCGTCAATAAATATAAATATAGCACGTTACTGTGATGTGCCGTCTTCAACTTCTACACTGTGTGCTTGTCAATGCAACCATTGGTAATATCTCGCGCGAAATAAACAGACAGGGAAGGATGCATGTGGGAAGGATGCATAGGCCCACGCACGTCCCATGGGCTGATTGCTCAATAGAATGCTCTGGGTTCATATGGAATAACTACTACATTACAGTGCGTGGGCTGATCCTTGATTCGACAAAACGGCCGCCACTTAAAAGACCGCCTACTCAAGCACGTGAATTGGAAGGCAAAATGCGGAAGCAGTTGCACCATACACTGGGTGAGGTGCAACTGCCTTCCTGTTTCCTACGTGACGCGGTTTCTGCTCATGCAGAAAAACCAAACAGCAATCGAGGACTTCGAAGCGTTTTCTAAGCCTTGTAGACGTGCTGCATGTCTCGATGCTCCATCAATAATCCTTCCTAACAAGAATGTACTTATCAGCGTCATTAAAATCGTGAGCTTTTAACAGTCTTTACTTTGGGCACTTGCCACATCGCAGTTAACAGTCCTTCCAGTTAACAGTCCTCTCATTATCCTTCCCCGCTTCAAAAGTGTGTACATGTGCATGAGTGCAATAATGTTAGGAATTCAGAGTGCGCACTTCTTCGTCTGACTTGTGTGTGTTTATTTCGCGCTCTTTTTCACCGTTGTATCTTTCCCAGTTAGCTCACATTCACAACGTATTCAGTACAGATAGATAAACAATACATCCAAGCGCACTCTTCAGACCACATCATGAGAAGTGAGAAACAGTTGGTCGTGCTATGTGATTTTTCTACGTGGCTTCCATTTTCTTAATGTACTTCTTCGCATTACAAGAGTTATACCAATTTTTTTCGGTGAAGCATTTTCTTTGTTTGTCAAGTACTCGGTGACGTCAGTGAAAGTATGATAATGACCCCAGGAAAATGGAGGGTGGTAATCGAACAGCGATATATCGGTAGTATAATGATACTTGAACTAGCATGGTATGACGGCGTTGTCCTGACAGCGTTCAATGCAGCGACAGCTTTCGAAATACGGAAGTTTTGCGAAGTGCAGTGGCGTCAATCCCATGAGGGAGCTGGATCTTCAAAGTATGCGTGTCCATTTGCGTCTCTATGACGTAGATGGCGTTTTTAGTAATATCACACATGACGGCGATAGAGCTACCCGAAAGCCATGCTGGGCAGGGCTTGTTACACTGTGTCTACGAAGAATCAGCATGTTTGTGAGGGAGCCTCTGAGAACGTTGACGTCATTCTTACCTACAGTGTGCATGCTGAAATTCTCAAGAAAAACAGGTGTGCACTTCAGGTGGCCACATATACTTCAGCAGAAAAGAAATTGAGCACGTCGGCATCCTTTGTGGACATTCATGTGCGTCCTGTGCGCATCACGTGTGTTTGTGTGTCTTTATATACGTCATAACAAATGCTAGAGCGTAGTACAAAAAGCCGGGTTCTCTAGAGACTGCTTTTGTAAATTACGGTAACACAACCTCTCGATCTAGAAATGTGCGAACCATTTAGACTGTGGTCTTCTATATTGGCTATCTTGTGCTACAAAGTAACTACAGGGAGCAGGGTTTCAGGAGAACTGCTCGATAATGGGGAAAATCTCAATATTATAACGGTAAGTTTTCTTGCTAGATAATGCGCGTCAAAGCAGAATACATGAAAGTCATAGGACCGGACGGATAATCTTAGCGAGAGACGGAAACGAAAATTTGCGTCTCAATCGACCACGAGAGATCACGGACATGGAAAGTAAGCGCAGTGGCGGCACCATAGGCGCGCTATTTATCGCTTCACTACAGACACGATGATGCAATTGTCTTTCACTGTTTTCGCCGTTTACTGGTTCAATGTTAAACTTCTTTTGTCCGTTCTTTCTTTTTCCGTCTCATTCCTCATCATTTTGCCTTGACTTATACTGAATGATGGAAAGGCTGTAAAGGAGCCTCACATCACACAATGAGAAATTTCATTCCTGGCTTGGATGTTTCAGGTTAACGATGTGTAGTAAATATGAAATAAATGCATGCGAGTAAAGGCCTCCAACTTTCGACTTCAGTACGTACAGGTCTAATCGCAAATATCTGCAACTATTCATGTACTCTAGTAAGAATATATAAATCCACAAAGAAAGTACTTTATATGTTAAAAATCTGATATTGCAAATTTTATTACATAGATATTCTGGATCGTGTACAATATTCTAGACAAAGTATCAAGACAACAATATTGAAATGTGCTCCACACTCTTATCGACAAGGTAGCAGCGCAAGTTTCGAAAAGTTTTTCAAAACCGTGCACTAAATATAATCTTTTCGTTAAACAAACATGCCAAACTACACATCTTTTTTATTTCTTGGAAGAGTAGACGAAAGCACTAGACAGATTGGAAAAAAAGTTGCTCTTCAAAGAAAAAAGCGAAATAAATTCTAGGCCTGCTTCGAATGAATCAACAACCACATCATTATTGAAGAGAATAACGAAAATGTTCAGGCCCTTCTGGAAGTAATACAAGAAGCTCAGAAAAATGACAGACCTGCTGTTTTTATGAGCAGAGGGGCAGTTTAAGCAAAACAAGAAGACTGCCTCCGATTCCTGTGATTGCGTCATTTCTTACTTTTATGACAATCGAATAGCTATATCATTTCAATATTGCTACGGGGAGTATTTATTCAGTGGTCGTCAGTCATTATCTGATCGAGATAACACTGCACAGAGCGCACAGAATTGCAGTCCAACAGGGCAGCCCTAGACTCCGCCGTGCAACAAGAATGTTTCGTCTTCGTCCATTCGGCGCATTATCCGTGGCTTTGCCGCAGTGACATTTCCATTCTAATGACAATATTTTGAGTTTTCTTTCGATTGTATTTGCGCTTATAAACTTACCACAACATAGCGTATGCTGCTTTTTTTGTTTCTTTTTTTATTATTCGAAAGACTGCCCTTTGGCATAACAAACGTACATAATAACACGTGATGCTCATCGCACATAAACAAACAAGTTGAACTGAGAATATGCCTTGGACTTCCGAGATGCGCCTCCTCAGAAGCGACTGTCGCCATCGCTCGTGATCACCCGATCACGACGTACATTCGAGTCGATGGTTTGAGAATGCACATTAGACATGCCGCCCGGATTCCATCACACCACCTTGCCTCACTTCCAACTTCTAGGCCACACTCTGCGTTCAGCAGTATTGTTGCTTCGCATGGCACACTGACTCCCGCGAACTTCACGCACGCAGCAAGATCGCCATTGCCGTTGTGGTGTCTACATCCACTGGAAGCTCTGACAACCATTCCCGGAATACAAAAGAAAAAACTGTCGTCAAATTTGGCCCTACGACAAGCCATACTACTGTTCTTGCACGAAAAACACAGCGGACGCCTTCACATTTACACGGACGGCTCAGTTTCTTCTGCAAGCTCGGCAGGGGCAGTGGTCATTCCCGAGAAATCCATCACTATAAAATTCAAGACGTCGCACTTGACATCATCGACGGCTGCAGAACTGACCGCCATCCCTGCTGCTCTAGAGTTCATAGCTGAAAGACCACCACAGGCATGGTCAGTCTTCTCCGACTACAAAGCCGCCCTCCAGTGCATAATGTCGCCATATCGTCATGGACCAAACGAACAGTTAGTCGCTGAAATAAGACTGCTTCATCACCACGTGATAGAGAAGCAGCACACCGTAATATATCAGTGGATACCGGCCAGAAGCCTTCGTATATGTCTTGGAGTACCACGAGCGTCCGCCAGTGCTTTGGTAATTGCCGAGTCTCGTCAACCGACTTTCCATGCCCTGAGATTCACAGAAACTTGTCGACATTATTTTCGGTTGGCAACTCAACACGCTAATCATCCCCTACACCGAGCTATTCAGGAGAGGTCTGGCGCACGATTACATGAAAATATCGTACGATGCAAAAACTTACTGCCTCGGCACGAGTACTGGTCTCCATGCGCATCCCATCCCCCATGGCGGCTCTCTATTCCAGATATTGTAACTTCGATTCCGGGATTAACTCGTAAGAATGATCTGCCAGTAATCGGAGTAAAGCAATTAACTTTGACACATCTTTATACCACCTATGAAGACCATATTCACGTCTACACCGATGGATCATGTTTGAATCAAAGTTCTACATCGGCATTCTATATACCTGCATACCAAGAGAAAAAAGCCTTTAAGCTCAGCCATTTCACAACATCCACAACGGCAGAGCTTTATGCAATACTCTGTGTTTTACGCTTCATATGTCTACAATCAGGTCCTCTTCGCTGGGTAGTTCTTAGTGACTCACAATCATCATTAGTTTGCTTAAGAGGAATCAGCTTAGGTAACAAAGGTAGCGTGCTGACATATGAAATACAGAAGACTTACGCCATAGCAAGAAGTTTAAACCACAGCATAATGTTCCAGTGGGTACCAAGCCACTGTGAAATCATAGGAAACGACACAGCTGATCGCATGGCACATGCAGCGCATCAGGAGAATGATATATCACTGTTACCTCTACCGATGAGTGATGCGAGGTGTCTACTAAATAAGCTGTGCTGTCAATTCTCCAAGGAAACTTGGTTCGAAAATGGTGCACAGAACTCTCAGTTATGTACCATTGATCCCGGCATAGAATTTAATATTCCGTTAAAGGTTAGCCGATCTGTAGAAACAGTCATTCATAGACTTCGGCTTGGCACGGCTTACACAAAGACCTTCCTGCATCGAATAAGAAAAGCTGACAGTCCTACCTGCTCATGTGGAGAAGCTGAAGAAGACGTAGAGCACCTTCTTCTACACTGTAAGAAATATGATGGCCCTCGAAGGAAACTTTTACAAAAACTAAATTGTTTGGATAAGCGGCCCCCATCAGTAGCAAAAATCTTGGGCCCATGGCCAAGAGGAAACTTCCAAAGCATTGCTGCGCGTGCAATAGTTAAATTTTTGGAGGAATCAGAAATATCACAAAAGTACTAAATTACACAAAAAAAATGGGTTCGCGTTATTGTTCACCGGTATGTTACGCTACAATATTCTTATGTTTTATTTTGGCAAATAATTCTTTGTGAAAGCCTAATTGTTTCTGTTACAGTGTAACATTTAAGAGACTGCTTCCAAGAATCATGATCGGATTTGACATTTTAGTGAACTTTCATGTTTTGTGTGGACATTTCAATTCCGTGATTACTTGTGTTCTGTCAACTTTTGTGTAGCGTGGACACATTTTTGTATTGAGGAACTTGGACTCAGTGTGTGAGAGTTGTACTATGTGTCTTTGTATAACCTAGTTTGTGTTTGTTTTTTACTATGCGACGACAACTGTTGTGCAAGAGCAGAGGAGTAGCCGGCGCCACGCATTGGCACCAACCTCTCCTTATATACATTTAATAAAAAAAAATAAAAAAATGACCGTGCAGATGAAGCCGCCCGATCTGCTCATGATGCTCTCCATGGTGCAGCTATACCGTTATCAAGAACGGACGCTGCTACAAGGCTTCGTTCACTTGCACGTGAACTGACACTCGCACAGTGGAACTCGACGGAATTTTCCAACAGCCGTCTTCACAACTTGGACCCGAACCTACAGCTCCGTCTTCCATCGGGAATAACTAGAGCCGAGGAGACGCTTCTGTGCCGCCTGTGGCTCGGGGTGGCCTTCACGAATGCTTACGCATTTCGAATCGGAATGGCCAGTAGCCCAACATGTGATAACTGTAGCAGCGAGGAGACAATCGCGCATCTTCTCTGTAAGTGCCCTCGCTTCTGCGCACCAAGAAAAGAACTGTCAAAAGTGTTCGATAGACTTGACAATCGCCCATTCTCCGAGGAAAAGGTCTTAGGACACTGGCCGAAACCGACCATGGCCCGGAAAGCTTTGAGAGCGCTGTTGCGTTTCTTACGGACGACTAGTCTTAGAGACAGACTGTAAGCAGTGCCGTTTACCGTATCATTGTTCACCATTTTCTTTTCTTTCTTTTGACATCTCTCTTCTATCATTTTTTATTCCCCTTCCCCAGCACAGGGTAGCCAGCCGGTCTGAGAACTGGCTGACCTCCCGTCTTTCCGCCTTTCTTTTCCTCCTCCTCCTCCTCCTGAACTCGTACATAAAGTTCAACAAGGATCGGTGGAATGGTCCTTTTATCCACCCTTGTAAGTCCGAAGGGCGACCGGGACGGTGACCGGTTGCTCTGAGATGACGAAGGCGTGCTTGCTCTAGGCCCGGGCACGACCAGAGCAAGTGTGTCACGTCTACTGCAGTTATAGAAGCGCCACAGAAAGGGTATCTGGTTCCATACTCTGCGCGGTAGTGTTGCGGCCAGTGGGCGCTCACTGCCGGCGTAAGAGCAACCCTAACTCGAAGTCTCCGAAGTGCCACCTCCTCTAAGCGAGTAAGTCAACCGGCACGCGCTGTCTTCGTCCCCTGCTTCAACTTCTGCTTCTTCCCAAAAGTAGTGCGCCGATTTGTTCCGCATGGTGTGAATTCACTCTGATGGCCGAGAGAATCACTACAGAGAGAGAGAAAGAGAGAGAAAGAAAGAAAGAGATAAAAAGAAAAAAGACAGAAAGAGACGGTTGGCGCAAAAATCTTTCTTGGTGAGGCAGGATTCGAACCCGCGTACTCGCAATCCTAAGACCATCGTTGTAACCACTCAGACATCTATGCACGCGAGTGGAGCATAGCTGATCATTCTATAGTATAGTATAGCAAGGTCGTGGGTTCGATCCCGGCCGCGGCAGTCGCATTTCGATGGAGGCGGAATGCTAGACCCCCGGGTACTGTGTGATGTCAGTGCACGTTAAAGAACACCACATAGTCAAGATTTCCAGAGCCCTCCACTACGCCGTCCCTCATAATCATATCGTGGTTTTGGAGCGTAAAACCGGAGATTTTATTACAGTATAACAGGCGGTGGGAACAGGAAGTGAGGGTGAGGAGAAGAGGTTTAAAGGTAGAAAGAAGGGAACGGATCAAGGGAGAAACAAAAGCGAAGGATAGAAAGAAAGAGATAAAGTGAGAGAAATGAATAGGAAAAGAGATAGAAAAGAGGACGCGAAAAATAGAGACAGAAAGGACGCCAGAAAAGAGAAAGAAAACATGCAAATAAACAGAGGCAAAACAGAGAAAGAGAAACAGAGTATTCAGACAAAAATAAAGCGACAGACAAAGAAAGGAACACTAAGCAGAAAAGAAATTCTCACAGCACCGCACCTCGTTCAGGCTTGGCACCACTAGTGCGAAGCTGCCTTAATAATCTTTTTCATGTGTTAGCATGCACGCACACATACAAACGTACGCACGACCCTATATAAAGTATGGTATAACCTTACCCCCCCCCCTCCCGTCCCCCCACGAAAGAAATATTTTGGCTATGTCTCTGCTTGTAAGAGAGTAAGGAAAAAAAATATGGCTGATCCCTCTGTCATAGGAATCGGTATAACACTAAAGTGAAACATGTATTCACAGAGGTAGTGGAGCGTTTATTGTGCAATGTTTCGCCACAAGGCCGAAGCAATGAATGCTACAGCAACAAATTGTAATGTCACGCGAAGAACGGCAAGCAGCTCCAAACTTGCAGCGCGCAACTTCAAGCAGAAAGGACGTACGAAATTAGCATACACAGGACTAGCGCGGACTAACTGCCACAGCTAGACACCCGTGGAGCGAGATGTCGTGCGTTCGACACCCGGCGACGGAGTCTTTTCCTTTGGAAGCTGTTAGTTTATATTTTATAACGTCCTATCCGTGACGGAAATACGTCAGTGGAGCCGTGGTGGATCCCGGTGTAAAACACTTTCGTGTTAAAAGAGGAAAGGTTAGGAATTGGAAAACAACCTGAAATACAGTTCGGTTTCGCCATCAAGAGAGAATCCGACAGCCCAATTGAGAATCGTTCACATCGGCTTCGCATTCGCTTGCCTGGTATAGGTTCGCGTTGGGCGTCTGAACCATACCGCGAGCAAAGGAACGTCTATGCCCATGACTAGAGAATTCTAGGTGAGCGTCTTTTACGCTCCCCTACGCACAGATATAGGGGCCCGAGCCAGTACAGGGAACTGCATAGATTTCGCGCTTTGGAGAAGCACGCCTTGTCGAAACGCGGTCCCCTTAGTCGTATAGCGACGGCGAAACCAAGTCAACGCACTTTCGCACTCTGCTCGATTGACTTCACAAACGGACCGAGAAGTGTATTCTGTGTTCCGCTGCTCGCACAATCGTTCTGCGCACGCGCACTGAAGTTCCTTCCACGCGCTTCTGTGTTAATAGACAGCATACACATGTCCGACCGGAGCGGACCGTAAACGCTGAGCTGAAAGTGTAGATGTCTGAAACTCTTTTGGAGTGCATACCTATCGCATTTACTGTTCAGAAGTGTCACTGTGCCATAATTCTATATTATTTAAATACTCCGCAAAGTAGTCAGCGCACTCGGTGCAGCTGCATAATTTGTTGTTGCTGGTGTCGCTGATGGTGATCAATTATGCCTAAGAGCTTTGTAATGGGTGCTCCATTAAACAACCCATTCGATCCGCAGTTCACACAGTGCACCTGGTGCACTTCGACTCTTCTGCCACGCAGTATTACGCGTGTTAACCCGAGTCCTCGCACTACATGACGCCTGTATAGGCCATACCGACGGTCGCCTTTGAAATGACATGCCACTGTCCATGTGACTTTGTGTGTGAGGGGGGGAATGAAGAACATACAGATTAAATTATCGTGACAACCACGTAACTTATACAGTATAGGTTACTAGCTCTTTCATGTTGTTGTAAACGTTACTGTTTTTTAGTGTACATATGAATACATTGCAGCACCTCCTATATAGATGAGGTGCTGGTTTTACTCGAAAACCGCAGAATCAGGCGCTGCGATCCTTCAACCACCATAGGAATGATGGGAAATACTGACTTTGGATTGGATTGCATCAGCTAGCGAACTGCTTACAAGTCTTTTTTTTCTACAGTTTCACAGTTTCAGTTTCGTTCCGTGCGTAGCAGCTCTATCGTGCCGCCATAATGCGCATGGTAATATCATAATATTTGCTGATGTGCTTGTTCGTGGGCCGTGACTTTTGATGAAGCAGCGCACAAAATGACACAATCACGCATAGCTGAAATGATGCGAATACAAACGCTGTACTGCAACTTATGCTTCATTGTCGAAAGACCCGCTCTATATCGAATAACGCTCACATGCAAAATTGCAGCAGTGATGATCATCGAGACCACAAAAGAAATTGCAGAGATAGGTCGTTTTTCTGATAAAAATTGCAAACATGTGATTACAGCTCAAGGTATCGGCGTGCTTTGCCACATTTTTTGATGGAGGCGGAAATGCTTGAGGCCTGTGTACTTAGACTTAGGTGCACGTTAGGGAACCCCCCGTTGTCAAAATTTCTGGAGCCCTCCACTACGGCGTTCCTCATTATTATGTTGTAGTTTTGACGTTAAACCCAGCGCTCGTCTTCGTGTACCTTCTGTCCTTGTCCTGAGCTCGTGCTATAACAATCGTTAAACCCATACAATAATTATTATAATAAATAGTATCGGCGAGCACTTTGTTTTCTGGCACAGGTAGTACGGTGCAGCGCAAAGAATCCAAGTAGTGCCTTTGTTGTTGAAACTCTCTGATTCGCGGCAGGTCACTTGGTTTGCTGCTACTTTGCGGCTTTAAGGTTGTATCTGACCGCTTCAGCAAAGCGTCCTTCACTCACCGTTCCCAACAAATATGACATCCCGAAGTCTATGCCGGGGTCTGCACACATTTCAATTGATGCGTGGATTTTGTTTATAAGCACGTCTTGCCGAGACGTGGTCATCTTGATTGCAAAGCGACGAAGTGAAGTGGACGCACCGCCATGGTCCACCGAATCGGCTTTACAGCAGAGCGAGGCAGACGTTGTAAGTACCGCTGCTCTCACGATCATTCTGCGCACGGGCAGATGTAGCTGGCACACGCTTAGAGTTTCGCGCTCTATGTAGTATTTTTATTGACATAAATAGATGAGGCGTACTTTCGCGCTTAAAACACGCAAGTTTGTTTTCAGTTGTAAAAAAATACCTCATGATTTGGTATTTCCAAATCTGGAATACAATTGCAGAGCAATGCACAGTACCGTCGTGGTTAAATTTGTACTAGTTTCGCTTCAATTTCACTGTCACGCAAAGTGTCTGCAAGAAGCTTTACGTACGGATAAGTAGAGAGTAAGAGCTAAGCGGCTCAGCGGGCACAGCGAACGAGCGGAGACGCCAGCTGCGCATGCGCCGCACGCTGGCTCAGCCAGCGTTTTTACGGAGCGATCTGCTCGCCCTCTCCTTTCATCTCCTTAGCGAAGCGTGCGCAGCGGACGAACGTGCGAGCGTTTTCCAAGCAAACCTGCTCGAATGACAGTAACGCAGCTTTGTTCAACAGGTGGCGCAGCAATACGCTCCGCTATAGGGAGCCTACATGACCGGCCGTTTTAGGGTGATGTCAGCCTTTGACCCACTACATGCCGCCAACGCACCGCCGCCCGCCAAAACACAATGCTGCCAGACAGCGGTGCCTCGCTATCGTGCCATCTTGGTGCCCGCACTGCGTCTACGCCCGGTGCCGTTTAATCATCGACAATGCGGCGCCGAACGTAGCGATAGCGTGTTAAACGCTGCCGGTGAAGCCTGAGAATGTCTGATTGCTGCGTACCGCTGTGCACTAACCACAACAGAAAGGGCTTGGGAATGTTCCGCTTCCAGCGAGCCCGGGCCGACGGCTACTCTGGCTCGCTCAAATAAATCGAGACGGCCGGGAGCCCACCATTGCGTCTCGTATTTGCTCTGTGAGTACTGCGCATTTCGTTCACTGTTTTTTGCTGCAGGACATGTTATATGTGTTTCACGGTGTTCGCGAATGCATAGATGCTGCGTTCACGCATTGCGAGTAGACAGCCTACATACGGGACGCGTCCGCGCGTCCACACGGAGCCGCGCTCGCTGGTCGTGAGCTGTTGCCTCCCTTGCGTGAGCTCTCGTCAGCGTCGCTCAGCGTTACGTCGCAAGAGCTCAGGGGAGCGGCGGTTGGGACCAAAATGGCGGCACACAGAAAACTATGCTAGATTTGGTGGAAGCTGGCAACAGCGTGCCCAATTACCCGCTGGTTCTGGCTGAGTTTCTTGAAGGCACTTTTTTGAAGATGTCTCCGCCCTAAAACGGCCCGTCATCTAGGCTCCCTACTCCGCTAAAACAAGCGGGGCATTGCTCAGCTATTACTTTCCTTTTGTCTTACGCTCCGCTGCCCCCCCTCCGCTCCTCCGCTGCGTCCGCTGGCCCGCTGGGGCGCCTAGATATTAGTCACTATTGAAGAGAGATTTACTAGGAAATAACTTCATATTACTTTGTTTCACACCCGGTAAACGGGCGCCGCGAATCTCAAGAACGTGATTCATCCGAAGCAGATCCGAAGCCTGTACTTCCTATCATTCCCATCGTTGTTGAAGCGCCGCTCAAGGAGCCCACTAGACACTACGGCCAGATTTCCCTCTATGTTTTGTAGTATGAAATTCTACACGTCTATCATAGCACTGTTCGTTTATTTGTTAAAGATAGAAAACGACATGGTTAACAGCCCAATATGAACGCACGAAAACCCACCCGTAAAATCGTAGATACCTGCTGACTAGAGCACGCTACGTGACAATACCCCCTTCCACAAAACAGGTGCAACGCTATAGAAGCTATGCAAGAAGTTCAGGCTGCAAAATGCATAGGACCGCGCGTCTTGCCGTTTGCTTTCGTCGTTTTAAATGCTCGTGAGAGCTGAGCAAGAGCGTGCGCATGATGCATCGCGACGCGCTGAAATCAAAATCCCCAAAACGAAAAGAAACAGACGTAGGAAATTGATAGCAACATATTCAAAACTGTATAGCTACGTAGATTGGTTTCTAAGGTACAAATTATTTTCATATGTTACTCAGCCTAAAAAAATTTGGTAGATCCCAAGTACCATGGGAATCGATGTTATGCGAAGCATGCGGAAGTAAGGTGACTGTGTTGTATTTTTTTATTTAGCGAAACGTTATGAAATTACGCTAAATATATGTACAAATGTTGCACACACTGACATATGTTGAACAGTCGCATATGTTTCATATAACCAGTTGTTATAGTTGTGTAACGATGCCAACAGAAACATGGTTATTGCCAGCACCAGAAGCCGTAACCTGATATGTAGAGCTTGTGCTTGCAAGGAGGGTAGCCCTGGATAGGGCTACGTAAACCAACTACAGCGGATGGCGCTTAAGTACACAATTGACGTTAACCCAACATGACTCTTTTATCATAGGAGGGCGTATGATATGTTTTTAAAATCAGATAGCCAGCACTGCAACCACAACTGACGTTTCACCAACATTACGCCTGCATGGGGTCTTTTTCCAAAGCAGTTTCGAGACCTGACGTGGCTCTGTGGTAGAATACTTGATTGCCACTCAGAATGCTTGGGTTCGATTCCTGCTGGAACTCTGATTTCTATTTGTTGCATTCGTCGCGTCAACGCCGCCGATGTCAGCTTTCTTAACGTTGTCGCTTTTAAATTACCAGTGTCAACGCCACCGATGTCAGTTTCTCTTAACGCCCTCGCATTTAAATCATCAATGTCTGTTCTCACCGTTTGTGCATAGAAATAAATTGTCAAACTCCTGTGGCGCATACCCGCATACCGCGGCCCGTGGTATACGGGTATGAGCCAGACGTGTCTGGAGAAATGAGTTTGACGACGTACGCGACGGGATTTGCACGGTATCCAAGTCACGACTAGCCAGACGTATTCGTCAAATCCTCTTACCCTACCATACTAATTTTGGTCGACCTCAAGTTAAGGAGGCGATCACGAGAGCATCCAGACGTAGGCGGCTAGATAGATAGATAGATAGATAGATATAAAAATAGATAGATACGTAGATAGAAACGCTCAAAGTGCTTGCAGTACGCAAAGAAATGCTTCGCATTTAAAGTGGCGTTACGGTTGACCAAATCATTGAGCTATTTCTTGCTGCGAACGCATCTGCTCCAAAAACTATCGCTAGCCTCCACAGCATTGCCCTTCATCTACGGAACGGAGTATGACTCTCAGTGGGCGTCCAGGGGCTGTTGGCATTGGTCGCTAAGAGGCCCGAAGAAACGAAGACGCCTGCGTGAATCCTCCTACTAGTCCAACCAAAGTCCCTGCACTCATGGATTGCGCGGGGAAGTGCGTGCGCCGCGTTCGCCGATTCTCTGGACCCAGCTGAGTATTGGTCTTGAGGAGCGAAGCTCTTTAGGCCCGTACTCCGCCGGCGCCGTCGCCGCCGTCGAAGCTCCCCGCCGCATCACCGCTCTCCCACCTGTCTACCTCTTTCTTCGTCTCTTCCCCTCTCCCCTCAAACCGGCAAACGCGCGTTCCCGCCACCGAGCGCAGCCGACGCTCTCCGCGCGTGCAGCGCAAACGGGGCGCGGGGTTGAAAAAAAAGATACGCTTCGCGTTAAAAAGAAGTCAGTGGTCTCCCTGTGCCACGCACACTCTGCTGCCATGGAGGACCACAGTTTCATCCGTGCTCCCACCTCTTCCTTCCTCCAACAGTACAGCCAGCGCGGGTTCGACCGTTTCTGCGAGTACTGGAAATACGGCCAAGCCGATGTGGACCCCTTCAGCGAACGGCACTTTCGCAAGATCATAGGCATGGATCGAGACACCGAAACGACAATCTGCCTGGCATCCTTCGAATGGTTAAACAGTTTCAAAACGTACATAGTCGTTTGCGTCCCATCTCTAAGGAGCTTCGCTCATCGGTTGTATTCTTACACGGAACAACTGCTGGTTTTTCTTTCAGCTATGTTGTGCATTCTGGCGCTGCAATGAGAATTTCCCTGTAGATTGTCTATTTCGGTAAAGAGACCTGCAATTTATGCAGCGATAAATGATGTTATGTAGATGGAAGTTCAGTTGTTGGCCCTACTCATGAGTAATCTATTGATGTAATAGTAATGCTTTTCGCTTGAATTTGCAGATAGTTTACATTGTCCAGTTTCTTTCAGTACTCTTACATATTCAATGTATCACAATTATACTTTCTATTTGGTTCGAGTGTTATGCAGCCACTGTTAAGGCGTGAATATCATGTACCCTACACTCTAAGGCAAAATTTTCCGAAAGAGGAGTAACGGAGCCCAATAAGCGCGCGCGATGAACGGATAGACCGTTGAAAGGGTAACCACAGAGGGATGCGTGCCGTGTGGAAACCAGTTAGTCTCCAAAGGCACCAAAGGGATGCAACCGTGTGCAAACCGTTGTCAAGGAAACTAACAGTCCTCCTCGCTCTTGGTCAGTCTTCTGACTTGTTTTCATGGAGGCACGTTGGCGGTTGTGTCGCGCTCGGAGTGTTCGACGATTTAGGAACTACGCCACGGTGCCTTAGATAAACACGCATACCGCGTATGCGTGGATTAGCGTGTTGTGCTGCTTTTACGTTTCGCCGCACCCATGAAGTTTGGAGCTGGTCTCGACACGCCGCACTGTATTTCTCCGGCCACGGTGCTCCGGCGTTGCAACGGCACTGCGTCGACACCGGCTGGGAATGGCGGCCGAGAAGACATAGGCCTATCTTATCCATGAATTCAATCTGACTCTGCGCAGAAATCGGGGGCTGGATTATTTCACAAGTAAGTGATCATACTTTATTTTTCCGTACCTGTCGCTTGCGCGAAAAGCATCGCTCTTGTTGGCAACGGGCTCGATCGTGTTCTATATATCGCGCGCACGAAATGCACCGCGAAGGTCGGCTTGGGCGTCATCTCGCCTGTGCTTTGTGACTGCCTGGAAATTGGCCGCCATTGCCGTCGGCCGCCTGGACGCTCTCGCCGCGGTGATGAAATGCGGGCTCGCGATATTGGGCAGAGGCCTCGCCGCTGCGGTGCCACTCGTCCAAAACGCGTTGTGGTTGCCGTCAGCGAGCTCGGTTGTATGTCGCGCGCTTGAAGTGCACCGGCAGCTGGCGGGTGCTTTAGCT
Organism: Rhipicephalus appendiculatus; assembly: GCA_030522465.1. Taxonomy (NCBI): domain Eukaryota; kingdom Metazoa; phylum Arthropoda; class Arachnida; order Ixodida; family Ixodidae; genus Rhipicephalus; species Rhipicephalus appendiculatus. The sequence goes on along the minus strand of JALIZH010008736.1, from coordinate 257,298 downwards.
AGCCGACTGAAGCTGTGCTTCAGAACTCTGTGGACAGTTTTCGCCATTACCATTGGCTTCCCCGTCAATCGGTCGCAAGCAGCTCTGCGCCGTTCGTGGTGGCGGCCCCGCGTTCGCTCGCTCAGTTCGAGGTTCGCTGGCGGCAGAAGCAGCAGGAGCTCCGCATTCGGCCCCGCGTTCGCTTGATCGAGCTGTATCGACGCCGCTCGCAGAGAACTCGCCGACTCGTTGGCGGTTCGGCGGTCGCGGCGCCTAGGCATGATGGCTGCGGCTGCCGCACTTGAGCTGTTGCGCTATGTGACTCGAAATGCGTTTTCGATTATGCATGACATCACGGTGAAAATATTTGCATGCCATATTTTAGACGTACGTATTTATTTCACTTTGCACGTATTTGCCAAGTGCGTGTATCTTCATCCTCTCTGTCACGTATGGCTAACTATTTGCAATCTTTTTGTGCAGCCGTTGTCTACTACGTGCAGAAACATGTGTGGGCCGGTGCGTGCAATGCCAGTCATCTATCGCTTCCGTTGGAGCAGCTTCACAAAGACGACTGTACGAGATATGACAACGCGGCTGGACCTGAATTTCACATCTGAATTCACTGAAAGAATGCAGAAACTTTATATGTATATAGAAAAATAAAACATTTCATTGTCTCACTTTTGTCTTTCGTTGTTGCATTGACTGCGAAAGCAGTGAAACAAGCATGACTAAATATTTTTTCGCATGTTGTTTTCCGTGCCATTTGTTGCTCACTGCGGAGAAAAAAATGCCCCCACCTCCCCGAAGGGAATCGTGAGGAAATGCGAATGCATTTCTTGCGCCGAGAGATTTCGCCTTCACCGACTTCTGCCATCGCCTTGTGAGGCGCCCAGCCAGCGAACGGTCGAGAGTGAGGCGCGAGCGGACGGGAGAGTGGGGCGCAGGGAGGAGAGAGAGCGAACGGCGTCAGAAGGAGCGGCGAAGCACTGCACCTACCCTCTCCTACACTCTCTCGCACCACATGCTCCGGTTGCTAGGGGCGAGGATAAGCGCGCGCGCCCGCAGCTGTTGCTATGGGAGAGGGAGTGAGAGCGGAGAGATAACACCTGCCGGCGCGCGGACGCCGCCGCGGACAACGCCGAATGCGCCTGACATAGCCCGACTAAGAAATGCATTCGCATTTAAAACACGCGAGAAAAGTATTAAGCCTTGCAGAGAGTAACTGCAAAATCATCCCTGGGGATTAACGCATCATTTGAACTGGAGATAAAAAGTTCATCCCAGTGGAGCATTTGAGTGGACCGACGTACGTCGGCCCAATCGTCCACCTTGAGTGGACCGACCGTTCATCCGGTGAGGTGCAACTGTGGGGACTAACGGTTGCCCGGCAAGGTGTAAATGTAAGGACTAAATGTTAGTCCATTGAGGTGCAACTGTGGGGACTAACGGTTGCCCGCGAAGGTGTAAATGTGAGGACTAAATGTTAGTCTCTAGAGGTGGTCTGTGGGGACTAACTGTTAGACCCGGTGTCGTTAGTCCTTACAGGGACTAATGGTTGTGGCAGCCCCATTAGTCCCCAAAAGGCCGAACGGCACACCCTTTTAACACCCTTTTGCCTTAGAGTGTATACAAGTTCTTTACTAGTTATTACAGTGAAGTGCCCTCACCTAGAAGAGCAGGCATTGTGACATAAAATTCAAGTATATTTCATTACTAGACATTTAATAAAAACAATGATGGGATAGCTAGGCTGTGCAATAGTCTCTGGCTTATCGGAATTAAACAAGCGCTTTTTCCTATTCTCTGTGCAAGGTGCTCAACACAAGTGAATGGCTTTGGTTATATTGGCAAACACAGAACAATTCATTCACTGTTTCATATGAAAATTACATTATAGTAGAGAACGAAACCTGCATCCGTAACCAAATGACAGATATTAATTCAACGCGGTACGACTTCAAGGTGCAGATGCTGATGAATGGTGCTACGTAAGTTTCAACTTTTATTCTTTAGAAATAATAAATTCATGAGCCCTTCCCCAGTCGGGGAATTGGGGCAAGCGAAGTTTGGCGTGGGCGTGCCAGACGTGGCGTGGGCGTGCTTTTCTATCTATCTATCTATCTATCTATCTATCTATCTATCTATCTATCTATCTATCTATCTATCTATCTATCTATCTATCTATCTATCTAGTGTCAAGTGGTCGTGACGTGGACGAAGACTGCAGTAGGCTTCTGCAAAGTGAAACTCTTTATTGGTCCGAACTTGAGGCCGCGACACAGAGACTCAAATCACCGCAAGCGATGCACGCTGTACACTGATGTCGGCGCACAGAGCGCCGGTCGTCGATAAACTGACAAGCGGTGAAGCGCGTCGGCAATAATACGTGTGTCATAGAATATTCCAGCCTTATCACTGGTTGTCGCGCAAGCTCTGCAATAAGCTCGAGTGTTCGCGTCTTGCGCACAATCTTAACAAAACGATCTACAATAATCGCGAAGCTTCTCGAACAATGAGGTACGGTTTGCGCTGAGCATTGCTGACAGTCTTTGTTGGCGAAAATCAAATACAGCACAAGTGAAAATAGGAAACGCGCGTTAGAATTCCGCCTCGCCGGGTTCCGCCTCACCGGGTTCGAATTCCACCTCGCCAAGACATTTTATTTATTTCTTCTCTTCTCGTTCCTCCAACGCATTGCTAGGCGCCGCATGGTGACGTACTCACTCAGTGGAGTTTTGCGACTACCAGCTCACGATGCTCGAGCATAAACAGCTCCGCTATAAAAAACCCAGAAAAGGGATAAGGAGATAAGCGGCTCACTATTTACTCCCTTTTCGGGTGATTTGAGTTTGGTGAGTACAGAAGCATTACTTCAAATGTTTTGATTATTCACTGCAGCTTACGTTCGCGCGCGGTTAAATACTTGAGTAAAAAATAAAGCCAATTTTACGCCTGTGCAATATGAGTAAACAGTGGAGCTGGCAAGCAAGCCCCGACCCATGTCGAACGCAGTTCGAGTTGTTTTATCCTTCTTGAGCTTCTATTTTTTATGATTCCTTCATGCTTATGTTTTTCTACATCTTCTTTATTTCACCTTTCCTTCTTTCTTTATCTCTATCTGTATTGCCCTCTCTCTTCCATTCCCTCCTCCTTACCCTGACTTCTCTTTCTCAGCCCTTGCTATGCTATACTGTACTTCGTTACACTATGGCTTACCCTCTCACCTCCGCGGTCCCGACGACGATTGTCGGAGCCACGACTCGATTTCAGCGTACAACGTCATCACCTGACTGCCAGCTTAAAAGCGTCTCTCCATCACTGACAGTCTGTCAGCTGTCACACCCACCGCCATCCGCAAGCTTCTCCCATTGAACTAGTATGCTGGAATCCTCGATAACTTTACTTGGGCCAAAATACCATGAAATTTAAATCATCTACGGAAGTAGGATGACCCACCACATTCTTACGCGTGGTCTGCACGTCGTAGATCATCCGCACCGTCTCTTTGCTGAGCGCCTGGCGGCCGCTAAACGGGAGTCCAGTCCCGTATACAGCTATGTATTAATCGTCTTTCGTCCAGCACTAGTGCAGCTGCACTACATCTGATGCCTCAAAAAGAGCCGGGTGACTCCAGTCCATGTGGCGACTACGGAGTGCTCATTCCTCACGAAGTCGACAATAGTTATCAACTTCCAAGCATCCAAGACTTCCAGACCACGTGGAAAGATGCAATCTCTTTAGCAAAGTCAACCTTTGTTAGGCCCGTCCCTGTTCAAACATCTCTAATGGGCATCACTGTTCAAACTTCCCAAATAATAATTACCGACTTATTGCGCAGGACCCTTGGTATATTTGCCTACATCAACGGCATCCAAGTCGGGGGCACCTCTGCATAGGATAATGAGCGTGACTTCTGGCAAGGCTTTGCACACTTAAACGAATCGGCCAAGTCGTCAACCCCTAGGAATGCGTTTTCGCTTCTTCCCAGCCAGAGTGCTGTTGTAGATGCTGCCATCTAGGAAAAGCCAGGCGAAGCTCGTGACACCGTGTGCTCGAGGTGCGCGTGGCGCGTGGTTGGGCTCCCGGGGGCTAGAACGGGTGTTTTGAATAAACGAGTGTCCACGAACTCAGCCTCCTGCCTTCTCGCTCGTCCCTGACGACTTCAACATGGTGTCAGAAGAACAGGTGCTACCAGTGGATATCGGATTCTAGCCATCAGACGCCGCAAGCAAGAAAGCGACGGTGAGCTGCTCCCTACACGCATACTCTCGGAACTCAAGCAGAGCGGCCTTCTAACGTCCGAGCCCATGGCGTCATTCGTTATTCAACCGCCGGACGCCTTCAACTTTTCGTCGCCGAACGAGTGGCCGAAATGGAAAGAGCTCTTCGAACGTTTCCGGACCTCTTCAGGCTTGTGCGTGAAGCCCGAGCAACACCAAGTAGACGCGCTACTCTACATCATGGGTGAGCAAGCCGAGAAAATATATGCTACCTTCGCTTTATCCGAAGAGAACTCCAAGAAATTCGACGCAGTCGTGGAGCAGTTCGACAAATATTTTATTCCGCGACGCAATGTAATCTTCGAACGAGCCAGATTCAACACCAGAGTGCAACAAGATGGTGAGTCGGCCGAAGATTTCGTCACTGCACTTCACAAGCTTTCGAAAGACTGCGAGTTTGGTGCTCTTCTAGAAGAGTTCGCGCGCGACCGCCTCGTGGTTGGGATAAAAGACAAGCAGCTATCTGCCAGGTTACAGCTCGACGCTCACCTTACACAACAAAAGGCTCTCTATTCTGTCCGCCAGATCAAGACTGTACGTCAGCAACAAGCGGAGCTCCACCAGGAGGTGCCATCTGTGAACAAAGTTGCATTCGGTGCACAAACCAGTCGGGGTGCCTCAATGCAAGGGAAAAGCGGCAGTTATCCACGCGGGGCAAGCAAGCCACCTTCACCTTCTGGTAAAAGCGAAGCGCAGAAACCGTGCCGGTGGTGTGGTTAAGAGCGGCATTCTCGTACTCTCTGCCCAGCACACTCGGAAGTCTGCAGGAATTGCCGGAATAAAGGTCACTATGCCTCCGTATGCATGTCGCGACGCCTCGATTGTGTCGAAACCGAGCACGCAACTTTAGAATAAGGATTCCTTGGAGCAGTCAAGACGACGGATGCTGGAAACTGGGAAGCAACAGTCTTGGTTCAAGGCCAGCCAGTAGACTTCAAAATTGACACTGGTGCCGACGAAATCGTCCTCCCGACGCAGGTATTCAAGACGCTCAAGGACAGACCGCTTCTATCAGCTCCTCCTCGTCAGCTGTATGGTCCAGATGGAAAGCTTCTTCCAGTCGCAGGAGTGGCACAACTCGACCTCATCTACCGCAACCGCGTAACTACTCAAGATATCTACGTCCTAGACCAGATCTGCACTCCGTCGCTAGGCAAGCCAGCCATCAAAAAGCTAGAGATGCTGACATTTGTAAACGCCGTTGCTGAAAAAGTGAACCCTAAAGAAGAATTTCCAACGGTGTTCCAAGGACTCGGCAAGCTGCTCCAATAACACAAGATACAGCTTCAACCAGGAGCAAAACCTTTCGCACTCAGTCCCCCGAGGCACATCCCAATTCCGCTGTACGAGAAAACAAAGCTGGAACATCAAAAGATGCAGAAACTTGGTGTCATATCTCCTGTGGATGAGCAGACCGAATGGTGTGCACCAATGGTAGTCGTCCCAAATTCCTCCGGAGACGTGAGAATTTGTGTCGACTTCACATAGCTGAACCGCCACGTTCTCAGAGAATGGCATCCTATTCCCTCCGTAGAACACACTCTCGGACTTCTTCATGGAGCTAAGGTGTTCTCCAAACTCGATGCCAACTCCGGGTTTTGGCAAATTCCACTTTGTGAAGAATCGAAGAAACTCACCACGTTCATCTCACCTTTTGGGCGCTTCTACTTAAACCGATTACCATATGGCATTGTGTCAGCTCCTGAACACTTCCAGAAGCAGATGGCGTACATTTAACAAGGCATCAGTCGAGTTGTCTGTCACATGGACGACATCCTCATCTGGGGTTCCAACAGCCATGAGCACAACTAGACACTTCGAAACGTGCTGCAGGCACTCGCAAAGGCTGGCGTGACACTGAACGACAGCAAGTGCGTGTTTAATGTTCAACGCCTTACATTCCTTGGACACTGGCTCGATGAAGATGGAATACGACCCGACAAAAAGAAGGTTGAAGCCATACAGAAAATTGCGAGTCCCAAAAACAGGACCGAGCTGCAGAGCGTTCTCGGAATGCCAACATACCTCGCAAATTTCGTTCCCAATCTCTCTGACATGTTGCAGCCACTCACACTCCTGTTGTCAAAAAAGCAAGAATTTGCTTGGGGTGATCCACAAGAACAGGCATTCAACAGATGGAAGTCGGTGCTCTCATATCGTCCTGTCCTTGGAGTCTACGATCCATCAAAAGAAACAGTCGTTACCGCCGACGCATCCTCCTTCGGACTGGGAGCGTTAATCCAGCAGAATCAAGCGAATGGCAAGTTTTCTGTCATCGCTTATGCCTCAAGAATACTCTCAGAAAGAGAGAAGCATTACGCTCAGATCGAAAAAAAGGCTCTTGCTTTAGTCTGGGCATGCGATAAATTCAGTGATTACCTTTTTTGGCAAGCTGTTCAAGCTGGAGACGGATCACAAGCCATTGGTTCCCATCTTCACTTCGAAGAGCCTTGACGACTTGACGCCCAGATTACAGAGGCTTAAGATGACAATGATGCGATATCAATATGAGGTTGCATACGTTCCAGGCAAAGAACTTCTAGCCGCAGACAAACTTTCGAGAGCGCCTCTGCGAGAACCAGGAGACAGCGAGCTAGAAGAAAGCGTAGAAGCGTTCCTGTGCTCTTTGACAACCTCTCTACCCATAAAGCAACATTGTCTTCAATGGTTAAAGACATCTCAACGAGCAGACCCTATTTTCACACAACTTCGTCTGCTGTGCGAGAAAGAATGGCCCTCCAGGAGAGATTTAGGACATGACCTAAAGCCATTCTACGACCATCGACACCAGCTCACTGTGGAGAGTGATATACTCCTCTACGCTTCGCGAGTAGTCGTTCCCGACTCTTGCCGAAAAGAAATCCTACGACTTTTGCATGAAGGACATTTTGACATAACGAAGACACTTGCTCGAGCCAGAGACTGTGTCTGGTGGCCCACCATAGGATCTGACATCTCATCCCTCGTGAAGCGGTGTCAGCAATGCATCGAAACAAGAGTCAACAGGAAAATGCCACTAATGAGCACCGAATTTCCTGAAAGACCTTGGCAACGCATTGCAATGGACTTGTTTCACTTCAAGAACCAGTGGTGGGTAATAGCTACTGATTATTACTCAAGATACCGCGAACTGGTTCGGCTGGAGAAGCTCACTTCCACAGCTGTCGTCAACCACTGCAAGTCATTTTTCGCACGCCACGGGATTCCCGAAGAAGTGGTTTCCGACTATGGCCTGCAGTTTTCGTCGACTGAGTTTTCACTCTTCGCCCAAGACTACTGCTTCAAGCACATTACGTCTAGCCCTCACTATCCTCAAAGTAATGGACTTGCTGAGGCTGCACTAAAGATAATCAAGACGTCCATGACGAAGACTGAGGACCCTTACCTGACACTTCTAGCTTACAGGTCGACTCCTTTGAAGAATGCGTATAGCCCTGCTGAACTACTAATGGGTCGTCGGCTGAGATCCAGGCTTCCTCTTTGTTCCACCAAGCTTAAACCCCAATTGCCAGATCAAGACAGCCTTCAGAATTTTGCGGAACCATACCGAAAACGTCAAAGGAAAGACTTCGACAAATGTCAACGAGTCCGCGACTAGCCGGAACTTCTTTATGGAGATGCCGTGTGGATGACAGATACGAAGAGCAAAGGAGCAGTCCAAGCCTCAGCTGATGAGCCTAGATCTTACTGGGTCAACACCGACACTGGTACTGTACGCAGAAACTGGACGCAGCTAGTGCCATATTCCCGAGGTCATGACAACGCAGAAGACGCCATTACCAGTGATTGTTCTGTAGACGCTCGTTCGCGTTTCCAGGACACTTCCCATGGGCATACCAGAAGTGGGAGGTGCGTGAGGACGCCTGCTGCAGCGAACTTCGCTTGACTGCATTGGGAGATGTTGTAGATGCTGCCATCTAGGAAAAGCCAGGCGAAGCTCGTGACAGCGAGTGTTCGAGGTGCGCGTGGCGCGTGGTTGGGCTCCCGGGGGCTAGAACGGGTGTTTTGAATAAACGAGTGTCCACGAACTCAGCCTCCTGCCTTCTCGCTCGTCCCTGACGACTTCAACAAGTGCCAGGGCTACAACTTCGCTGAGGCATGATATGCTGCAGAATGATAGCGTACCGAGGTACGGCCGTACATTTGTAGGCAGACATCTGCTTGGGCGGGATCACGGCTTTACGCTTGCAACTGTATTTTTTTCTTCGGCACGCAGTAAAAGTGCTTAATCGGTTACCCAACGTTACAAAATTCCTAATGAGTATAAACTGTATTCTCGAGGTTGAATCAGTACCCATCATATTTAGTGGATATCAATGATCGATGCGGCAGGTGTTCAACTCGAGCATGCAACCTAACAGCGCAGTGACTGTGAAGATGCCCCATGTGTTCGTTAAAGATATAGTGTTATAAATGGACACAGACATGGAATCATGGGTAAGTACTGAAGGCATCAGCCTCCACTCAGGGGGGTCCGTGAGTCGCAGTCCGCACGACAAAGCCAGCAACACTAGGAATATCAACCGGTTTAATTCACGACGCTAGTCTAATCAATCTCACAAACGCTTCAACGTGAACTTCACAAGATACGAACGCGTACAAGAGAAGGGTGCAAAGCCCAAAACAGGCAATAACCGCAGGCTTGCGGTCATTCAGGAAGCATGCCACGCGCAACACAAAAGCTAGTATCAAAGAGAACAAAAAAAAACTGCAAACGAAAGGAAAACCCAGGACTTGCTTTCGCGGACGCTACCCCTCGGCGTTACGCCACGCTCTGCAGCGCTCACCCAGGAAAACGCTCGACGCGTCGTACAACCACCTTCGCATGCTCTCACCCCGTGGCTCCAAAAGCCACAGGTCGCGTCTCTCCTGCGTTCTTATCCCCAGCCCACTGTCTGGGCCACCCACGTGTCGCTTTTGGTCGAGGCTGCCGCGTTCCACGCGCGTAGCCAACGCAGCGTGTGCTCTGGCGCCTGCTCCGGAGTAGTTTCCGGCGTGTGCGCTGCAGAGAAGGGCCCAAAGGCCCGACACTACAATACAGCGTTTCAATTATTCGGTACTTACGCAGACTAGGTTTTCGGGTTGGGCATCTAAGTCATAATTTCCTGCTCGTTCATTTTTCAGGGTGATAAAAACTTATTACGGAATATTCGCAAACGACACGAAGCCGCCTAAATCCATGGATGTTTACGACCCGGAGGGTGAGAATGCCAATGCTTACCACTTGCAGGAAAGCAACTTAGTTCAAACAAGTATCAGGAACTGGTTTTTTCTTGCCGAACTGGTGGCGTATAGGAATGTCACAATAACGAACTAGAACAATTACTTGAAATATTACGCCAATGTTTTAAACTTCTTGAGACATTTCATGTGGGTAGCTTGGAAAGCTTCGAATTTTTTTTCTTTACTGTCACACCACCAGCGCTTGTATCTGTGCAAATTTTTATGTGTGCTTCATTCTGTTTTTGTGTGCTGCTTCGTCAATAAAAATCTATTGTGCTGAAGACAAATGCAGGGGTTGGTGATAGAAATATTACTGGATCAAAAACTAGCAGTTGTTCCGTGTACAAATACAACCGATGAGCGAAGCTCCTTAGAAATAGGACGCAAACGACTATGCGCCTCATCTCGCTGCTGGCTTTCATGAAGGCGGTAGGGTGGGGAGCGGTTGGGGAGAGCGTCTGCTGCGCTCGGTGGCGGGAACGACTGAGCGAGTGAGTGTGCGGCGCGCGCAGCGCAGGGAGAGGGAGACAGGTGGGAGAGGGGTGCGAGCGGTGATGTTGCGCTGAGCTTCGACGGCCGCGATGGAACGCCGTGCGCGGCCTTCCGCTCGCGCGACGTTTCATTGACTATCGATGTTCTGTGAGCAGCCCTAACTAATCTCTAGTGGGAATTTTACTGTCGTTTATTAACGCTCGTTATTCTGTTTTGTTTCAAGCAAGGCCGCGCCCCCATGCTGCCCCATCCCTTTGGGCGATAGTGAGGAAGGAGGTCGTGGGCTATCCTTCATTGTCGAAGCCTTGAAGGTTCACTTTCTCGACTGGTGGAGGCTGGCAGCGGGAGAAGCTCGGAAAGTTTGCTTTCGGAGCCATTAACCTGGCCAGAAATTTTTGCGGGGGCAGGGGAGGTTCAATTAAACATTATGTATGTTCCTGTGTGCGTTTTTATGTGTGTCCGTATCATGGTGTACCTTGCACCATAGGCAGTATACATACACATGCAAAATTGAGGAATTGCGTGGTGAAAGATCAAACCCTCCCTCCCAACCCTTGGCTACGCCAGTGCGCGGAGCAGTTGTGGGCGCAGCGAGTTAAGCAGAGCCACTTCGGACTCGACGGAGCCCAGGGAAGACAGTGGCATGCCATGCTAGCGGATAGCGGCAGGGGCGAGGCGTATTCTGTGCCCGTATTCTGTGCACGTATTCTGTGCCCACAGAGGGGGCACAGAATACGTGTCTCCTACGACGCGTAGGTGGCTTGTCGCTCGGAAGAGCGCTTGTCAATCAAGAGGTTGTTGTCGAATAGTTTCGGTATAGTACGAGGAAAGTCCCCAGTGGCTGGGCGTCAACAGGAGTGCATCCAGGCTTCTCCGTGAACATGGCTGTGAATAGCTCTAAGGTACGCCCGAGCTGGCGTTTCTGCGTCGTTCAAGAGTGCACTTCTTGACGGTTTTAAGTATCTTAGCTAGTAAAGCAGAGAGTAAATGGTACGCGGCCAAGTCCGAAGTGCTATGCAGGGAAAGAGAAAACGAAACTGACCCGAAATATCACTGCAAGTGACTCGAAAGACGCCATTGGCCAAGTTTACCCCTTATTTCGCACGTGAGAACGTCCCGCTCTAATAGCATTTTTAGTTCCAGTCCAGGGCAACAAAAAAAAAAACACTGCCTGCATGCCTTGATCGCGAATGAGAAATTCAGACGCACTGCTGCTTGTGCCGCTGCCAAGGAACTGTTAGCAGTGCGCGGTCGTATGTTGCATTCAGCGAGTTTCACTTTACACATTCGTTACAAGTCAATGATTTATCAAATTCCACAGGTGGTTCCACCATTACCTTATGGCGCGGTATTTCTGTGCCCAAAATATGTACTCTGATGTATGGCACAGGGCAAGAGAGAGCAGAGCTGGCGCGTCCTGTGTACGGCAGGCAAACAGACAGAAGATCGGTTGGCTCACTCGCAGTAGGGTCGGGCTTGGGCAGCGCTAGGGAGCCTCATACCACCGATCGCCGTAGCCGTTTCCCTAGTGGGAAACATCTCTTCAAGGGCATCGCTGCCCAATCATTCTTGTGTCCGAGATAACCGCATCTGTGGAATGAGTCAGCCTGGTTTACGGCTTCCCTCTGCCCTATCGGAGCCTGCGGCCTATAAGCGGCATGAGGGAGAACTCCTGCGTTCAGAGGATTTGGTGGCCTCTCTGAGGGAGTGGACCGGGTCACGATCGCAGGAAATGGTCGTCCCTAGGTAACCCTGTAGGTACAGACCGCTAAGCCGCGAGGAGTTCCCGCTAGTGGGGTGAGGAGAACAGTGTTCTCTGTCCAGGCGCGCCTCAGGTGTTCGTGGCCGGGACAGTACGTCGGTACTGTCTTAGTTTCCATCTGCCTCCGGGCACAGACTGCTTTGAGGGCAACGTTGGTAGGTGGTGGCGGAGCACAGTGCTTCTGCTCCCATAAGAGCGTCTCCACAGTTTTCCAAGCGAAGCATGCGAGTTCCCTAAGGGAAGAAAACTAGTGGCCAAAGACATAGGGCCATAAGTGAGGGTGCTACTGTCGCAAAACGAGCGAGTCCTTATCAGTCTCAGGGGCGCTGGGGTCACTGCAGCCAAAGACCGCCTGCATGGACCGAACATATTCGTCCAAACCCTCATCCACGTTTTGTATTCGGGCATCCAGCTTACGTCGATTTTGATAGTCATAGTCGACTGGCACGAACTTTCCCGGAACATTGCGACGAATCGGTCCAAGGAGAGGAACTGAGGCTGAAGGACGCAAATATTGCGCGCAGGTAACTCGCAGAGCGATGAGCGCGGGACCTCCTCAGAAAGAAAACGGCCACGGTGTATACAGGGGAGTATGAGGACGGCAGCATAACAAACTTGGCTTGAGAACAACGCGATGACAACCATGTGACGAAGCATGTGGTGCGGTCCTGATGGTATGTCATCAGTGGAATGACGGCGACAGTGTCTGACCGTAAAACGCTGCCGATGGCATTCAGGTAGACGAAGAGACGACAGTGGCGAAAATGAGGGTTGTGGTAAGTGGTACAAATACTTAGACTACCTTAAGAGCGAGCTTCTTTTAAGGAGAAATCTTTAGATACCTGTGTTTCAGGGTCTTGCTTCTGCAAATATACTCCAAACAAAGTGAGCGCGTGGACTGCGCGTCCACCTCGTGTTTGCGCCGTTCGCGTGAGCAGCGGCGAAGTAGGGGCGTGATAAACGTGAGACGCGTGCTCCGCACCCGTCTTGCGACGATGCCCTGACAAGCATGGGCTGTCTAGACCGAATGCGCGAGTCTCATTGGCTTCTTATCGTGGCTGGGCCCAATTTGGCTGCTTCAGCTCGCTATGGTGCCTGTTCCCGCGCCGATGTCGCATTTCGAAAACGCCATTGCACGCTGCTTACACGTCACCTCGTGCGTGCAGAGCTTCATACCACACAGTTTTGGGCCTCACACGGGCGGTAATTCGGAATAGATGGTTGTTCATGATCGTAACAAACAACGCAAGGACAACGGACGAGCACACAGGGAGAAACACTTGTCGCTGTATGTTCGTGCGTTGTTCCTACGCTTTGTTTTACGAGCTATGGTCCCTACAAGTTTTTCTCCTTGATTTTCTCAGAATGTTCTAAGGACCCCCCGTAAATATTTGCTTTCATACGACGTGGTATAGTATGACTTCTATGCGACTTCGTTGGTAAGCAGGAAGGTTTTCTTTCATTTTTCGTCCACCAAGGCAGCATTGTGATGGGGGCAAAATGCAAAATAAGCCACTTACTTGAATTTCGGCCGCGTCAATTGAGACTGGTGTGTCACTAACATTTCCAACATTTACATGAACGTTTCGTATTATTTCGTTCTTAGGTTTTACCTACCAAAACTATGATGTAATCATGAGACACGCCACAGTGGGATGAAGTTGATGGGAAGATTGAAACTTGAAAGGATGGATAATATAACAGTAACAAATGTCCGGCAAGCTTTAACATTACCTGGGCTTAGGTCTCCCACGGGGGAACGTCAAGACTTTGAACCAATACAGCCGCACGAGCTTGTTGGACTGGCCACATCTGGATGCCTGGGTCTGAGCTGCGCAAAGCGGCGGCCCACCTCCACGATAGGGTCTCCGGAGTTACTGCGATCATTCTGACAGTTCCATTGCACTCCCACAACACATGTTCGAGTGTTTCTGTTCATTCCTGGAACAGTTTGCACTCGTCGTCCGAATGCTTGTCTGGCAAGATTCACTTTAGGTTGAATGGATTAGGGAATGTGCTCGCCAGGAGATGCCTCCAGGCGACAACCTGCCTGCTGTTCAGTTTGGGACAGGGTCATGTGAATATCACACTGGCGTTTAGATATGGTTTTGTCATGTCAATAGATATAGTGAGCTTGTGACGTTCTGCTCGAGGAGTGTTCTCTGTCATGGGAGTGGCGGCGTGTCCTTGTTAGGCAATTCTAAGTACTACTCTCAAGGATGCATCACTGGAAGATTAAACTCGATGAAACATGTTAGCAGTAAGAACACCATTGTAAACAAAGAAAAATATGTCTCTTTTCTTTTCTTTTTTTTTTTTTTGCTTTTGTCCGGTTTGTCGGGGGTTGGGGTCCCCTTCTCCTTCCCCGTCAAAATTTCACTTGGCTCTGCTCTGTTCATTTTTTTTTTCTAATTGGCATTCGCCTGATATATTGTTATGGTGCGGGCTGAGACTTTATTTGTAATAATTAACAGCGCGAAAAAACGAGACACAAAAGGAGGAGAACTAGACAGGACAAGCGCTGACTTCCAACTTGTCCTGTCTAGTTCTCCTCTTTTTCTGTCTCGTTTTTTCGCGCTGTTAATTACTACAATGCATCCATACCAACTAGCCCAGCTTACCACTCTTCTGAGACTTTATTCTTTGCATGCCTCACAATAAAGAATGTCGCCGTTCGGCGCGGCAGGTTATGTCTTGAACAGTCAGGTGCGCCGTCTCTTCTAGGTTTGGCAGGCCGCCGCTTTCCGTGGAGGCGTGCGTGGGAAACCATACGATCGTCGCAAAGACGAAAATACCCTTCAAAACTAGCAGTTGTTCCGTGTACGAATACAACCAATGAGCGAAGCTCCTTCGAAATGGGACGCACGCGGCGTTCGGCGCGCGCGGCGTTTCATTGTCCACGCAACGGACCAACCACTAGGTGGACGACAGGGTGAAGCGATGGTTTCACGCGTTCTCCGGTTTTGAGGGGAGAGGGCAGAGTAGAAGAAAGAGGGAGAGGGAGACTAATCTGCCTCCGTTTCGCATGCGTTCGTATTCTCGCGCTTTGTGCATCGTGCAGACACCATCCGCGTTCCTGCGCCATAAAGCCCATTTATCCTAGCGCGTGAAGGGGAGACGCCACAGCTGGCACCGTGCCAGGGAGCTTCAACGGCGACGACGACGGCGGGGTGCCGGCCTAAGGAGCTTCGCTCCTAAAAAACCAACTGCTCGCGCTGCACAACCATTCAACGCCGACGCAGGCAGCGCCTGCTAGCGAGTTTCTTGATTGAAAAAGCCGCACTGCTCGCGCTGCACAACCGTTCACTGACCATCTCACGTCGTTGATGATGTACTGGGCAGAATTCATGGAAGATTCACGGTTTACCGATGAACCTCCGGAGCTTCGCTCACTCATCATCATTCACTCCGTGGTTATGCTGTGAATTTTTTTATATGGCTTTTTTTATTGCGTTAATCCGTTCTATATCACTTCTTTCAGTAATACATTTATTTATGGCATATGGGCACCGCTGTTTCAACGCTGTAGAGCCGTTTTGCGCGGGAATACCCAGCGTCTCCGAGTAAAATGCCGCTCCAGCGTCCCAGTACCCAGCGCGATACTGGGCCCATAATCCGGCATGGCACTGGACGCTGGTACCCAGCGGCGCTGGGTTTTGCAATAGGGTTATTAGGACTTGGTGTCTATTGTCGCACTGGTGGCGTGTAGCAATGCCACAATAACTATACTCCGTTTCACAAGCTGTTGGCAGTACTGTGGAAGGTACGTGCGCCCTCAGCCAATCGCGACAGAGCGCACTACATAATTGTTTTCCTACGCGAATGTCGCTTCCATGAATATGACAAGTGGCCCCGCCTGTGTGGAAAAAATGCGTACCATATTAATTAACTTTTTAATTTTGTAGCAGGTGGCGCTTGGCACCATCTTGATCTAAAGCCCCCTTGATCTAGGGGCTTTATCTTGATCTGTTCTGTTTATTTTTGGCGGGCTGACGTCCGTTCCAAGGGAACTGGCCCGGCTTTGTCTATTAATACTTAGTCAAATAACGAGCGAATCATTCAATCAATCAATCGGATGCTTTATATTCCGACACAACAAAACGTTTTTTTTTTTTTTTTTTGCTACTCTCACTGCAACAGTACTGAATGATCCCGTCCTGTACGCACCACATAATATGATTGCCATGAGCCCGTTAGAAGGGTCCACATCTCATCGTCCTCATCACAACTTGTATTTGGCGTCGCAGCTCCGCAGAAAGCCGGCGGCGACGTTGCACAATGTCCCTCGCTTCTATGAGAAATGCGTTCCGAGAGCGTTCCTTGTGCATAAGCCAAGCTGCTTCACCTTTCTCTGCATCGTCGTTGTGGACACGGTCGGTAGCGTCTCGTCCTCTTCGAAACGCTGCAGTGCCATGGCGATAGTTGGAATTTGACCTCTCTCAAAAAAGATGTGCACCACTCATCGAAAGACGCTCAGGTCAAGATCGTCCAGCTTCTTCACCCGATCACGGCCTTTCCAATAAGAAATCTTGTTCGGTGGTAGGACTCTGCCCGCGTTCCCCGCCAGCGCGTTCCACCGATAGAGCGTTCGCACGCTCACCTGGATAGGTTTTTCCGTCCGCTTGGTGAGTGAATCCACGCTTGCACTTTTCCTCGCACTCAACGCCAAGCGATAGCGTTTAAAGCTATCTACTTCGCCAGATTAGGAAAATCACGCACACTCGATGGATGGCTCACCGGCGATAGTTTGTGGGACGCGTTGCCGACACACGACCGAACTCGGGCGACGCCATGTTGCCGAAAAGCGGCGCAACAACACCTCACAACAAGCCTCCGCTCGGCCGCGTCCATGCAGGCTTTTTCTATTAATATCACGAAGTATTAAAACACTTTGGACGCTTCAAAACAACAATCCGTACCATACTGTCACTTTATGCGTTTGTAGTGTGCAAAATAGTTCTGGATTGCTAAAATAGTTCACGGACTATTTGCTGTGCTCACACACCCTGATTGGACGAGAGAGCTCTACCTTTGGCTGCACTGCCAACAGCTTGTGAAACGGAGTCTAGAACGCTTACTTTCTCAGAAAGTACGCCAATGTTGGCTTAAAACATATTTGCGGGCTAGTTGGTAAGTCATTACGGCATATGGCAGCGCACACCAGGTAAACAACGATCACGCACACAGAGGGACCACACAAGCGCTGTATCGTCCCTCTGTGTTCGTGATCGTTGTTTACCTGGCGTGTGCGCTGCCATATGCCGCCAATGTTTGAAACTTGTTAAGGTTTGTTTTCGTATGGAACAGCTTGCAAAGATCGCAAGCTACTGGAAGGTTTTGAAGCGCCTACAATAAACGCAGTCCCATCGCACAAGGCTTCTTTCCATTGTAACGTCCTTTAGCCACCCAGGGGCTAAAGCACGTAGGCGCAAGAATTTTTTCGATACGGTTGCGTAATAGCGGAGGTACACGCGTTTGATGATCCAAAAGAGCCCTTTACTGGTTTCCCTCTTTCCTTCGTTGTGCTGCGTGCGTCGGCTGGTCTCTCCTCCTCGCCTAGTGCTCCACCTCACCGCACGATGAGGAAAAGCAGCGAGCGAGTATATATGCCAGCAGAAAAGCCAAGTCTTTTTTTTGTGGATGACACGACCAGACGCGCATATTACCGTCACGGCCAACTCTGGCGATTACGGAAAGGCCCGGAGAGGAGAAGGCTTGTTTCTTATGAATGCGGGCTCGTAGCGCTGCCGCATTTGGCATTATTGATGGTTAGGGAATTCTGAACTCGATAATTCCAATGTTAAAAATTATCGGAAGTGGTTTAGGTGCCCTTTCAGGAGTGTGGCGCCAAAAGTGTGACTGCGGCCTCCCAGTGTTTGCTGATAGCACTGTCTTGGCTCTCCTCGCAGAAATTGTCAAATTTATCATTAGTTTGCTTCGCTGACCATTCCATAAAACAGCGGCCTCAGTCACCGATCTCTTCGCCAGGGAATGTGCGGCTCAGGCTTGCCTAAATTCTCGTGTTCAATATGTATTCCGCCTTTTCCCAGCACCCATACCAGTGCCTCACTTTTCCATACGCGTAAAGAGTCGCATGGTCCCTCATATGTTCATCTAACACGAAGCAAAGGCGAAAGCCATCTTACTCTTCTTTTTAATGCAATATCAATTATATTGTCACGTGGTTGTGACGTGGACGAAGACAGCAGGCGACGTGTCCAAGATGAAACTCTTTATTTAGCCGAACCTGTGGCCGGGAAACGGAAAGTCATAGTACAGCAAAACACACTGTACAGTGGACGCTCAATTGAGTGAACTACAAGGGATCCAAGGAAATAGTTCACTTACCTGAAAGTTTTCTTCAGTAGAGCCCTCAACAAGCTACTGGTAAATCAATGCTGGCGAAAGAGACCGAGAGAACACAGCCCTTCTAACAGAAGACGACCTGTTCAAGTTTCAATTCTGCCGTTTGAGGTTTCCTCTGCACCGGCAAGGTCTCAGCACATTATGGACACGCTGCTGGCAGGCCGGAAGTGGAAGCCATGTCTGTTATACATGAATAACGTGATCGTCTTCACCCCAGTTTGACGAACATTTCGAACATCTTCAAATATTACTTCAAGCAATCCAGTTATCGGTCTCACTAGGACAGCTAAGCGCCGCTTCCTGTACGTGTGACGCATCTTCAGTAAGTCCGGAGAACATCCTAATGTGCAAAAGACGTCTGCTATCATCAATTATTCACAGCCCACCGACACGAAGGCAGTGCGAAATTTATCAGTCTGTGCGTCTCTTAACTGTTCGTCATGGACATTTCCAGCATCACTGAGCCTTCGAAAGCCGAAGTTCAAGCACATCATTTTTTTGCTATTTCGGCCGTACACTCAACGCTGTAAAATTGCTGTGAAATGCTTGCCGAAGGTTCAACAGTTACGCACTAGCTCATCCCAGCAGATCACTGAAAAAGATAGGCAAAAGCTTTTTGGAAAAACTGTTTTATTGCCAGATAGCTCTGATAGTACAGTCCATGACATCTTTGCCAATATATTGTCTATTAGAATCACTATCTTGCCGTAGTGTGTATTTAAAATTTAATTCATCGGCCATTGGAATTCTAAGGTCTCCCATTACATACCAACACGTGGTTATTGATGCGTTTGCCTGAGACATGTGGAAGGCCAAAGTTCTCATCTTCTATTTCGTCTCGGTCAATTGTACGTATTCATTCCACCTGAAAGCTTTGTGCACCAAACGGGTTTTGCAGTGCCCTCGCGGGATCAGATGAATTCGCTGCTTTTTGCACCCCACGTGGTTTTACAGTGCCTTCGTAATCGGCCGACCTTTGACCAAGCAACGATGTCGCGTGATGAAGTCGTCACGTGAAGTAACTGGGTGTGACCTCATAGTGACGTAACAAATTTGTGCGACCTGGGACGTCATTATGACGCTATCACATGATACAACACGAGTGACGCATCGCTCGTGTCCAAGCAGCGGACGCCAACGATGACTTTTCTCATTAAATGAGCTATCTAAGGCTTAAAAATGCCATTCGAGAGGTTTCCTAAGCCGGATTAACCAAGATATCGATCCACAGTACCCGGATTGTGGGGAGGCGTTTAGCACTCTAGCACATATGATTTGGCAGTGTCCTGTGTTACAGGACCCGTCACACACCAGCGAACAGGACTGGGAAGGCGCCGTCGCACGTACTGCACTCAATATTCCAGTCAACAGCCTTTCAGAGGGCCCATGAAAGGGCGGAGAGGCATAGCCTCCCGATTCCGACAGGGGAGCAGCAAGCGGCGAGCCGAAGGCCCCAGCGGGTCCTTCCTGGCTAGACCCTCAGGACATCAGTAAAGTTCTTTGTCTGTCTGTCTGTCTGTCTGTCTGTCTGTCTGTCTGTCTGCCTGTCTGTTCTAGGGCTTCACATTTCTTTATCGACACTCGGCGGCTAGCTAGAGCGACTACTCACCCACGACACCAGGAGAACGTGCGGCTCTGCATGTTCCTGAAGTGAATGAGAAGGCCCAGTGCAATGCTGCAAAGCATTTTGCAGCACATGATCACTTCTATATTCATATTTACAAGTAACCCAGGAAATTCTACTCAGTAAGTCTCTCGTAGGCAGCTGCTGCCACACCTTTCTTCCTGTTCAATAGAGTAATCAATAGCCATCTGTCTGAAATTGCCACTTCGTGTTCACACAGTACCATGAATTGGTAACGTCGGGTGTTCTCGAAGCACTGACGTCAATCGTTGAATGAGTCTGCTGCCTGTTCATGCCTTTGGCTTTAGGCGCGATACCACATCGGGCTCTTGCAACTTAGACCAGCGCCACGCCAAGCTGATTGTATGGGTTTCGCTAAGGCTTTTGCTGTGCTCGATACATATGGCGCATCCCTTATGATTGTCGTTCTCTTCTGTCCTTCAGATAATGAAACAGCGTTCGAGAAGATGACTCTTGTGTACACCGACCCACAAGATTTTGGATGCAGCGTCTATTATATAACTTCGCTTGAACAAGAGCTCCAAGACGGTAAGGTTTCGAAGAGAGCATAATTTGCCTTACAAGTTTCTAAGGGTGTATTGGTTTTCATTTTTTATGGACAGTTGTAGCCCCCCAAGACTCCTATAATACATCAGAATATAAGTCTTCATACGTAAGCATTCTTAAAACGTTGTCAACATCTCACATACTGATGACTGATCGTGTGGCCTTAAAGATGTATATTATAATAAGTGTTGTGTAGAACAGGCTAAATGTTTAAAAGTGGGCTATTAAGTGCGAAGCGTTTCTTGGCGGACTGAACGCACATTTTGGCTGCATCTATCAATATATATATATATATATATATATATATATATATATATATATATATATATATATATATATATATATATATATATATATATATATATATATATATATATATATATATATATATATATATAAACGGAAATGTGCGAGTGCGCGGCACGCAAAAGAAGACGAAGGGTAGTGGAACCGGCTCTTGTACTGTGTGGTTGGGCGCACCGGACTGGGGTCTTGTCCCGCAATTACGCTGCTCCTGTTTCCACATCCTTTCACCTCATCTGTAAGTAAACCCATTCCCTCGTAACAATATATGCAACGTCCAACGTCTTGATGCTATCGCGGTCGTCTCCTGAAGCTTTCTTTACACCCGAATTTGCAAAGGTTGATATGGGTGGTAATGATATGGGTAGTGACAAACTTCAATTACAGTTAATATTGTGAAAAGTGACAGTCTTTTTAGGTAATGCTCACGAGACTGATACCTAAAACACTTGTAACCTAGCCTTGTACAAAGCACTAATTAATTTGCTGTGACGTTTTATTGCTGGAGCAATTATATGAAAACTCTCGCCTGGATTTAGCCGTCACCGTCATGTCTGGTATATGTATATGTATTGTACAGAACAGATATATATATATATATATATATATATATATATATATATATATATATATATATATATATATATATATAAGCCACACTAAAAAGTAATTAATAAAGATGTTTTTTGACGCGCGGAATCGCACGAGCGACCTCTTGCACCTCAGCGCGCAGCGTTCACCGCTGAGCCACGAAGGCGAACGTCCTTCGACATAATAACGGCGAGTTATTTATATACACCATTTACCGCTGGCGTTATGCCGATCTGGGGGGGGGAAATGTCAGCGTGCTCTCTGCACTACCAGTGAGATAGCGCGAAGGCGCGAAGGGCATGCTCGGCGTCCGTCTAGTTTCGATGCGTCTACGCTCGTCTGTAAACTTGTACTTTGTCCTACGGCGCGTGTTAGCCCGTGCGCGCGCGCGCGCTTAGTTTGTGATGGGGGAGGTTTGTACGCCTTGTGTTTTCGCCGGAAAGAATGCGTTGGAGTTACAGAGCGCACGAAGGTCCCTTTGCTCGCTGCAGAGTCCTCGTTTGCGAAAGAAGCGCGCTGTTCAAACCCAGTGAAGTAACAACTATGACACTTGTTAGTTCACGCTCGTCCTGTGTAAACCTGTGCATATGTTTCGTGAATACTTTGTATTTGACAAGCGCGGTAAGTGTCGAGCTGGGAACGTCGTTAGTTTGCGCTTGTCCTGCATGTGTTGTTTTCGTCTTGAGCAGTGCACTGCACCTCCCGATCTGCTTGCCGCTCTTCGCGTGACACTCCAATTTGTTGCTATCGCATTCATTGTTTCGCCTTTGTGGCGAAACTAACTTTTTAGTCGATTGCATTGTCTCGTCTCTCCTCAAGCGTTCTGCAGTTTACGGGGTACTAAACAAATTCCAGGTTTGGCCTACTTCTGATCAAGCGACAATATCATGTCGCATCTTCATGACTTCATGAGATTACCTTAAAATGTATTGTAATCTGTAACGTCATGATGAAATTGCATGGTTTTATTGCTGATAACATCATGTTACGCAATTTTCATACGTGGCGGCAAAAAAAAAGTGTTCCGCGCTCGCTGTAATGGCAACAGGCGGCGCTGACTGACGCTCCCACGTTTAAATGCCCATATATACCCTATAAAGTGGACGAGGGGATGACCGCCACTGTCGCTCAGCGGTAGAGCATCGGATGCGTTATTCGAAGGTCGCAGGTGTGGTTCCTGCCGGTGGCAAGTTATCTTTTCGTCCACTTTTCTTTCTTCACATTTACATTACAATCACTTCTATAACATCCCCTATACTATTCTTGGCGTCATTGTCTGTCAGTTCTCATTATTATAGTGTTTAGCAAAAGCAAACGAGCCCTTAAATTTACACCTCTTTCCTTCGGCGCATGGTAGACGCTTGTCGTCAACATCACCAGTCTCATCCCGGCGCTCAGCACGCGGCTCAACATGGTTCTCGAGTCACTCCTGCATAAATGTCTGGCGAAGCAACCGTACACATGCGTCCTTAGCAAGGTCATGTTTACTACAGTTGATATTGCCCCTAAAGCTGCTAGCCTCACAGTGTATAAAATTCTTGCGTGAGGCTCCTGCATTCATAGCTTCACCCTTGCGACGGAACAGTGACTTCTTAATCACAACGAAGCTATTAAGCGTTATCGCCGAGACAGCTTTTAGGGCGATACTGAAGAGAAACATAATTTCTCTCGAATCAATAAATTACTGTTTTACAATGCCAAAAGGGCAGCTCTTGGTGAACAGAAGGCGCTTACTGAGTAGGAAAGCAAGCACACACTGTGTTTGGCGATATCACATTGATGTTCCCGCAACAAACAGCCGTGAAATTCCATTTTCACGACGTCTGTTAGGGCCCGTGTAGTTGTGACGTGCAAAAATGGCATGCAGTGCACTCTGGAGTCTAATTCATCAGTCTAAACTGATTTACTGTTATCCTATGGTGTCCTTTAAATGCGCATCCTGCAGGAGAGAGCGACGAAATGCAAAACATTTTTCAAAGCATGGAGCGTCCAAAATTTTTTACCATATGGGAGGCTTATCTTATCACGTACTCTTTCACTTTTCGCTCATATCGCTGTAACCTACCAATATACCCGTAAGATTCACGATGTACGCAACTCCAGGGTAAACCATTACTGAAGTTTATATTTTGTTGTAATCACATCGAATGCGAAAGTCAGGGCTACAAAGCATGAGGATTCACTAATTCATTCCGCACTTTCACTGCCTAAGAAAGTATTTTACAAGCGCAGAACGTTAACTGCATGTGCGAAATTTTTCGTGTTTTTTTTTTTCTATTACAGATGTCCTGACCTGTGAGATGTATATAAGGAACAGCAGTGTAGACACTGGTCCTTCAGAAGGGTGCAAGAATTTCTTCTTGGAGCGCTGCAAACGAACTCAGATACATAAGCCATACAGCGAGAAGTGCAAGGAGATACCGGATAATGTAGATGAGTTTTCGAACAGCGTCG
Source organism: Rhipicephalus appendiculatus (assembly GCA_030522465.1). Classification (NCBI taxonomy): domain Eukaryota; kingdom Metazoa; phylum Arthropoda; class Arachnida; order Ixodida; family Ixodidae; genus Rhipicephalus; species Rhipicephalus appendiculatus. Next base: position 233,651 of record JALIZH010008736.1, on the reverse strand, counting down.
ATAATGGTTTCTCCTGAGCATCACTTCGAATGTTTTTTTTTTTGTCGTTCACCTTTGATACATTAAAAAATCATTACGCTTGCAATTAGACCTTTCGCCGTAGTAGGCGTACACATAGCAAAATTAGCAGCTACGGTGGTAATCTTAAGCACATCGCCGGGGTTGGAGCTATCAGATGATGTCGCTAAGTATGCTGAGTACATGACAGTTAAAATTATCTTGGTGCGTATTATATACCGAGTACAACTCTGACCACGATTTTTTGAGGTCATTCATTGTAACTGCTCAAAAAAAATCAACCTGTGTTACTCGCAAACATGTGTATACGCATAAATGCCACACAGCCTCGATTCACAATAACACAGAATTTGCGAGAAATAAAGATAATGCAAGAAGGGCAAATATATTAATGCTTCATTTTATACCATATCCTGCGTGTTTCACAAGAGTTATCGTCGTTTTCGTCGTTTTCGCATGCAATCATGCACAAGATGCCAGATTTTGTACCAAACACCATATTCTATACCATTTATAGTGCAGACTGCGCCTGGCCATCTTCTGGCATGTTCTTTGGCATCCTCGAGTGTCGTTTGTGCTCTCGAATATAAAACAATCTGCCCGCAACCCGTCGTTTTTAACGCTGTAGCGTTAAACAACTCGTTTCTACAACAGCCAAAAAATCGGTGTTGTCCGCGAGCGAAACATCGCCATGAATCAAATATAGAATCACGGTAAAAGCCCGAATAATACCCACGCGTTCCGCGTGGCAAGCAGGTAGCCATAACAAAACAAGGCCTGGCATAGAATAACTCTTTGCTGTGTTACAGAATAGCTGAATACCTGCATGGCAAGCAGGTGTTCTATAACAGACCAAATATTTTCGCGAGAAACCTAAGCTGGTGTCACGTAGTGCGAGGAGTCGCGTTATTGTGGGGCAGGAGCATTGAATTACTCCAGGTGGCACACCATGCGAATTGCCCGAACAGTGGGTTGTTTAGAAGCCGACCGATTAGAAAGCTCTCAGGCGTAATTAATCATCAGCTCAGCTGAGCGATGGCAAGCTGCCCTCCTCAACGAGGACACCCACGATCAGGAGTGGGCCATCCAGGGGGCCAGGGCTGTCGCCGAGGAACTCGGTAGATATTCCTCGAATGGTGGATCCCTGGCAGCCTAGCCCCGGGCACAACCGTTGGGCAAATAAAGTTTATTCAACTCAACTTAACTCTGCTGCCGCGTCAACAAAGTGTGCAGTTGCGTTGCTGCGCGTGTATCGCCCTACGGGTCCGTAGTGGGTGCTTTCATATTTCATAATTTTAACGCGATAGCGTTACAAAGCTCGTTTCGCCGAAATTCCGGCGTCGGTGTCGGTTTCGGTGTCGGTGTGGCCATCGTTGGGTGTGAGCGAAAAGTCATCTTGTCCGTGACCGAAAAATCGAGAAAGATGCAAATAAAATAAATAATAAAAATTACCGGGTTTGAGTGAGGATCGATCCCACGCTGTCTGCGTGTCAATTAGGTGTTCGCCGACAGAGCCACAATATTTGTTGAAACTGCTTTGAAAAAAAAAACACTATATGAATGTCATGTAGTGAAGGAGTCTCCTTAACGCATCATATATTGCGTGGCAGAAACGTAGAATCGCGCCAGGCATCAAAAGATCTGAACTGAGCAACGAGTGGGTGTTTGAAAGGCCCACCCATTACAAATCGCTCAGATATATTTAACATCAGCGGCAGCAGGACCATCAACAAAGTGAACAGCTGCGTAGGTTCGCGTGTTGCCCTTCAGACGCGTAGCGGGCCCTTCGTTGATCCGCAAAACGAATAATTATGGCGTAGTGGGCACTAACAACTGTGCTATTAAACGGTATTCTATGATACTTTGAAATGGCCAATGTTACGCTCACAGTCGCTTATTTCCTTGCGGCATGGTTGAGGCATGCACCGAGAACCGAAGCAGGCTAGTAGTTCAGAAGGTGATGCGCACGAGGCCCGATTACGCTTAGCGATCTAATGTTGAAGGTGAAGCTCAAGCGTCCTCCAATCTTTTATTTATAAATCATGTTATTCTTAGTTTGCAAAATTGTGAATAATGGCGTAGCGAACGCATCGCAACTTCACTTGCAGTCGGCATTCAAGTAGAGTTTAAAAGGGCCAATGTTGCGGATTTTCCTTTCCTTTCCTCGAGGCGTGGTCCAGGTGTCCACCGAGAATTGAGAGAGAGAGAGAGAGAAACAACTTTATTTATTTCATCTTAAAGGAAAGGGGCTGCGAGAAGGCGAGGGATCCTACGTGCGGTAGGCCTCCTCTACCACCTCAGGATAGCCTCCTGAAGTTCGGGGTTGGGGCTGCGCATGGCAGCCTCCCACAGCTCCTGACTATTTAATTGTTTACGAAGGCTCGGGGGAGGGGAGTGATTTTGACACTGCCACATAATGTGGTTAAGGTCCGCTTTCCTCACAGAACAAAACTTGCAGTCTGAATTGGGGTACATTCCGGGGTAAATTTTGTGCCGTAAGGCAGGGGAGAGAAACGTTCGGGTTTGTAGTCTACGCTATAGAACCTCACGCCTGCGTGAGGACTGACGCAGTAAAGGCGGTAGGGTTCGGCGACCGAGGCGATAATGCCGGCAAATGTCGTGGTATGTCAGTAATCTTTCTTTAGATGTAAATGCAGGAGGGAGATTATTGGTTTCTGAAGCTTACCCTAGGCTAACCTGCGCTCGGATCGTTAAAGCTCGAGCGCTTGCGTAGGTCACTTCATTGCCAATTAGGCCTGCGTGAGCAGGTGTCCGGATTAACGCAACAAGTTGGGGTGGCGGATTACGAGAGAGAATGGCTAAGGCTGTCTTGCAAATCCTACCCGCTCCGAAGCTGTATATGGCAGTTTTTGAATCACTTAGAATGACGGACGAATTAGCAATTGTAGCGGCGAGTGCCACCGCGGCCTCCTCCGCCTCTTCCGAAGACGAGGCTCGAATGGATGCTGCCGTTGCAACACTGCCGGTAGAGGTAACGACTGATAAGGCAAATTTCTGTCCCCACGGATACTCTGCGGCATCGACATGTACCACGTCACTGCAGTTAAAGAACTTTTTTGAAGGGATTTTGCTCGTTGTTGCCTTCTATGCTCGTGATGAACAGGATGCATATTTTTTAGGAAGAGGAGGGATACCAAAGTTTTCATGAATCTGATGGGGAATATTAAATTTCTCTTTGGTCATCGATGCGGGGGGTAATATTTAGGGAGTTTAAAATACGCCTACCAGTGTGGGTGTTCGATAAGCGTTGGTACTGAGCTGTCAGGTAGGCTTCTGCTAGCTCACTAAAGGTATTCAAGGTGCCTGTAGCCAAAAGTTTCTCAGTAGAGGCTGTACTTGGCACTCCAAGGGCAAACTTGTGTAGCTTGCGTATCAGTGAATTCACCTTATCTTCCTCAGACCTTGTTAGGTGAAGATATGGAAGGGAGAATGTGATTTTACTGATGGCAAATGCTTGTACTAGTCTTAATAAATCTGCTTCGCGAAGACCTCCGTGCTTATTGGAGACTCTTCCTATAAGCCGTGTTGTGTTGTCTACGCTGGTAGCAACCGTCTGAAGTGTGTAAGTATTGAGTTTGGTAGACTGAACGTGCATGCCTAGTACACCTATTTTGTCTACGACGGGAACTTGCTTCCCATTCAGGTTGATATGAATGCTGGGTTTGTCGCGGTTATTAGCTGAGATAAGTAACAGCTCAGATTTAGCTGGCGAGCACTCGAGGTTCATAAGCCCAGCTGTCGTAGCCACCGCATCTGCGGCCTCTTGTAAGGTATCTTGAATGTAGCCATCAGATTGAAGCCTGGCTAGTTAATAAGAAGGCGACGGGAACAGGACCCGATTACGCTATCTTTATTCTGCTCTGGAATGCGAAGCTCAAAAATCATCCAAGTTTCTTCATGAGTTCATAGATTAGTACTTGAAAAAATGCGTAAAAAGGGTTGCGTGCTCGAGCACACGCCCATTGTTTACGGATTTTTTCATCACCAGCTTCTATCTTTCCCTTCCTGCCATTTTTTAGATCAGTACTTACGGCATCAATGAATTTAACTTGTTCAAGAAGCCATTTTGGTGATCGTCATTTACTTATGTGTCATATATTTCCACGTGGTTGTGACAACGACTAATACAGAAACCAAACCGGCAAAAGCGAACTGTTTATCTGGCAAAGTGTGGCCCCGGAAAGCAATTAGTACTCGCAATACAAGCAGATAACATCCGCATTACAATAACAGCAACGGTCAATGTCGTCAATCTTGGGCGTCTCACCTGTTGGTGCAACCCATTGGGGTGTATGCATGTGGTGATGTACATTCCAACGTATTGTTTGCGCTCAGTTACGTTCCAGAATAAAGTCCAGTGCGGCGTATTGCGAGAACGTTTAGTTGAATAGTCGAAAACAGAGCGCCTTTGTTGATGCATGGCTCACGGTGCTCGGCTGAAGACCCGAAGATCGTGGCTTAGATCTCGGCAGCGGATGTGGCATTTTCGATAAAGGCGAAAGTGCTAGAGACCCGCGCACTGAGATTTAGTTCCACGCTAAAGAGCCTCCGGTGCTCGAAATTTTCACTATGGTGTGTCTCAAATCTTATCGTGGTTTAGACACGTGAGTCCCCAACCAAGATTTGCAGGTTAAAACGGACGCCAAGGTTTCCATGCATTCTGGCGTGGCTTGAGCCGAGTGATAACACTTCTTGAAGTTTTCTGCAGTGACACATGGTCACCATGAAAATAAAAAAGCAATACTCGTTTAAATATGACGTTTTATGCGACGCATTCAATATATTCAATCACTATTTTTCATGTGGGGAGTACTTAGCGACACTGGTCGCTATCTTCCAGGCCACCCTGCTGTACGTAACCCGTGAGAAATATAAAGAGTGTATGAATTGGATGGAGTACGTTAACTAGGGGTTGTAAACGATAGAGTGGTCATTCAAGTAAATTAAAATTGTAGTCATCCAATTAGTAGGTATTAGTATAAACAGTTGGTGCATATGAGAATCTTATCGGATCGGGGTCTTGGCGGCACCCGACGGATCAGATATCGGCCACGTACTTTTCATGTGGCTTGGCCAGTGAGCGAAACGCAAAGTTCGCGTGATGATACACCGTGGTGCACGAACGCCGAAAATATGTATAAACGGAATTTCATGTGTTAAGCTAAGGGTTGTCAACGATAGAGTAAACATCGAGGCATGACATAAATCAAGATACACAAAAGGACCACGAACATCTGCCGTTTTCACGCCACATGCCCCTCTCTGCGCACTCCCTCTACGTCCTCCCTCCCGTTGCGCCACTTGTCTGCCGGGTTCCACAGCGTTCACATCACGTACATCACAGGGCAAGGCTTGCGTAGATGACGGCCAAGAGACCATCTCTATATCCAGTCAGCAGCCTTCCAGAGAACCCGTTAAAGAGCGGAAAGGCACGGCCTCCCGATTCCGACATGGGAGCAGCCAGCGGAGAGTCGATGGCCTAAGCGGGTCCTCCCCGGCTAGCCCCTCAGGACTTCATTAAAATTCTTTGTGTCCCTGTCTGCATTGTATCGTGCTAATGCTGCTCGTACCAACCAGATGCAAAGTATTGCCGACTCAATAGCTTTCATTTTCTCGTAAGTTTGTCTTAGGACAATGAATAACTGGGTCCGCTAGCGCTGGCACAGTCATATTTGCCACCCAAAAAGATGGCCTTGAGAGAAGTTACTGATTCACATTAAATCACCACTTCGTTTACCAGTTATTGAACGCTATCAAAATGTTGAACCTTTATAATGCGTGCCATTAACTTCATGGGCCCAATTCACAGTACCTCTCTATCGTAAATGTTTTTGCCATTGGTCGGCCGATTTCACTAGTATATCCGGCATCAGGATTCGCCCAAACATTCCTGCACGAATGCCTTCAGCGGAATTATTATATGACGGTACTGGTTCTGTCCATAAACCGAACATACCATCACAATTATAGCGCTATATCTTTTAAATTCTTTCAGCGTGGTGCGAGCGCTCCCACACTTCCAGTATTTACACACAGACACATGTTTTGGTCAAGCGTAACAAGCGCATTTGCTTCATTGAGGTCACATAATTTCACCTTGTGAAAGTAGAACAAATCTCAACAATGCTTGTTGTTGAGTTAGCTGGTTCATTACATGAAAAATATAGCTATAGCGAAAAAATTACGGAGACGAAGTGAACACGCGAACTGAAAAACACATACTTGCCACGTGTTTGACAGTTCGTGTTTTCACTTCGTCGCCATCCTTTTTGCGCCATACCTATTTTTTCTCTCGTAAAACACCTGTTCATTGATTGCTTCCCAGGTGCTTTTAGAAGTCGCATTCATTGTTATTAGTATAATTTTATTAATAATAATAATAATAATAATAATAATAATATTATTATTATTATTATTATTATTATTATTATTATTATTATTATTATTATTATTATTATTATTATTATTATTATTATTATTGCATGTCAGATACGATAAAAAAGCGCAGTTCCTACGCTGTGTACGAAAGGTTTTCATGTACCGACACGTTGCAACAAGTGATGCATTGCAAATTCCACGAACGCCATTCTGAAACGGCATGCCCGTAGACGACATGGTGGGGGCAACACACACCATTGTCGTAGGCTGAGCCGTACTCCAACGGAGGGAGAAGTAGCATTCTTTTCGTCTTCTTCAACCCTAATTCCCTCCCCCCATCTCTCAGCGTCTTTGTCGCGAAACTCGCTTGACTAGACAAGGTAGCTTAGCTGTCTCCATGGAGGGATAATCGTTGTGGCAGGAGCAGGTTTTTTCACTCCGGCCAGCACAATTCTTCAAGAAGTGTCGGTGCGTGTACATGTCGCGGAGAGTCTAAACTGTGTGCTAGATTAGACTGATACGCGGTATGATTCCGGCACTGTTTTCGGCAGAGATAACAGCAGCGAGCAACCAGTGGCCCCGTGCTTCCATATTGTACTCGTTCGCTTCATATAAGGTCACGTGCTGACAGCTCTTACGTCTCATCAGGTTTTGTCTTCTTCTTATTGCACATTTCCTATTGACCGTCCTTCTTCGCGCATTCTCTTGCTATGGTGCGCTTGCTTTTTTATTCGCTGGTGTTCTTATCGATCCAACGGGCACACGTGAAATGTTTTCATGAGCGATTCCTTTCCGTTAAAATGTTACCTTGAGATCAGCAGTGCGTTCGTGCGTGTCTACCTTGTAGAGATGCAGAGTTCATGGGATCTTGTGTTACCACTCGCAATGTTTTTCAGGGCGCGTGCAGTCATTTATTCATATTTCTGGCTCGCAAGTTATCACTGAAAAAATGGTAATTTCTGCTTAGAGCATAGCGGTAATTTAATTGACTGTCGTGTGTTGCGAATGCCTAACATTTGCCAAACAACCCGACCCTATTTTTATTGCGATAGCAATTATATGGACAGCCTCGACGGGTTCTTTCCGTCGCCGTTGCCGTCGCCGTCATGTCGCGTATAAAGTGCAAATTACTAAGAAGAAGAACTTTATTCATAGGGGCTTGGGACAAGGGGTCATGAGCTCGATGGGTGGGGCCCCAAGTCCAGGGCTCCACTGGCAACTGCCGCCTGCCTGACGTGACCCAGGAGCGCAAGTTGAACCTCCGGGTCAGAGCTGGCGAGCTGTGCCTCCCATTGCTCGAAAGTATTAGAGAGCCTGTATTGACCTAAAAAGGTATCTAAATTTGGTGGTCGGTTTAGGCATCCCCATGATATGTGATATAACGATGGCGAGCCGCCACACCACGGGCAGGCGTGCCCATACAGAGTTGGGAAAATTTTGTGCAATCTCTGCAGGTTGGGAAAGACCCCCGTTTGAATTCTGCGGAGGTCAATCGCGTCCTCCCCTTGTAATGATTGATCCCCCCGGCGCATCGTACATTCTACCCGCGGGTTGTAGTGCGCGAGCGGGGAGGACGAATATGGCTGAAGTGGAGATCGAACGAGCCGGCCCATCTCCATCGCTCTGAGGCGCATGCGATAAGAACCCCCCGCCTGTTAGACCGGCCGTCAAATGCTCAAGCAGAGAGGAGGCGCCGCGCCCGTCTTTCGCGAGCGTGAAATGACACAAGGGGGGGGGGGGGGGTCCTCGAGTGACCTTTGATTTTACGAGCGCGGTCGTCGCTGGCGCACGCGTTATCTCGCTATTTCGGCAGCCAACAGCGGGTGACTGGTATACCCGTCCACGTGCAGCGCTCCCAACGCGAAGATAACATGCTGCCGTATTCTCTTAAACCAGCGTTTTGTAGAGTTGCATGAGATAGGATCCAAAAGAGTTAGGTGCCAGCCGCACTGCGTATAACATTACGATCGCATTCATTGTTTCCCCCCTTGCGGTGAAATTGATTTTTTTTGGGGGGGGGGGGTAACTTGATAAACATCGGGGGGGGGGGGGGGAGGGGGGTAGGCTCCTTTGTTAGTAAATATTCCACGCGTATACATACGTTTTAGTATAGTTGCCATTCTTAATCTCACTTTATTGCCGGGCCACCTAACGTTATCTTTGTTTTCTTCGGGTCAACCTTTCATCCTACTTTAACGCTTCTTTCATTTACATCTGCACCGTTTTTTTCGCGACTCTTCACCGTCATTGCTGAAAAGCGCAATACCGTCCGCAAAACTCAAGTAGCTAAGAGAGTATCCATTAGTCCTTATTTCTATTTTTCCAGTTCTCATTCTGTAAATATTTATTGTGAAAGTGCCAGGAATTACATTGAAGAGATTGTAACTCTTCGCCTGACACCGTTCTCGATCAGGATTTTCCTGCTTTTCTTGAGAAATACGGTGGCTGTGGGATTGTTTTAGATGCTGGCTATGATATCTACTGATGTTTGGGTATTCCTTTACGGAATAATTATTCTGGAACTGCGGGAGTGTGTTCATATGTGTAAATACGCTTGTGTTTATCACCTTGCAAATGTGTTGCTCCTACACTACCCTGACGCATGCGTAGTTGGTGCAGCAGGCCTTTCAGCCTTTTAGTTGGGTTGTAATGACGTTCCCTCTCGGTCTTACGCGCTACCACAGAATTATCGGCCTCAAATGCACATTAAGACCCCAATGGTGCAATTGCTATCACTACGAAGTATATTCCGAATACAGCGCCAATGGTTGTCGGTGAATACCGTTGGGCTGCCAATAAGATATCGGAACAACGGACCACATTGGACCAACGGCGGCTACCCGACATCATCACATTGGGTTGATGAGGGTGAATGTAGCGCGAGCATGATTTGCAGACGTAAGGCCAATATTGCTGCCACCGTTGGGCCAAGATCTGTCAAATGCCGGAGTGCTGCCTTGGGAATCACGTTAACAGATGTAATATAGTGTGGTAGAACAGTAAAATGACAACCAGGCGGCATATAATGCGAATTACGGAACGAGTAGGTATTTTAAAGCTTCCCTACTGAAAATATGTCCACCATAGGAATAGTGGATTCCACCATCCATCATTATGGTGGATTATGGTGCTGGAGTACGGTGGAATATGGTGCATGCTGGCGTATAATGGATGCTGGAAACCAGCGGAGCGCAAAACGGCTCTAAACCGTCAGGGCCATCTTCATTAGCTTCCATACCTAAACAATTGCATAGAAAACAACGAAGAAAGCCTTAGGGCAAAAAAAAACCTTTCGTCACGAGGAGTCGAACCCGGCACCTTCGGATCCTGAGCCAAGCACTTTACCACTACGCCACGCTGAAACTTGCTATGAGGGTTGCAGAACGAGTAGTCAACACCAACACACCGTTTAACTTCAGCGTTGTATGTCGCATACTCGAGACAGACACGATATTTCCCCTCCTACTAAAATTGGCATACTTATTAAACATAAGAAAACAGTTGCCAGTAGCGAATGGTATGTCGATAATGGCAACAGCACTAAATTTGTGTTACAATTCACAGTGTAACTAAAAAGTATATATTTATATATCAACCGGCTCTTACTGCCTAGATTAATATATCCGTTTCTCGTTCTTTCGAGAAGGAATCATGTGCAGAGGCTTCGTGTCGACTCCAAGCTCGTTCGATAAATACGCGCGTACAATTGAGTGAATACTGCGATGTTTTTTTTTCCCCCTCAATGAGCGCGGCCGCGCCAGCAGACTGCTCTGTGTAGCTATCGTTAGGTACAACTACATAACCGCTTGGCCAAAAAATTGGCCGCGTATCTGCGTGCTTCGCTGCAAATGTCGTCGAAAGACGATAGTCTTGTGCCGACCGTACTGCATGAGTACCACAATTTAATACCTGGGCTAGCCGCCGGGCTCTACGTTTTTCGGACGGTTCCCGGGCACGCTTGAGACGGACGCCGGCGCTTCTCCGCTGAAATTTGGTCGTCGGTCTTTTCTCTGCGTTCTCTGATCATGTCTTGTTGAGTGGATCGTATTTCATCAAGCGGCCATATATGTTTTGCCTTGCCTGAGACAGCGCTTTTCTACGTTGAATCAGCCGCATCTGGCTGGCATTGATAAAACAGAAGAGGACGCCATCTGCAGCGCTTTCGGGGAACATCTGCTTGTGTTGAACTATGCTGCTGCCAGGTGGCAGCACTACAGCGTCGAAGTTAAATCACTGGGCGGAGACTTGTTTTATACACAGCGGCGCATTTTCAGCGCCGCGTAATGCGTAATAAACACTAGGATCTTTATAATTACGTATCTATAGATTTTGTTTTAAAGGAACACTGTGAATAGTACTAAGGTATTGATGATGTGCCTCAGATATGCGTAATATTTGATTTTTAATTGCCCACGCTCACCCGTATGAACACATGCTCCTCGGTAAAGATTGGAGGTCGTAAGGCAGGGGTTAAACTTTGGCCAGCCAGCTGAATCGTGCGACGTGCCGACAAACAGAGAAACAGGCAGACCAAAATTTCTCCGTTTAGGTATCCCAAGAAAGACTATCGTCTTTAAAAAGAATGCAGTGCGTGGGAAATATATGTCATCATATTGGTTCAGAAAGGCGTACGAATTCACAAATATGTGTTCTCGCATACGAGCCAGAGAAGTGCCGGCGAGTGTGACCAGCGGCTATCGGTGACCGGAGGCGTTTGCTGGAAGCGCGTCGCATCTATGTTCATCGCTTCTTGTGGGGACGCCTTACACAAGAAAAAATGCTTCATTTAGGTTAACCGATGTCACAGCTGTGCTGTAAAGTCATTCGTACTCGTCGGAATTGTGTATCCTGAAACTTAGAAGCGCCGATAACACGTAGACGGATTCGGTGGGTACGCTAGGCCTAAACTTTGGTGGAAATCATGGTGGTAGAATCGGATGGTGGAAGTCATACTTGATGCGGCTTATCTCGACGCATGCCGAAGGTAAAATATTGTGCATTTTAGCTTCGCACGCATTTTCACTGTTACCTTAAAGTTCAGCTGAGGTAATGAGTGTGCAAGAATTTCCAGAGTTGCGTTTCTAGCGTGGCGATATCAGGTGGCGGCTATTTTCTGGTCAACCCGTTGAATTTTGAAAAGTCTCCTTTACTTCTACAATTGCGCGGCAATGTAACACATTTACCGTCGCTGTTCACACCGACACCTCTAGACACGTAAACATCACAATACAGCACCACATCACGGTTGTCAAACTGATATAAGTACGGGATAAAAATGTAAACATTCACGGATTCTGCGCTCCACAAATATTGAGGCGGTATTGACACCGCATGAATAAAAAAAACGTCTGCTAGAAAGCGTTATGGTCGGCGGTGGCATATTTGGACTGCAAACACATTTGTCGACACATTCGAGAGGGAAACGTTGAAAATAACAGTGATTTCACGTACTGTGCCACGTGCATTTCCATCATGCCACCATCATCCACCATGTTACCACTATGCCACCGTCATCCAGCTAGTTCACCAAGCCATCCACCAAAACATATTTTGCATCGCCACCACCAACCATCATTTTCCACTGCCACCATCATTGGCTCGCCACCACCACCACCATTTTTTCCACTCTCGCCATCATCAGCCATTATGACCACCACAGCTTCCAGCTTTTCCACTATTATTTCCACCACATCCACTATTGTTTCCACCATATGCAGCAACGATTCCAGCATCCACCAACCACGGATTTTCAATAGAGTTCTCACCCATTACAAAGGGTTCACTTATAATTCTTCATCGTCATCAGTCGCAGCATCAACAAAAAGCACACAATGTCTTACAGACGGGCACAGAGTACATCGATTGTCCCCAGTATTATTAATGATGGCATTGTGCACCTTTCGCAACCTGCCCGGCCCGAATATGACTCTTTGTCCCATATATTGACACGAAAGTGCTTTATGCCCGGGTCCCCCAAGACTTCAGTGACGTAATTCAGTAACGGAAATGACGTCGGAAAAATGCACACGATTAGATGACAAAGAAAAAAAGTTTTGTCAGTTGAACACACGACCTCTCGGTCCGCGACAACAGATGCCGGGCACGGCATCCACTGCACAACGGCCACACGCTTTGGGGGCTTTACAAAAGCGTCTTTTATATCTCACTCTTCTCTCTCACACAGTACTCTTGGTCGGCGGGGTGGTCTTGAACTCTGAAAGCTGTAAAACGAAATAATGCATCATGACAGTGGGCTCCGCAATTAGCTCCTGCAGCGCGTCGTTACTACACGTCCTTCCTATTCAGCGTGTTTCCTCTAAGGGAAGTGCAGTTTTTTCAACGCCTTGACAGACCGCGAGGTGGCGGCCTTAGCCAAACGTCGGCGTGGCTCATATCACGCATTCATATCTAAAATATCTCTGCGACGCGCGTCTTCTTCGCCTAGCTGTAACACCGCGTTGCCCGCTAACGCTTGCCCACGAGAAAAACTGCGGCCGAGCTACAGGGGCGATACGACGCCCGTAGCGTTTCTTTCTTGCCCGGCCATGGTATTCAATAAACTAACATGCCGCTGAATGGCGACCTTAGCCCAGGTCACGGAGAAAGAAGTATTTGAGGAGGAGAAACTTCCAGGCCGCGGCAGCGCGCGAGGGCGACGCGATAGCGTCACGGAGCATGGCCTCCGAGATGGCGGGCGCGCGGCGGGTTTCTCTCCGGCCGTCCCAATCGCCGCGCTCCCCAGCAAAAAAACGTACATCGCGTCGCGCGCCCGGCTACCGCGAGATGGCGCACTCACTTGGGATTCCGGCGGCAGCGGAGACCGCGGCAGAAAGCAGAGCGCGCGGGATTATAGCGTGCGCATCTATTTTTTTTTTCTGCGTACGAGTAAGCATTGCCGCCAGGATCTTCATGCACTGAAGCAAGTATTTTTTTTATGTTACTGCATTTATTTTGATCCAATTTACGGAGAAAAGCACGGCAACTGCTGAATTTTCCTTATATAAATTATTGTAACGAGGTATCAATTCGTCTGTGGTAGTGTTACTTTTTTTTTTCATTACGGTCCGTTTTCTCTCGGCGCGAAATACTTTGATTTGAGAAATATAAAGGGGTGTTCTAGCATTCTTCCTTTCTGGAGACGTGTATGGGTGAAAACTGGGCTAATTTTCGTCGTTGAATCATACTGCCCTTCTATGGTGACACATCGTTTTACTATTTGATCGCGTTCGTATATTTATGAGTTGGTCAACCGAAGCACGGTTACGTTCTAGATAACTGAGTGCCCTGGTGATGTCACTGAAGTAAGATGATAAGTAATTTTGCCGGAATATTGTTGAAGGCTTCGATTAGCCGACCTACATTTACTCCACACGTCGTTCACAATGAAAGGGCCTGAGTTGTCATCGCCTCCTTTTTTCGTCATCCGGATTTTGCTTACGTTTTGGTAGCACAATGGCAATATCAGTATCGTGTTCATTTACTGTGCTCTCGACTGCATCCAAATCAATCAATCGATCATAAATGAACAAAACGCGCCTGTAACCAGTCCGTGGTCGTCGCAGAACCGGCGACTTTCAGTCTAGACCACGGTCTGGACGTGTGGCGACTGCCTGCAACCTCCTCCCTGTCTCCTGCGGCGCGACGGGAGGTAGATTGGAAAAAATGCTGTGAGGTCCTGTGTCTTCTCTTTAATTTCAGGAATATGGCATACTGCTGCATACCCTTCAGCAAGTCGAATAGCAAAAAGAAGCTTGGGCTCAGTTTTCATGAATTTCCGGGAAATGAGACGTATCGGCTGGCATGGCTGAAGGCTATATCAAGAAAGGGTTTCATCGCATGCATTGCAGTGCAATGATCGTTGCGCAGTGTTTGATTTACCAGCAGCTTTGCGTGCGTGATTTTTTCATGATCATAGTTTTCGCTTCAGTTTTACGATGTATATTGACTGCATGACGGCCACAATCTGCCACTTCACTTTGTGCGGATAATGCTTCCTTTATGCCGATGTCACTTTTTTACTTCTTTACGCTGCTGTGACGGCATTCACCTGTTATACAATGCCTGTAAAGCATTCCGTATAGAAGGAAGTGCCTGCAAGTTGTTAATAAAGGAAATTAATATAAACAAAGTGTTCCTAATGGAAAATTTGAGTGCTGCTGTAGGTGTGTTTTCATTTCGCTATATGTTGTTACACGGAAGGAAAAAAATGCACAAAGTAAGCAAGCACCGATACCTGCTTTTTGAGATACTGCTTCCAAACGGACTGCTTCCGTCGCAAAAAAAAAAAAGCCCATTTGAGAATCGATAGGCCCCGGCATTGACTTGGCCTCTCGTACACCTTGACCAAATATTTCCAAATCAGCGCGAGGTTGATAAAAGCGCAAATCCATTTTTTTCCTCGCCACATGCAAGCTGCACCAACAGCGCGGCAGCTTTTGCGATCCCAAGTAGGCGCGCCGCGGTGCGGAGAAAAGAGCGGGCCACGCCCACCTCGGGAAATACGCTCTCTCCGTGCGATTGGGACGGCCGGAGAAAAACCCGCCGCGCGCCCGCCATCTCGGAGGCCATGACTACTACTACTACTACAGAGGAGGGAAAGACCCACACCCTTAGGAGCTTCGCCCCTAAAAAGCAACCGCTTAAAGTGCGACAGATCTCTCTCATTCCACTCGTTCTTGATGGATTGAGGAAACTGCGATATTGAGGTAATTCAGACACTAAGATTTAGGTGACAAAAAGAAATTCAGCTTGCAAAATACTAATCCCAGGCTAGCAGAAGAGAAAAGAAAACATTGCGGAGAAAATTTTATTTTCAATGGGTAAAACTGGGTCATAACCAACTGGGTGCTTAGTTGCAAATATTTGCAAAAACGCAGTCAATAAGCGCGAATTCTCGATATCAGTGCTTCACATATTTTTTTAAATGATTGCCCCAGGCCAATGGCATGACGTTTGTTGACGCTACTCTGTATGCCACAGAAATATTTATTCTGCAACTTTAAACAGCAGGGTTGTGGCCATGCAGGTTGATAATGGCGCCCGAGGACGCCTGATGCTGTATTTTCCCACTTCCCATCTTCATCCCTAAAAGCTGGGGACCAAAGGCAGGCCAGGCCGTTCGCTGAAGCACGTCTTGACCTAAATTTCATGTTTGCATCCTTCGCGAACTTTGCTTTCTTTTGGACTCGACCAGAGTAGGGGGGTAATTTACACGCTCTTGCATTTGCATAAACGCATTGGTAATTTAAACGCTCTCGAATTTTAATTATACATGTAATTTAATCACATTGGTAATTCAAAAGCGAGAGCATTAAGAAAAAGGCGACGCCAGTCTTGAAACTGCTTTGAAAAAGACCCTATGCTGGCGTAATGTCGGTGCAATATCAACTGTGGTTGCAGTGCTGGGTATTTAATGTGATAACAAAGCAATAAGCATTATGCACGTTCTCATTTCATCTCGAAATAAGGTCAGTTGTGGTACCAGTGTTGGTTTAATTTTGCAGCGGTCTAATAAACAACACATATATATTGCTATGATTCAGCCAGCTATATTCAAGCGATGGTCAACCCCGGAGGCATAGGCTAACAAAACTTCAATATGATATTCACATGATGATGCTGTATGGAGTTTATGTGCAAGAGCTGTTTCATGGCCAAAGAGCGCCAGGTACTGAGTAAAAAGACGTGAAAAATGATTATCCTAAGTGGCTGTAGAAGGGCCTTGAAATTCCACGCACTAAAGCGGTTAATACATAGAAGTATTAAAGTCACGAAAAATGCCGTGAAATGTGCATAGTGAGCATGAATGGCGAGTGGTAGTTGTAACCAAATTATGGTGGATATACTATATGACATTAGCAGAAGTACCTCGTCAACACCTTTGCGTCCAAGGGGCGTGAGGCAGGTACTTTGTTTAATGTAGCCACCACGACAGCAACTTTTCTTCAGAGGTCGCGATACAGAATGCCTGGATATATCACATGAAAAATACCTACGTCTCCTAAAAATTAAAACAATAATTGATGTTGGAAAAGCGGTTCCCGCCGATCAACATTGATGGGTGAAATGATATTTGCTCTCGGTAAGGTAATGGAAAGTGTTGTTTTCTAAGTGTGTCTGATTCTTTACATTGAAGTAAAATGTGAAGCACGGTCCGTGCTTCACCACATCTCTCGCACAAAGGTGAATCACCACCAGACAAAAGGTATGAGTGTATGTCCTCTCCTTAGCCTGGTATTAGTTCTGTGAGGCGTGACTTCGATACTGGCTGTCATTGACCAAGTTGGGGCTTGATAACATTCAGTTTATTTTGTGTGTGCCTATCCCATGTTCTCTGCCACTAAGCCCTCAGCCTTTGTCTAAAGAATGCTTTTAAGTCAAGTGCAGAGAGGGAAACAAAGGAAAAAATGTTGCAGTGGCTTAGCTCGGCTATGCCAGGATATACGTAGCGTTAGCAAAGGTTCAGCTGATTATTCTTAGCTTTCCTGATTGTCTAGATTGTCTAGGATTAGCTTGATTATCATGCTTGCTGCTGCTCCAATGACGCACAAACACGGTATACGAATTATATGGCACATGTATATTTTTGCTCAACGTCAGGTTGCTTCTCTATTGCCACAAAGACGGCTTGGTGATCAGTGAAGTAACACGCTGCCGTCTCTATGGCCCCAACACAGTATTCTGTTCATTCTTCCTACCCTCAACCGCCAATTGCCAGGCAACTACTTCGGGATCAGATGACTCACGCTTCTCCGCTCTTCTGCGCCGTTGAGCAGCATTTGCGCTCTCCTTCTCCATGGCTATACCACACTGGCAAACGCCAGTCAGAAGCGCAGCGGCTCCAGTGCAGTGTCAGACGGCGACTGCACAGCGAAGGCGAATAGCTGCGCGCGCGCGCCGGCGCCAGTGCGTCTACCACGGCTACGACGTCACTCCTCTGGAATGCGCAGAGCGGCGGCGGTGAGTTGCGCGCGGCGGCGGCGGAGTGCGCGGGAGATGCCGGCTCCGGTGCGCCAGCTGTGTGACATCACTGATCCTCGCGCATGCGCAGCACGGCTCTTGATGTGCCGCGCGAAACAGGTTTGGCTAGGCCAGTGTAGCTAACGCTACAAAAGGCAGGGAGGTTAACCAAGCTAAGTGCAGAGTAGCTATTGATGTATTGGCAGTGGTTTCGTTCACGGATGCAGCTAGCTGATCCGCCAGTACGTTTCCTTGTATTTCGCGGTGCCCTGGCACCCAGCAAACAAGGATATGCTGCTTCAATATGTATAATGTGCATAGAATTGAGTAAATAATAACATACGGGGTTTTACGTCCCAAAACCACGATATGATTATGAGAGACGCCGTAGTGGAGGGCTCCAGAAATTTTGACCATCTCGTGTTCTTTAACGTGCACTGACATCGCACAGTACACAGGCCTCTACCGTTTCGCCTCCATCGAAAATGCGACCACCGCGGCCGGTGGAATTGAGTAAAGCGAGACAAGAACGGGGTCTTTGTGTCTTTTCAGAGCTTTGAGGGTTTTTAGCAAGCTTCGGGAATTGGCGTATATTGTTGCACTTTGTATATCTAATTCCTTCATGTGTTTAACGGCCGCAACTATCGCATATGCTTCTGCTGTGAATATGATTGTGTTACGATGAAGAGTACCGGTATATTAAAAAGCCGGCAGATCCCACGCACTGTGGGAATCGATGTAATGCGAAGCAGCCAGGAAGAAGCAAATCATGCTTTACATAATTTGCATGTCATGTTTTACATGTTACGATCTCTCATTTGTGTTCGTCATACAGTCACGTCGCGATATACCAATTTTGGTGTATGTCAAGCTAGCGAACTGGACGCAAGCGCACCATGAGCATGGCATGTAAATGGCATTGTAGATGACATGCATGCCAAGATTTTCATGTTACCACCTGACACTTATGTTCGTTATACAGTCATGTCACTCAATACCAAATTTGGTGTATCTCAAGCTAACGAAACGGCCGCGAGCGCGCCATCAGCGTGGCATGCAAGTCATGTCGCACATGACAAGTCATGATTTACATATTACCACTTGTCATTTATGTTCGTCATACAGCCATGTCACTCAATACCAAATTTTGTGTATATCAAGCTAACGAAACGGCCGCGAGCGCGCCATGAGCGTGGAATGCAAGTCATGTCGCACATGACAAGCCATGATTTCCATATTACGACTTGTCATTTATGTTCGTCATAGAGTCATGTCACTCAATACCAAATTTGGTGTATATCAAGCTAACGAAACGGCCGCGAGCACGCCATGAGCGTGGCATGCAAGTCATGTCGCACATGGCAAGTCATGATTTCCATATTACCACTTGTCATTTATGTTCGCCATACAGTCATGCCACTCAATACCAAATTTGGTGTATCTCAAGCTAACGAAACGGCCGCGAGCACGCCATGAGCGTGGCAAGCAAGTCATGTCGCACATGACAAGTCATGATTTCCATATTACCACTTGTCATTTATGTTCGTCATGCACTCATGTCCCTCAATACCAAATTTGGTGTATATCAAGCTAGCGAAACGGCCGCGAGCGCGCTATGAGTGTGGAATGCAAGTCATGTCGCTCATGAAGTCATGATTTTCATTTTACCACTTGTCATTTATGTTCGTCATACAGTCATGTCACTCAATCCCAAATTTGGTGTATGTCAAGCTAACGAAACGGCCGCGAGCGCGCCATGAGCGTGGCATGTAAATCATACTTTTCATGACAAGTTATGATTTTCATGATACAACCAGCCATTTATGTTCGTCATACAGTCATGTTATGCCATACCGAATTTGGTATAAATCCCATTAACGATACGGCCAGGAGAGCACAAAGTCGTAGGCGGCTAGATAGATAGATAGATAGATAGATAGATAGATAGATAGATAGATAGATAGATAGATAGATAGATAGATAGATAGATAGATAGATAGATAGATAGATAGATAGATAGATAGATAGATACGCTTAAAGTCGCCGAAGTTCGCTAAGAAATGCTTCGCATTAAAAAAAGTCACACTTTCCCCACAAGGCGAAGTAATGAAAGCGATAGCAACAAATTGGAATGTCAAGCGACGAATGGCAAGCCGGTCGAAACGTGCAGCGCGCTGCTCACGCACACATGACGCACGAAAACAACACGCACAGGATGAGAGCGAACTAAAAACATTCACAGCTCGACACTTAACGCGCTGCTCAAACAAAAACGACGCACGAAACGTATTCACATGTACAGACGAGCGCGAACTAACAAGCGTCCCAGTTGTTACTTCACTGTGTTTGAAAAGCGTGCTCTTTTCGCAAACGGGGGGACTGCAGCGAGCGATGTGACCTTCGCGCGCCCGGTAACTGCAACGCTATCATTCCGGCTAAAGCCCCGTTCTCCGCCAGCGCGAGATAAGCGCGCGCGCGCACGGGCATCTATCCTTCCCCCCCCCCCCCCTTCGGGGCAAAGTGCGCGCCGGAGAGCTAGAAGCGCCGGAGAGCGCGCGTCGCGATGAACGGGGCGCCCAGCTAAGCCGCGCCGCGCGCGGCCTTTGCGCCATCCCACTGGTAATGCTGAAAACACGCTGAAAACTCGCTGTATATAAATAGCTCGCCGTTTGAACGTTGAAGGACGTTCACCTTCGTGGCTGAGCGGTTAGCGCCGCGCGCTGCAGAGCGAGAGGGCCCTGGTCCGATGCCGCACGTCGGAAACATTTTTCTGAATTATTTTTCTTGGAGGTTTTTATAAATATATAGATACATATACATATACGGGACATGACGGCGACGGCGACGCCAACGCCGGCGGCGAAAACCAGCCGAGAGTGTCCATATAATTGCTATCGCAATAAAAGAGAGTGGCCGCTGCGTAGGACACAGAACTGTGAGTCCTTGAGGCATGAGTAAATAATTCTGGATATGAGTATTAAGGCGAAAACTTTTAATTTTTCATGCTCACGTCCGTCTGGTGTCCGTGCGGCGTCCGTCTGGCGTCCGTCCGGTGTCCATCCGTCTGTCCATCCGTCCGTCCGCCGTCCGTCCGTCAACCCCTCCGTCCGTCTGTTCGTCTGTCCGTCCATCTGTCCGTCCGTCTGTCCGTCCGTCTGTCCGTCGATCTGTCCGTCCGTCTGTCCATCCTTCTGTTCGTCTGTCCATCCGTCTGTCCGTCCATCTGTCCGTCCCTCTGTCCATCCGTCTGTCCGTCCGTCCGTCTATCTGCCCGTCCGTCCATCCGTCTGTCCGTTCGTCCGTCCATCTGTCCGTTCGTCCATCCATCTGTCCGTCCGTCCGTCCATCTGTCCCTCCGTCCGTCTGTCCATCTGTTCGTCTGTCCGTCCATCCGTCCGTCCGTCTGTCCATCTGTCCGTCCGTCTGTTCGTCTGTCCATCCGTCTGTCCGTCCATCTGTCCGTCCCTCTGTCCATCTGTCTGTCCGTACGTCCGTCCATCTGCCCGTCCGTCCGTCCATCCGTCTGTCCGTTCGTCCGTCCATCTGTCCGTTCGTCCATCCATCTGTCCCTCCGTCCGTCCATCTGTCCGTCCGTCCGTCTGTCCGTTAGTGATGCAGAACCATAGGTCGGCAAACTCACTCATGAGTCGACTCACTCGGACTCACTCAGACTCAGATTGAGCCGTGAGTCTGAGTCTGAGTGAGTCCGGGTGAGCAATATCTTGGTGCGTTTGAGTCCGAGTGAGTCCGGTTGAAGAAAATTTTTTGTGAGTGTGAGTCCGAGTGAGTTCGGCTCAGGAAAAATTTGGTAAGTCTGAGTCCGAGTGAGTCCAAAGCGCAAGATATATTTCCTGGGTGAGTCTGAGTGAGTTCCACCTTTTGTGCCGACCTATGGCACTCATATCTACTCATCTTCAACATTACTGTCAGCCTTTCCTGGATTCACGTTTATACTCACGTCTACTCACACGTATTCCAAAGCAGTGTCTTTTGTACACCATTTGAATATTTATCTATCAGAGGCGCGAATTACGTGGAGGAGTGTTTTGACCCCCCCCCTCACCCCTTGCCAACTCTTCCAAGGAAGTTCTTGATAAATATATCTGATCTTGTCATCTCTTTTAAGAAAAATGACCTTACTTGTTTACGAGCACTCATAACTAATATTCAATGGTAATATATCAAAAGGCGCCAATAAGAGCACCGATTCATGAGATATTGGTGTTATAGAGCATTGACATCATGGTCGAGAAAGATACTTCTAGGTTAACGGACTCATGAGTCGACTCACTCGGACTTCACTCAGACTCAGATCGATCCGTGAGTCTGAGTCTGAGTGAGTCCGGATGAGTAATATTTTGGTGAGTTTGAGTACGAGTGAGTCCGGTTGAATAAAAGTTTCGTGAGTGTGAGTCTGAGTGAGTCCGGCTCAGAAATATTTTCGTGAGCCTGAGTCCGAGTGAGTCCTAAGGGCAAAATATACTTCATGAGTGAGTCTGAGTGAGCTCCACAAATTTTGCCGACCTATGTGCAGAACTATCGATGGTACTATCGATACTATCGATAGTTTAGCCACTATCGAACTATCGATGGTACAAGAAACTATCGATACCGCTATCGATAATAAGTTTGAAAGTACAGTGGCCAACACACATGCCTAGAACGATGGAGTGTCGCACTCGGAACAGCACGAGCGACATCTGCAGTTCGAAACGGGCCAATTCTGAGCATGCGCGGCGCCACTGATGTGCCCGCCTTGCAGTTTCCGTTCTTGATTATTGCTGCGGCTGGGATAATTGCTTTGGCCACCAGAAGCGCAGTCAACTGTGTGCGCCAAAAAGAAAAAAAAAGCGCAGTCGCCCGGATTGGCTCCTATTTCGATTCGTGGTATCGTATAATAGCGAGAACGGTGCGCTTCGTTTCCTTTTTTTTTCTTTTTCGTTTTTCTTTCTTTCTTTTTTTTTTTGCGCTAAATTGTTCATAGTGCTTTCGACGGCCGATGCGGTTGTTGCATCCTCAGTGATAAACAAGGATAAAAAAATTGGGGAACCCTAAAGCTTCGCCTTTAAGAGTGGAACGCGATAGCGATATCCTGTCCCTAGTGCGTGCTTCAATCACTTAGTGCACACTTTGTAATGGGTAGCATGCTTTAAACCACGAGCCATTATGCGCGGGAAATGTTTTCGAAGTTGCTATGCACACACTACGTGGTCTTAAGGGAATACGCACAGTAACGTACGTGTGTGCCTTTTGCTATGGGTACACGGCTTTGAAGCACAATGTCGTTATGATTTTCACATCTTCTGACGCCCGATGGTAATGTACGATTGTACCACGCAATATTACTGCGATATTACATGTTGTAGTGTGACGCCTTTATACAGGACGCGCGTGTTTGCAAAGCATGAATGTTATTTTCACTGCTATTCCAAGCAGAGGAAGTTATTTTATATGTAATCCCAAGCAGAAGCGTGGCTGTGTGGTAGAACACCTGCTTGACACGCAGACGACCTGGGTTCGATCCTCATTCGGAACCGGAAATTTTGATTATTTATTTTATTTGCATCTTTCTCGATTTTTCGGTCACGGAAAGTTGATGATTTTTCGCTCACAACCAACGACGCCGACACCGACGCCGACACCGGAATTTCTGCGAAACAAGCTCTTTAACGCTGTCGCGTTAAAAAGCAAGGCCCGCGCGCCGTTGGCACCGCGCATGCTCAGATGCGGCGTATTTACGACTACAGGTGTCGCGCGTGTAGTTCTGAGCACGACGCTCCTTCGTTCTAGACATGAGAGTTCACCACTGTACAACGATAGTATAAAGTGAACCGCGTGAACTCATTGCAGCATAAACTTGATTCTCCGAATGCGTGGTAGTATATGGCGGAGCAGGAGAAGAAGGCAGAAGGGGCAAGAAAGCTGACTTGCTTGCGCTCCTTCAGCAGAATGATTGGCTGACATTATTAAGCTGAACTGTTAAACTTTAGCAGAAAGGAAGTTGTCACATGTGGCGGAACTGCGCGGCTTCAAACTTATATCGCATTTTGTGATTTCAAAATAAGAATGTCAAAAGCTAAGCTTTTAATTGTAAGGTGTAACTGGTTACTTTTGAATACGAATTTATTTATGGACATATATATTCCGGCATTTTGATTACAGTAATAATTTATTTTTTTTCGCGAGAAGAGTGCTCATAAATTAAGCGAACTGAGTACTGCTGATACAAGGCTATCGCAAATCATTTGGCAATATCGCCGTCCAACAACAGCATAATTATTCATGTGAAGAGGTTTATTAGCAGTTCAGCGACGATACGCTTGTCAGCGACGACGCAGCGAGAGGCACAGTCCAGCGGGACAGCAGCGATCAGAAACGCGAGCCAAGCATTGGCGATGCTGCTGGATGGAGGCACATCTTCTTCACAATCGCCCCCGCTGAAAAAGAGCCATCCTGGCGACCTAAGATGTTTGAGGCAGAGGCGCATGATAAGGCTTGAGACGTGAAACATAGACGATGTCACGTCCACGCCGGCGCATGTCATCAGATCGAGGAACTGGCTCGATAAGAAAATTGACCGGAGAGGTTTGCTCCAAGACGCGGTAGGGACCTTCGTACTTTGGAACGAGCTTCGAGGATAGTCCTGGGGTTCGGTATGGGACAGACAGCCATACAAGAGACCCTGGGGCATAGCTAGGATCTGGAAGTGAGGTGGTGCAGTTTTCTTTCTGGCGTTGCTGCTTTTGCGATGTAAAAGTGCGAGCGAGCTGGCGGCACTCTTCGGCTTGTCGAGCTACGTCGGAGATAGGTTGACACTCGGAAGCATCAGGGCGGTAGGGAAGTACAGTGTCGATGGTATGTGAAGGCTCGCGTCCATAAAGGAGAAAGAAAGGCGAAAATCCCGTAGTTGCTTGTATCGTGGTGTTGTACGCGAATGTTACGTATGGTAGAACACGGTCCCAATTACCATGCTCAGATGCCACGTACATCGAGAGCATATCACCCAGCGTGCGGTTAAACCGTTCTGTGAGCCCGTTAGTCTGCGGATGGTATGCCGTGGTCGTTCGATGAATGATGTTGCATTCAGAAAGCATGGCTTCGACAACCTCGGAGAGGAAAGCACGTCCTCTGTCACTAAGGAGCTCTCGAGGTGCGCCATGTCGAAGTATGAAGTGATGTAGGACAAAAGAGGCGACATCCCGAGCGGTAGCACTCGGCAAGGCGGCAGTTTCGGCGTAGCGTGTCAGATGGTCGACAGCAACTATAATCCAGCGATTCCCATCCGGTGTCATTGGAAGGGGACCGTAGAGGTCAACGCCGACGCGATCGAACGGTTTCGCAGGGCATGGAAGCGGCTGCAATGCACCTGTGGCACGTAGAGGTGGCGATTTGCGTCGTTGGCAGGTAGGGCAGCACTGCACGAATTTCCGCACGTAATTGTACATACCGCGCCAGTAATACCGATGGCGAAGGCGCTCGTATGTTTTGAACGCTCCGGTGTGGCCACATTGCGGATAGTCGTGAAGAGCGGCGCATACTCGTGATCGCAAGCTGCGTGGAATGACCAGTAGCCACCGGCGGCCATCAGCAGAGTAGTTGCGGCGGTGAAGCAGTTCATCGCGGATGGTGTAATGAAAAGCTTGGCGTCGGATGGACCGAGACACAAAAAGGGCGGACGTGCCAGATAGATAATCAAGAAGAGATGCGATCCACGGGTCACGACGTTGTTCGGTGGCTATCGAGTCGAGATCGAGAGATGACAAGGGGTGGACGCAAGTGGTTCCGCAAGCCGGATCTGGAGGTAAAGGTGCACCGGACAGGGCGTCGGCATCAGAGTGCTTGCGTCCGCAGCGGTATACGACTCGAATATCGTACTCCTGGATGCGCAGTGCCCATCGTGCTAGGCGGCCAGAAGGGTCTTTCAACGTGGCGAGCAAACAAAGCGCGTGGTGATCGGTTACCAGGTCGAACGGGCGGCCGTATAAGTATGGCCGGAACTTTCCAAGCGCCCACACCAGAGCCAAGCACTCTTTTTCGGTCACGCTGTAATTAGTTTCCGCTTTCGTCAGCGTGCGACTTGCGTAAGCGACTACGTATTCTCAGTAGCCTGGCGTTCGTTGAGCGAGGACAGCGCCGAGCCCTACGCCGCTGGCGTCTGTGTGCACTTCGGTAGGAGCTGTCGGATCGAAGTGCCGAAGAATAGGTGGGGAAGTGAGCAGGCGGCGCAGCCTGGCGAAGGCGATGTCGCATTCAGGGGACCAGGTGGAGAGGTCCACGTCACCGCGAAGAAGCTGGGTCAATGGCATAGGTCGGCAAAATTTGTGGAGCTCACTCAGACTCACTCATGAAGTATATTTTGCCCTTAGGACTCACTCGGACTCAGGCTCACGAAAATATTTCTCAGCCGGACTCACTCAGACTCACACTCACGAAACTTTTCTTCAACCGGACTCACTCGTACTCAAACTCACCAAAATATTACTCATCCGGACTCACTCAGACTCAGACTCACGGATCGATCTGAGTCTGAGTGAGTCCGAGTGAGTCGACTCATGAGTCCGTTAACCTAGAAGTATCTTTCTCGACCATGATGTCAATGCTCTATAACACCAATATCTCATGAATCGGTGCTCTTATTGGCGCCTTTTGATATATTACCATTGAATATTAGTTATGAGTGCTCGTAAACAAGTAAGGTCATTTGTCTTAAAAGAGATGACAAGATCAGATATATTTATCAAGAACTTCCTTGGAAGAGTTGGCAAGGGGTGAGGTGGGGGGGGGGTCAAAACACTCCTCCACGTAATTCGCGCCTCTGATAGATAAATATTCAAATGGTGTACAAAAGACACTGCTTTGGAATACGTGTGAGTAGACGTGAGTATAAACGTGAATCCAGGAAAGGCTGACAGTAATGTTGAAGATGAGTAGATATGACTCAATGGTGATATGATAGATGCAAAATTGCGAACAAAGCGCCGGAAATAGGAACATAGGCCTACAAAACTCCGAAGTTCCTTCATACTCGTCGGCTTGGGGAATTCTGCGACTGCCCGAAGTTTTGCAGGGTCCGGTAAGACGCCGTGCTTGGACACGATGTGTCCTAAGATGATCAGCTCCCGTGCAGCGAAGCGGCCTTTCTTGAGGTTCAGTTGAAGGCCAGCGTTGGTTAGACAAGCCAAAACATGCCGAAGGCTAAGTAGGTGTGTAGGGAAATCGGGCGAAAAGACCACGACATCATCGAGATAACAAAGACACATAGACCACTTCTGGCCCCGTATCGTGTTGTCCATAAGCCGTTCAAACGTGGCGGGCGCTATACAAAGCCCAAAGGGCATGACGTTAAATTCATATAGACCGTCAGGCGTGACAAATGCTGTTTTCGGGCGATCGGCTTCAGCCATTGGGACTCGCCAGTAGCCAGACCTCAAATCAAGCGACGAGAAGAATTCTGCTCCTTGAAGAGTGTCAAGGGCGTCATCAATGCGCGGCAAAGGATAGACGTCCTTGCGCGTTATCTTATTCAAACGACGGTAGTCTACGCAAAAGCGGATAGACCTGTCTTTCTTACGAACAAGGACGACAGGAGATGCCCAGGGACTGCGAGATGGTCGAATAACATCCCTGCGAAGCTTGTCTTCGACTTGGTCGTTAATGACGCGGCGCTCTTCAGCGGAGACGCGGTATGGTCTTTGACGCAATGGCTGGTGTACGCCTGTGTCGATGTAATGCTGTACTTGCGACGTGCGGCCTAGTTGAGGTTGCGACACATCGAAGGAATTGCGAAAATCGTTGAGGAGAAGAAGAAGGTCGGCGTGTTCGGCAGGCGCGAGGGTATCGGCGATGGCGCTAGAAAATATGTCGCATGACGACTCCTCGAGGGCTGAAAGGGCATGCGGTTGGTCGCAGTAATCGTCCGGGACGTCAACCAGAGACGATGAGTGGAGGTCTTCCACGCGGCCGAGACATTCGCCTGGAAGCAACGTGACTTGCGCGGAGAGCGGATTGAACACAAACATATTGCTGCTGCCGGCGACGATCTCAAGCGTTGCGAAAGGTAGCGGTAGCGCTTTGCGAGTCGTGAAGACATCGGACGGCGTGAAAAAAACTGTAGCATCGGTGAGAGCATCGCAGGAGACGGGAACAAGTGCGAAAGCCTCAGGTGGAATGTCGGTTTCCTCCCGGACGATCAACTTAGGCGGCCTATGAAGAGCGTCATGTAATGGGGCGTCACACAACGGCGAAAACTCAACTTTGGCCCTTGCGCAGTCGATGATGGCGTTACGGCGGGATAGGAAGTCCCACCCGAGGATGACGTCACGCGAACAGGCAGAAAGGACTATAAACTCAACGATGTACAGATGACCTGCTATAACTACTCTTGCAGTGCAGGCTGCGAGAGGCGTCACTTGCTGCGCGCTTGCGGTGTGGAGTGACAGTCCGGAAAGTGGCGTCGTCACCTTGCGTAGTGAACGGCAGAGATTCTGGACATAACAGAAACGGCTGCGCCAGTGTCTACAAGCGCAAAAGTACAAACACCTTCAACAGTTATGGCGACCACGTTAGCAGGAGAAGAGCGAGGGCTTGGGCAGTTCGAAGACGGTGCAGTTCTTGCCTCTCGAACTGCGGCACTCAGTTTTCCTGGTTGGAGGGTACGGGTCGGCGACGCATGGGGGAGAGCGATCGTCGACGTGGAGATGGAGATGGTGAGCGCATCGGCTGGAAGTGAGGCTGGTTATTAGGGTCAGAGCGCGGTGAGGGGCCAGGAACGTATGGGGGGGGAAGGGCGGCTGGCTGCTCTATTGCGACCACCGGGCACCGTCGCTAAACGTTGGTGGGCGACGGCGGCAATGACGGGCGACGTGTCCGGGAGTGCCGCAGGCATAACGTATCGGGCGGTTATCAGGCGTCCTCCAAGGATGGTTGACTTGTGGTGCTGCCCAAGATGCCGTATAAACGGGTGGTCGCGCAGGCTGTGAGTGCATGGTGTACGCTGACTGCGGAAGCCTACGCACTGCCTGTGCATACGTGAGGGGCGCGGCCACAGGCTGCACGGGTTGCGCATAGGTGACAGTAGCGGCCAGAGGCTGGACTGCAGGCGCGTAGTTGACAGGTGTGGCTGGAGACGGCTCGTGGTGCGCAAGGGGAACAGTGTGGGCCACCTCCTCGGAAATGACAGTGCGGAGCGTGGGGATCAGACGGGAGGTGGGCTCGTGAGTGAAGGGAAGCAAAGAAAGTTGGCGAGCCACTTCCTCACGAACGAAGTCTCGGACCTGCTGAAGCAACGTGGAATTGTCATACATGGTGTCAAGACTGGACAGCGACTCGCCGCTCCGCTGAGGCTGTCGAGTCAGTCCACGTTGCTTCTTCAACTCGTCGTAGCTCTGGCACAAGCTGACGACTTCTCACACTGTGCGTGGATTCCGAGCCACGAGCATGTGGAATGCGCCTTCGTCAATACCTTTGAGGATGTGTCGAATCTTGTCAGCGTCGGGCATGGAGTCGTTGATACGTCGGCAAAGGTCGACGACGTCCTCAATATAGCTGGTGAAGCTCTCGCCTGTCTGCTGAGCGCGGACGCGCAAGCGCTGGTCGGCGCGCTGCTTTCGGACCGCCGGTCGTCCGAACACTTCAGAGAACGACGTCTTGAAAGCGGACCATGTGGGAATGCCATGTTTGTGGTTGTTGTACCATAGCTCGGCGACGTCGGTGAGATAAAATATGACGTGGCCTAGCTTGTCGGGGTCATTCCACTTGTTATGCGCGCTCACCAGTTCGTAGTGGTCAAACCAGTCTTCTACGTCGGTCTCATCTGCACCGCTGAAGATCTTTGGGTCCCGTAGCCGAGGGATGCCGGTGCAGGTGACGGCCTGGGGTGAAGGCGCGCCGGTGGGTTAGCGGTGTCGGTCATGACGGGCGGAAGCGTTCGGCTTCGCAGCTCCAGGGTGTAGCGACGGGGAAGTACAGCACCCTCCACCAATTGTGAAGAGGTTTATTAGCAGTTCAGCGACGATACGCTTGTCAGCGACGACGCAGAGAGAGGCACAGTTCAGCGGGACAGCAGCGATCAGAAACACGAGCCGAGCGAGCCAAGCGTTGGCGATGCTGCTGTTGGTTGGTTGCCTGGATGGAGGCACATCTTCTTCTTCACATTCACAACGCTATTGATTATGCTATCGGCCGCAATGCTCCTGATGGTACTATTGATTGCACTGTCGATAATATCGATTGTTCACCGATACTCGTACTATCGATAGTTTCTTCACACTATCGATAGTTTAAAAAATTACACCATCTCCCGCTAAAGGGAACCTTGTGTAGATGTGAAGCAGCGGGCGCTAACGCTTACACTGGCGGCGGCGTTGACGCTGGTGCTCATCGCAGCGTTGCGCAGGAGAGAAAACTGGGGAGGCGCAAAGCAGGCAATGATGGAGCGGTGTTTCCTACTGGAACATGCCAATCGCTGCTAATGGGCAATAAGAGACAGAATACTCCGACTGGACACAGAGACCCGCAGTCTGCTTTTAGTTAACGCGCACGCTGCGAATTTTTATTGTTCAACAACGCACAGGAGAAATCTCCCACCGGCACAACCTTACAGGTCAAGATCCACTGCCATATATACGGGGTGGCCAGTGAACGGTTGTGCAGCGCGAGCAGTCGGCTTTTTCAACCAAGAAACTCGCTAGCAGACGCTGCCTGCGTCGGCGTCGCGAGGCGAGAGAAGGGGGGAGCGTAGGAAAGGAGAGAGAGGGGGGGACGCGCATGCGCAGTGGGAGTGTGGACGCCGCGGGCAGGGATACCTAGAGGAGAGAGGGGGGAGCGTAGGAGAGGAGAGAGAGGGGGGGACGCGCATGCGCAGTGGGAGTGTGGACGCCGCGGGCAGGGATGCCTAGAGGAGAGAGAGGGGGAGCGTAGGAAGGGAGAGAGGAGGGGAGGCGCATGCGCAGTGAGGGTGTGGTTGCCGCGGGGAGGGATGCCTAGAGAAGAGAGAGGGGGAGAGGAGGTTTTTTATTTTTATTTTTTTAAAGGGTTTGCGCATGCGCAGTAAGGGAGGCCACGCGGCACACCACCACCACCACCGGATTAAGCTTCGCCATAAGATGCTTCACATCTAAAAACTGTCGATATTTTCTGCTATTTGTTCTGTGTATAGGTGCCCCGTAGTGATGCAGAACTATCGGTAAATGGACTATCGATAGTATAGATAGTTTAAAAAAGAACTACGGATACTATCGATAGTCCATTTACCGATAGTTCTGCATCACTACTGTCCGTCCGTCCGTCCGTCCATCTGTCCGTCCGTCTGTCCGTCCATCGCAGTTTTATCGGCTTGGCATCTTACTTCCGGCGCTTCATACGTGATTTCGCAAGGCTTGCGTCTCCACTCCATCAACTGCTCGCAAGCAACGCGCCATTCGTCTGGTCCGAAGACTGCGAAAGGGCTTTCCTGGCGTTGAAGCAAGCCCTGACATCCGACCCGGTAGTGTGCCACTTCGATCCAGGCGCACCCACCATCTTTCGCAGTGACGCTAGCAGCCATGGTCTTGGTGCCGTTCTACTGCAGCGTGACACCGTCGCGCGCGAACGTCTCGTCGCTTATGCCAGTCGTGCTTTGACTGCTGTCGAGAGGAATTACACTATAACCGAGCAGGAGTGTCTCGCTGTTGTTTGGGCAGTACAGAAATTTCGCCCATATCTCCACGGCCGCCGCTTCACAGTCGTTACCGACCACAACGCATTGTGCTGGCTTTCATCGCTAAAGAACTTATCGGGTCGCGTTGGTCGCTGGGTGCTTCGTTTGCAGGAGTACGATTTTGATGTCGTCTACAGGCCTGGAAAGAAGCACCAAGATGCTGATGCTCTCTCTCGCTGCCCTCTTCCCAGCCGTGATAGCTCACCTCCGCCGCTTCACACCGAGACTGCTTTACCTATCGCGGCGCTCAGTTGGCTAAGATCCAGCAGCCCATCTGTCCTTGTGTCGCATCAACGCGTCGACCCTTACTGCAACTCTATTATAGCGCGCATGGAAGGTGCTTCTGCTCCTCCGAACGCCCGACTTCGTCGACGACTTAACCAATTCAAACTTCACGGTGGTGTTTTACATCGCTACGTTTATCACGTCGATGGAGACAAATGGGTGCCGGTTATACCACGTTGTCTACAACGTGAAATTCTTGAAACATTTCACGATGATCCCACTGCCGGCCATCTCGGCTATCACAAAACGTACGACAAAATACAAAATCGCTGCACCTTGCCTGGGCTCTCTTCAGCCGTTGCCCCATATGTTGCCTCGTGTGCCTAGTGTCAACGCCGCAAACGACCCACCACTGCTCCTTCTGGCTTCCTGCAACCTCTTCCTTGTCCCGGTTTGCCATTCGAAGTCGTCGGGATAGACTTGTACGGCCCCCTACCCATGACCTCTAACGCAAATCGTTGGATTGTATCATTGTGGCGGCTGTTGACCATCTAACTCGCTACGCAGAAACAGCCTCACTACAAGCTGGTACAGCTGAAGTTGCCGATTTTTTCCTGCGCAACATATTTTTATGCCATGGAGCTCCACGTGTTCTGCTCAGCGACCGCGGCAAAGTCTTCCTTTCCTCGATTGTTGATGAGGTTCTGCGCGCAGCCAACACCATTCACAAGAACGACTTCAACCTACCATCCGCAGACCAACGGCTTGACCGAACGTTTTCATCGCACCCTCTCGGACATGACTGCCATGTACATCAACCCCGACCACACGAACTGGGACGCCATTTTGCCATTCGTAACGTTCGCCCATAACATGGCTACGCAACACACCACCGGCTTTCCTCCTTTTTTTCTGGTCCATGGCCGCTCACCGAGTGTAACTCTGGACGTTTCCTTACTTTCGGCTCCTGGAACTTCAGCACGCCCTTTATCCGAACAATTTTTGTCTAGCCTCGAGCACTGCCACCATCTGGCCCGAATTAAATCCGGCATCTCCCAGGAAGCCAGCAAGTCTCGCTACGACTCGACTCACCGTGCTGTCACGGTGAGTCGAGTCGGTGCCACAGGGTACTCCGGTGCGCGTACCCGGCTTATGCGAAAAATTCGTGAGTCACTTTATTGGACCTTACACTGTCGTTGAGAAAACATCTCCCGTTAATTACCGTGTCTCACCCCTTAGGTCTCCCTCCGACCACCGTTGCCGCTGGACAGAAATCGTGCATGTTTCTCGGTTAAAGCCTTATACCCGACGTAATTCTTAATATTGTCGCGTGGCCAGGCGGTCGCTTCCACCGTGGGAGGGGAATTAGTGTGAGCGCAGTCATTGACTCTTCTTTGTCAAATGGACTTATCATCATCATTTGTACAACTTCTTCACCTGTATATATCATCATCAGTGTGTGTATGTTCGAGCTGGACTCGAATAAAACGATTCCTCATTATATATATATATATATATATATATATATATATATATATATATATATATATATATCGCCAATAAACGTGCGAAATAACAAGGGCCCGAGCACGGAACCCTGGGGCATTCCTGACGTAACAGCACAATATTTAACGCGATATGTTCGAAAATAATAAACTGTGACCTGTTAACCAAGTACTCACGCCCCCAAGCAAACATTCGTGACATTTTATTTAAAAGCACCGCCGATACTGAAGTGACTGTGATCAATCTGACAAAACTCACTTGCCAGACTTCCACGCTACTTCCTGACGGTCTAGATACCAGAACAATAGGCGACTCAATCAAGCATGCTACTCAAATATGCCTACCTCTCATTCGCTAGAAATATTTGCGCATGGTCAGCGTCCCTAAGTGCGTCAACACATCTGATTTTCTCATCTGCTAAAAAGCTATCAATAAAACCTAGAGTATCTTCTAGCATCATTCATGAACTGTCCGCATGAATGACTGACAGCTACGTTAGTCGGCATGTGATTGAATGTGGATATAGAGTTAAAAACAACATACATTGCTGCTTCGTCACCAGGCTCTTATTTGTGTTTATGGCATGCTTCAGCTTATTGTTCCTCTTCATTCGATTGGTAAAGCAGATTTAAATGTCAACATGACTTCAACTGCGACAAGAAGATTCAAGTGGAAAGGGGGGCGTTCTGTTGACTGCAGGAACTACAGTTAACGGCACACTTTATGAATTCAAGGTTCGTTTCCGAAAACAGCAAATCCCTGCATACTGTATTACACACACCACAAACGTTATTTCCACCTTATGTATTACTACAACTGTTGAACGCGTTTACCTATGACCAGCCGTGTATACATATCTTTTATCATAGGTGGATAATTTCATAAACGGCATTCGTAACTACCCCGGCTGCACTATTCATTCGGGCGACTCCCTTGCGCTCCCATTCAATAATTGAGCGAGAACTGCACAGCCAGTACGGTTTCAGTGGAAAGACAATTCATAACAACGCTCCACTTTGCGTGTTCTACCAACATCCCTCAGACATTGCGATGAACGTATTATGCCGCAGTTGCCACCAGTATAAATTTCCAATCGCATTATAACCCTTTCCTGCCCGAGAAAAAATTTAACAGAAAAATTGCTAACTTGCTGAAAAATTATTGATGTTTGCTCTATTGCAATTAAGTTTTTAAAGGTTAAACTGAAAGTATTTTAGTATTTGACCCAGAAAACAGACCCGCACATATGTGCGGGCTGGGCTTTTATTCTGTGATTCACTGCAGCGAGGGGAATACACTCATAACGGCTAAG
This sequence comes from Rhipicephalus appendiculatus, assembly GCA_030522465.1. Lineage (NCBI taxonomy): Eukaryota > Metazoa > Arthropoda > Arachnida > Ixodida > Ixodidae > Rhipicephalus > Rhipicephalus appendiculatus. The sequence goes on along the minus strand of JALIZH010008736.1, from coordinate 199,536 downwards.
ACAAACCAAAAAATGCGTGTTAGTGGCGCAGCTGTGCTCTCATTTGATTTGCATCACACTTCGATACTGCTACTACTGCTATGAACAACGAAGACAAGGCGGCGGCGTAGCGGAGGGCTCGCAAAACGGCTGCAGCGCGGGCTCGCCGTCAAGACCTGGAGGTGAGAGCTCGCGAAGCCGAAGCGAAACGGGCTCGCCGTCAAGCCGACGCAGAGCTGAGGGCCCGCGAAGCCCAAGAGAGACGTCAGCGTTGGCAACAAGATCCAGATGCGGCGAGGGCCCGCGAGGCGTCGGCGGCGCGGGCTGTGGCGACAGACCGAATAAGAAGAGCGTCTTTGCATGATCGAGTGGGCAAAATGTACGGAGGATTCACAATTTACCACATTTAATCTCCGGAGCTTCGTTAACTCATCATCATTCACTTCGTGGATATGGTGGGACTTTTAAATGCGAAGGATTTCTTAGCGAGCTTCGGCGAGTTTGAGCGTATCCATCTATCTATCTAGCTATCTATCTATCTAGCCGCCTACGACTTTGTGCTCTCCTGGCCGTATCGTTAATGGGATTTATACCAAATTTGGTATGGCATAACATGACTGTATGACCAACACAAATGGCTGGTCATATCAGGGAAAAGCATGACTAACTTGTCATGAAAACCATGATTTACATGCCACGCTCATGGCGCGCTCGCGGCCGTTTCGTTAGCTTGATATCCACCAAATTTGGGATTGAGTGACATGACTGTATGACGAACATAAATGACAAGTGGTAATATGAAAATTATGACTTCATGAGCGACATGACTTGCATTTCACGCTGATAGTGCGCTCGCGGCCGTTTCGTTAGCTTGATATACACCAAATTTGGTATTGAGTGACATGACTGTATGACGAACATAAATGACAAGTGGTAATACGGAAATCATGACTTGTCATGTGCGACATGACTAGCATGCCACGCTCATGGCGTGCTCGCGGCCGTGTCGTGAGCTTGAGATACACCAAATTTGGTATTGAGTGACATGACTGTATGACGAACATAAATGACAAGTGGTAATATGGAAATCATGACATGTCATGGGCGACACGACTTGCATTCCACGCTCACGGCGCGCTCGCGGCCGTTTCGTAGCATTGATATAAACCAAATTTGGTATTGAGTGACATGACTCTATGACGAACATAAATGACAAGTGGTAATATGGAAATCATGACTTGTCATGTGCGACATGACTTGCATGCCACGCTCATGCCGTGCTCGCGGCCGTTTCGTTAGCTTGATATACACCAAATTTGGTATTGAGTGACATGAATGTGTGACCAACATAAATCACAAGTGGTAATGTGGAAATCATTACTTATCATGAGCGCCATGACTTGCATTTCACGCTCATGGCGTGCTCGCGGCCGTTTCGTTAGGTTGATATACACCAAAATTGGTATTGAGTGACATGACTCTATGACGAACATAAATGACTAGTGGTAATATGGAAATCATGACATGTCATGAGCGACATGACTTGCATTTCACGCTCATGGCGTGCTCGCGGCCGTTTCGTTAGGTTGATATACACCAAAATTGGTATTGAGTGACATGACTTTATGACGAACATAAATGACAGATGGTAATATGGAAATCATGACTTGTCATGTGCGACATGACTTGCATTCCACGTTCATGGCGCGCTTGCGGCCGTTTCGTTAGCTTGATATGCACCGAATTTGGTATTGAGTGACATGACTGTATGACGAACATAAATGACAAGTGGTAATATGGAAATCATGACTTGTCATGTGCGACATGACTTGCATGCCACGCTCATGGCGCGCTCGCGGCCGTTTCGTTAGCTTGAGATACACCAAATTTGGTATTGAGTGACATGACTGTATGACGAACGCAAATGACAAGTGGTAATATGGAAATCATGACTTGTCATGTGCGACATGACTTGCATGCCACGCTCAGGCATGCTCGCGGCCGTTTCGTTCGCTTGATATACACCAACTTTGGTATTGAGTGACATGCCTGTATGACGAACATAAGTGGCAGGGTGGTAACATGAAAATCTTGGCATACATATCATCTACAATGCCATTTACATGCCACGCTCATGGTGCGCTTGCGTCCAGTCCGCTAGCTTGACATACACCAAAATTAATATATCGCGACGTGACTGTACGACGAACACAAATGTAAAACACGACATGCAAATTATGTAATACATGATTTGCGCCTTCCTGGCTGCTTCGCATTACATCGATTCCCACAGTGAGTGGGGTCTGCCGGCTTTTTTTGCTAACCAAGCCTTTGAATGCAGAAATGGTAGTAATATTTTATCCCATATTAGCCTTTGCGAGTAAGTCAAGGTAACTTTTTGCTGCGCTTTCGAAGTTTTTTCCGGTGATTTCTGAGACCTATTTCTCAGTCGATAGTTTCTTGTGGCTTATGTGAACGCATTTATTCACTCCCATAAGTTAGTTCTCGCGTTTATTAAAGAAACATAACGAATACGGTGCAGCTCGAGCCATAAAATTTCGATTGAAGTGACATCGAAGGACGCAGCATTGATAACATAAACAAAGATTTCATTCTATCATGCACAAACACATACTACAGAAAGAACAAAAAAAACAAACGAAAAGTAAGACAAGTATCAGAGTCTACAGCCTTCTCAAAGTTGCTTCAGCTGTAGAAAGTTGTTTACTTGATCAATCCATTCAGGTACATCTTGTTGCACTGTTTGTGTTTCCACAAATGATATACGCTCAAAGAAAGTACTGTCAGACTGGGCGTGTAATGATATCCACATAGTGCACTGCCATTCTAGACCGTCATACACTGTGTAAGCCCACTCGCATAACTATATTCAACGGTGCCCCTTCCTTACTTCCAACTGGGTGAAGTCTGATGCCGTAAGTGTGAAGGGGCAAATCCTATTTAAAGTCCGTTGACGAACGCCCCCGAAGAAGACCGCGTCTCTGAAGTCACGAAAAAAATGTTCACATACGTCGTTGAACTCACATGCATCGTTGAACGCTTCACAGTTCATATAATGAACCAATGACAGTGTCCACTTTCACAACCTCCTCAGCCTCAGCAACAATCACAATGACCACAACAAGAAAGAACCTTTCCTCCTCTCTTCATTACCACAATAACTCTTTTTATATGCGAAGCATTTCTTAGCGATATTCGGAGACTGTGAGCGATTCGATCTATCTAGCTAGCTATCTATCTAGCCGCCTACGACTTTGTGCTCTCCTGGCCGTATCGTTAATGGAATTTATGCCAAATTCGGCATGGCATAACAAGACTGTATGACCAACATAATTGGCTGGTCATATCATGAAAATCATGAATAAATTGTCATGAAAATTATGATTTACATGCCATGTCCGAAGTGCTCCTGCGGCCGTTTTCTTAACTTGATATATCCAAAAATTCGTACGATGAGACATTTCTGCATGACAACATAAATGACAGGTGGTAATATGCAAATAATGATGTGCATGTCATGAACAACATGATTTACATGCCACGCTCTAGGCGCGCTCGCGGCCGTTTCGTTAGCTTGATATACACCAAACTTGGTATTGAGTGACGTGACTGTATGAAGAACATAAATGACAAGTGGTAATATGGAAATCATGACATGTCATGTGCGACATGACTTGCATGCCACGCTCATAGCACGCTCGCGGGCGTTTCGTTAGCTTGATATACACCAAATTTGGTATTGAGTGACGTGACTGTATGAAGAACATAAATGACAAGTGGTAATTTGAAAATCATGACATGTCTTGTGCGACATGACTAGCATGCCGCGCTCATGGCGCGCTCGTGGGCGTTTCGTTAGCTTGATATACACCAAATTTGGTATTCAATGACGTGACTGTATGAAGAATATAAATGAGAAGTGGTAATATGGAAATCATGACATGTCATGTGCGACATGACTTGCATGCCAAGCTCATAGCGCGCTCGCGGGCGTTTCGTTGGCTTGATATACACGAAATTTGGTATTGAGTGACGTGACTGTATGACGAACATAAATGACAAGTGGTAATATGGAAATCATGACATGCCATGTGCGACATAACTTGCATGCCGCGCTCATGGCGCGCTCGCGGGCGTTTCGTTAGCTTGATATACACCAAATTTGCTATTGGGTGACGTGGCTGAATGACGAACATAATGACAAGTGGTAATATGCAATTCAAGACATGTCATGTGCGACATGACTTGCATGCCACGCTCATGGCGCGCTCGCGGGCGTTTCGTTTGCTTGATATACACCAAATTTGGTATTCAGTGATGTGACTGTATGAAGAAGATATATGACAAGTGGTAATATGGAAATCATGACATGTCATGTGCGACATGACTTGCATGCCACGCTCATGGCGCGCTCGCGGGCGTTCGTTGGCTTGATATACACGAAATTTGGTATTGAGTGACGTGACTGTATGACGAAATAAAATGACAAGTGGTAATATGGAAATCATGACATGTCATGTGCGACATGACTTGCATGCCACGCTCATAGCGCGCTCGCGGGCGTTTCGTTGGCTTGATATACACGAAATTTGGTATTGAGTGACGTGACTGTATGACGAACATAAATGACAAGTGGTAATATGGAAATCATGACATGCCATGTGCGACATAACTTGCATGCCGCGCTCATGGCGCGCTCGCGGGCGTTCGTTGGCTTGATATACACGAAATTTGGTATTGAGTGACGTGACTGTATGACGAACATAAATGACAAGTGGTAATATGGAAATCATGACATGTCATGTGCGACATGACTTGCATGCCACGCTCATAGCGCGCTCGCGGGCGTTTCGTTGGCTTGATATACACGAAATTTGGTATTGAGTGACGTGACTGTATGACGAACATAAATGACAAGTGGTAATATGGAAATCATGACATGCCATGTGCGACATAACTTGCATGCCGCGCTCATGGCGCGCTCGCGGGCGTTTCGTTAGCTTGATATACACCAACTTTGCTATTGGGTGACGTGGCTGAATGACGAACATAATGACAAGTGGTAATATGCAATTCAAGACATGTCATGTGCGACATGACTTGCATGCCACGCTCATGGCGCGCTCGCGGGCGTTTCGTTTGCTTGATATACACCAAATTTGGTATTCAGTGATGTGACTGTATGAAGAAGATATATGACAAGTGGTAATATGGAAATCATGACATGTCATGTGCGACATGACTTGCATGCCACGCTCATGGCGCGCTCGCGGGCGTTCGTTGGCTTGATATACACGAAATTTGGTATTGAGTGACGTGACTGTATGACGAACATAAATGACAAGTGGTAATATGGAAATCATGACATGTCATGTGCGACATGACTTGCATGCCACGCTCATGGCGCGCTCGCGGGCGTTACTTCGGCTTGATATACACCAAATTTGGTATTGAGTGACATGACTGTATAACGAACATAAGTGGCAGGTAGTAACATGAAAATATTGGCATGCATGTCATCTACGACGCCATTACATGCCACGCTCATGGTGCGCTTGCGTCCAGTCCGCTAGCTTGATATACACCAAAATTGGTATTGCGTGACGTGACTGTATGAAGAACAAATGACAGGTCCTAACATATAAAACATGACATGGAAATTATGTAAAGCCTGATTTGCTCCTTCCTGGCTGCTTCGCGTTACATCGATTCCCACAGTGCGTGGGATCTTCCGGCTTTTTTATTGTCCCTTTCCTCACACTTTCCCTCCACAAACTTGTTCACATTTCTACGCAGCTCAAGCCAGAACACTAATCTATTTATTGTCGTCACAGTTCGCCTCCTTCCTTTATGCCTCTTAAAGTAGCACTTTTCCAATGCAGCTATTGTATACCTTGCCGGCATCATCAATTTCATACGCTCTTCCTTTGTGTGAGCACTTCCTAGATACCACGCCATTCTTTACTAGGTACGTCACACCTGCTCTCATTTCTACACACATTGGTCTATCTACAATCCTACACATAGCATACTTCACTGTCTCATCAATCGTTTGCTGCTTAACGAGCCCAGCTGTGGGCATGACTAACGTATACGTTATTACAATCGTCTGAGCCTCCCGCCATTCCTTCCTTTTAAGTCTCCTTGGGAGCCATCTCATTTCGTTTTGTCTCACTCATCTTTTTCACGCACCCACTTATGTTTGGACTAAGAACCTTCCTTTGTCCCACTGGGTTTTAACGCGATAGCGTTAAAGAGCTCGTTCCGCAGAAATTCCGGCGTCGGCGTCGTTGGTTGTGAGCAAAAAATCATCATCTTGTCCGTGACCAAAAAATCGAGAAAGATGCAAATAAAATAAATAATAAAAATATACAGGTCCGAATGAGGATCGAACCCAGGTCGTCTGCGTGGCAAGCAGGTTTTTCACCACACAGCCACGCTTGCGATTAAAATTACATATAAAATAACTTCCTCTGCTTGGAGATGCAGTGAAAATAACTTTCATGCTTTACAAACACACGCGTCCTGTATGCAGGCGTCACAATACAACATGTAATATCGCAGTAATATTGCGTGGCACAAGAGTACATTGCCATCGGGCGTCAGAACATGTGAATATCATAACGACATTGTGGTCAAAAGCCGTCCACCCATTACAAAAGGCACACACGTTACTGTGCGTATTCCCTTAAGACCACGTAGTGGGAAGTGCATAGCAAGTTCGAAAACATTTCCCGCATTTCCCGCGCGTAATTGCTCGGAATTTAATGCATGCTACCCATTACATAGCATGCACTAAATCATTGAAGTACGCTCTAGGGCCAGGATATCGCTATCGCGTTCAACTCTTAAAGGCGAAGCTTAAGGGTCCCCCAATTTTTTCAACCACTTTTGCATCTTTCACATTACGTCCTGTGTAATATAGTGTGTTTCTGCTCTTGCTCAAGTAAAGCTGCCAAAGAGAGTAGGTATGATCGCTCTATACTACAGTTAGGTGCTACGAATACCAAGTGCTTAATTAGGCAGACCATCGCTACTTTCATGAACAATACGGTGCAGTGGTTTGGGCATTTACGCAGTGCTCTATTCGAACAACAGATTAAGTTCACATGAAAGCTTTGCCATGCACATGCCGCGACTTCGTTAACGGTAATTTTTTGCACCTGCCTCTTGGCCTCGCATTTCTTTCCCTACATCACGGGGAGGGAGAAGCTTATTATGAGAGAAAAGCTGACTGGTCGGCCTGAAGCAATTTTCTGAATTACTGCTCAGCGTTAGGAAAGGGGAGGGGAGTGGAACAAATACGAGAGAGAAGGTGTTGATGATCAGGATGAAGGTGGTGATTAAACGAAACACTAAATGTTCAAACACTAATTAGTCACTGCTACACCACAAGTATATATGCATTTCATAAACAACAGTTCATGCCATTGTTGCAAAAGCTATTTCTCAGCTAAGCCCTCGAGGAAAAGGGATTTCTGTAGGCTAGTTTCCGTGCTTTTCTTATGCATACCAATAACGTGAAAACCCTTTTTTCCGAAAGCTATTTTTCCTTAAGTAGATGCGTACTTAGCGACATACCCAAAACGACACGACAAAAATGTTGCAGTGAAGTTTGAGTAGGTTAACGGCGAGCGAATGGATGCTGTACCCTCCTGCATTGCTCGCAGGGTGGCTCTTTAGGCTAACAAAGCTGACGTTGTCATCCTTTGTGAATGAAGGAAGTGTACTGTGCACAATTTCAGTTTACACGGGCACGTTCACCCCGGCTCTAGAATGCCGCATGGGCCACTATTGTACAGAAGCCGAATAATTAGCATAAATGGTATGCGGGAGGATATCAGCCACTTCGAAGCAGAGTTGAGCCTGGGTAGGTGACGTGGCTGGGGACTATACAGGTACCCAGTAATAGCTTCCTACGTACACGCGCATACTGGCGCTGAATGACTTTTTCCAAATGAATACGACAAAACAATTTCCACAGCTTCAACTACTGTCGCAAGGCTGTACCCAACTTCGACTCTCAGCAGCCTTCCTCGATTCTCTGTATTTTTCTATTTGCCTTTGTATTTCTTTCTTTCTTTCTCTCTCTCTCTCTCTTTCTCTCTCTCTCTCTCTCTCTCTCTCTCTCTATATATATATATATATATATATATATATATATATATATATATATATATATATATATCATCTATGTCTTTATTGCCTCTGTTCCTAGTTCATGCTTTGTCTCTGACAGCGCACTCTCTGCGACGAAAGGAGACAGGAAGCGCTTAAAGGGTGCGAGAAATCCCTGTTTATCCACCCGTACTTCCCAGATCCTAATTTTTTTCCGGTGGTCAATTCATGCGGCAATCAACTTTGACAGTGAGATCAGGGATGATTACTTGGCAAAGTGAAGCACGGCTCCATTATGTTGTTATTTTTCAAATCCGTAGGGACATGGGTATCTAGTTCCTAAACTTGAAAATCACAAATGGGAGGACGGGGCACCATATTTGCTGGATGCTTTCGCCGAGATCTCTAAAGGCCATTTCGAGTTGCTGATATGGCCGCATGAAGTTAGCGGAGCAGGTATGAGACATTTTGCTCTCGACTAGAAGTACGTTTGGTCGCATCTGAGCAGCAGTACAATCAAAAGTTAAGGTATCGCCAAAAAAAATCACGCCATATCCCCCCAAGTGAATGATGATGAGTGGGCGAAGCTCGATCGTTTTCATCCATGGCAGAAAAAGAATGTGTGGTCTGGAACGCGCGTATGCTTCATGGTCATCAGTGTCATCGTCATCGTTATCACGTGTAGTGGGTACATTCCACTGTACTGGAACGCGCTTATACTTTATCGTTATCACGTGCATTGGGTACATTCCACTATACTGCGTCATCGTCATCGTTATCACGTGTAGTGGGTGCATTCCACTATACTTGAACGCGCTTATACTTCATCGTTATCACATGTAGTGGGTACATTCCACTATACTGCGTCATCGTCATCTTTATCACGTGGAGTGGGTACATTCCACTATACGTGGCTATCTACCTACCTACTACGACAACTACAGAGGAGGGACAGACCCACACCCTTAGGAGCTTCGCCCATAAAACAGAGTGACAGCAATGTAAGACACCGCGACAAGGCAGCTAAGTGCAGAAAAGTTGTGGTTTATGACATTCAACTACCGTAACATGCCGAGCAAGCCCCCTCACCGAGCAAGCGTCCCCTTTCTTTTTCGGGAGATCTGAAATAAGCACCATATAAGCACTAATCACCGGTCCGGGACGAAGCAAGCGCCCCCCGACCCAAATATGGTCGGATTATCCTTCACCGTTAGGGGAGGTGAGGGGCTCTCTCGGCCATTTTACAGTATGCTGCGGTAAGTGGAGCATCGTTCAAACAGGACCATGTTTGAATGACTGATTAATGGATCACAGAGCTGTGTTGAAAGGGAACAGGGCACGCATCGCCTATTCTTCGTATGCGTTGGAAAAGAATATGTCACCTGTTTCTGAATTATACCAAGCTATTGTCTAGGCTGAGAGATTGGACCGCGCGAGAAATCAATGAAGAGTTTTTTTTTTCACCTACTTGTCCAGCGATATCTGCGTGGCAAGGTGATCTCAGACGTTGCACAAACTGGGAGTCGATCTGTAAGATTTTCGACGTGTGTTTGTGGTATTTATATGGGTCTCTGAAAATAAACCTTGAGTAGCTAGTCGGCGCCCGTCCCATGTCTCGTCCTCGTCTCCGGTGTTTCTGTCGCACAGTTCTTGAAGGAATAATAATGAATGGTGATTGCTTCCATAAGAGAAACTGCAGAATTAAATAAAATTATTAAATCTTTAGAATTGTCAGTACAAAATGTGTTTTTCAGTAAGCGCTGCAAAGTTTTACAGAACATGCCGATTATCTGTGCTGAACAAATATCGTGACGAAGTCGAATGTTCCTATTTTTCAGACCATTAGCAGTTGCGCGTAACTTGCGGATGTTAAACTGTCAAATGAAATTATACGTGTTGCCAGAGAAACTATGCTTTTGTATTGTATAACCTTGTTGATACAGTCTATTTGTGTTTGGTTACAGTTTCTTTGTTAGAAGTACGATTACAATGCAATTTCGCTCTGTGCAAAAAGCATCTTTCTGAAGGTATAGGTGACATTTATTTAAAAGCAACGCAGATACTGAAGCAGCTGTGATGACTCATGCTGTAGTCATTGACCAGGCTACCACAATACCTCAGTAAGGTCTAAATACCAGGGCATGCAACTCAAATATACAATCATTCACTACAGGAATGTGCGCTCGGATCTCACGTCAGTGATCCTACATGAGCCTACACACCGGACTTGTGATGTGCTCACCAGCTATCTTGAAAACCTGCAGTACCTGCTAGCATAGTTCATGAGCTGTCCGCATATATGAGTGACAGCTTGAATAAATGCGACGGGATTGAAAATGGATCACTAGTTAAAAACAATGGACGCAAAAGCTTCGCTGCGGGGCTTTTGTTTGTGTTTGATGCCGTCTTCCAGCTTATTGTTCGACTTCATTCCATCGGCATTCCAGATCGAAACTGAAAAAAAGGATTCCTGCGGGAGGGGAGGCCTCAAGTCATACTGCTATTTGCTACAGAAAATAGGCTTAACGGCACACTTTAAAAATTCAAAAGTCACTTTGAAAAAAAAATCACAGCCTACAATATTACACAAACCACGAAAGTTATTAGAATATTATGTTACTATTAGTACAACTGTTCAACTCTTTTTTGATATCGAGCTACATGTACCCGGCTTCTGATCATTATTGGATAATTTTGTAAACAACGGAATTACACTGGCTTCACTATTCCTTCGTACAATTGTCTTGCGCTCCCATTCGATAAAGAAGCAAAAGCTTCATTCAGTGGGTATTCTAGCAGAATTCATTACAACACTTCGTACAATCTGCCAACATCCCTAAAGCGACACAGCAAGCGCATTATCCCGCTGTGATCGCCAGTATAAATATTCAGCAGCATTCTCAAGTCGACACTTATGATCTCGACAATTATCGAACAAAGACGGAGAGCCTAGCCAGTAGTTCTGGGAATGATAAAAGTTGGTGCTGGAATTGTCTTTCCTTCTTTCCGTCGTCTTCTTTCTTTATATCAATTTCCGCTACTTTACTTTAACCTGCCGCGTTTGAACACGTCGCCTCCTTCAATGTGTGATCAAATGGTTGTTTCTGAATTGGCCGCCAATAAATTTTATAGCTGCCTGCTTAAATAGCATGAATCAACTCTATTTGTGACATTACCCGAATGTGACGTTTCAAACTTGAAGTCGAGACTCAGCCTTGTCACATATTTAGTAAACTTCTCAAATAAGATTCGTATAATCTCAGTAGTGTACGCACTCCGATTTGTTGAATGAATCTGGTAGAATCACTGAGACCTGATATACTAGGTGTCTACGCATGTTCTTAGACATTTTCTTAACGTTCCAGCAGAACAACGTTTGCTGGCAATATTCTGCTAGATCTTCTAAACGGCTGTTCAACTTCTCGTCAAAACATTTGAAGATAGTAAAAAACGGTATAACCATGCAATATCTTAAGTCTTTTCGCACTATATCATTTGAGCACAAAACAAGTGCCAGCTTTAACGCACAGGTCACGCGTCTTTTAGGTGTAGGTTATCCTCGCATGGCAGTGGCTACTGTCGCTGAACGCTTAAAGAAATCCGTTTTGGTAAGGCGGAGCATGCACAAAGCAATAGGAAAAAGTGTGTCGTCGCTATTCCTTACATCCATCGCGCATCTCGCTGGCTAAAGAAACTGAGGGTAGATACGGCGTTAATATTGTTTTCACGGCTGCCAATGAGCTAAGATTTGTGCCACCGTACAAAGAAACAATGATCGGGTTATAGCCAAGAAGCACACTGGCACTTGTTTCGTGAAACACACCAACAAATTTGTAGATACACTGCGGCCGCTTCCACGTAAAGCAGACGGGTCGTGGTGTTAACCCGAGATTAATGGAACATAAAACATCGTTAACCGGAGGCTCACCATCTAATCTGTCTGTACATTGTCGAGAGCTAAGTGCACGCCGAAATTCGATGAATGCGCGATTTTGTACCACCACGCCAATAAAAAAACGCGTTTAATGTTTGAGGCCTGACACATCCATAATAGTGATAGCGCACACGTAAGTCAACTTTCAATTAACCTGCATAAAGACGAAATCAAGTGTCTAAATCTCTCACGTAGGCCCTCACGTGTTCCGGATTGATGGGTTCGTCTACTGCATAAGCATGCGCAGATAAGCACTCGTGCATTCTTTCTTTTCTGCCGTTGTGCGCCTATGCAGTTAAGAGTCTGAGATTGCGGTGTCTTAGCATCTCTCTTTTGTCCTTGCTTCCACGTCCTGTCTCTAAAACACAAGTCTGGTAAGGCTACAAGGAATAGATATTTCAGGAAAATTCGTATATTCGTTTTGAAATGTGGCTCATCAACAATGTTGTTAATATTCTGTCATTTCGCTTTCGAATGGTACTTGATCCCTCTTTCACAAAAATCGTTTACAACATAGAAGTGAAACGTACTCCATTGAAGAAGTTGCCGCTCTGTTCAATACTCACGTGCGTGTGCAATGTAAACGGTTTCGTGATGGCATGGCGGGGTTTAAAAAAGATGCATTCATTTTGGCACTCACTCTCACATCAACGGCGTCTATACTGGTTTGGTACCGTAGTGTCTTTAGGTGGCACGTAAACTAGCACAGGCTCGCTGTCACAAATCTGAGAAGCACAGTGCATAGTACTTGCCTCAAATGCCTCAGAGCTTCCCGCTGGCATGCACATCACCAATCTAGCGCAGATAATTCAACACATTCACCCATTGAGGAAGCCACCTCTCTGCGGTACCTTATCACATGCCTATACACGCACGTACACAATACTGCTCCTGTTATACATCAGCATGCGTGCTTTACAACACTGCAGTTACAATGCGACACCACTGCAAGCAATGATCATCATCGTCATTCTGTGTGCGCTCACTGCAAAAAAGGCCTATCCTACGCTTCTCAAACTAACTCAGTTTGTGCACCCTGAGTGCACAAACACTTCTTAATCTTATCCGCCCGCCTAATTTGGTGCCTGCGCTGACCCTCTCGCCTTCTCTTAGAAGTGGGTCTCCTACTCTTAAGGCCGCACGGTTACCGGGTCATCTGTCTAGATGCATTGCTTCTTCTTGATTTTGACTAAGACCTTCTGAACAATAACAAGCGTTCGTTCCCACACTCACTCTCCCCTATTCCTGTCCCTCGGTATTATACCTATCATTTTTATTTCCAATACTCACTGCGTCATCCTCAATTTCCATTGAACCCTACGCGTAAGTCTCCAGAATTCTGCCCTTTAGGCAGGCACCGCTCAGCTGAAGCTCCAATATAACTTGCTCTTTGTGGACAATGCTAAACAGCCATTCATGATCTAGAAAAACCTCGCAAGTGCGCTCCATCCCATTCTTACTCTTCTAGCTACTTCGATCGCATGACTCCGATGTGTGGTCACTGTCTGCCCTAAGTATTCCTTTCCCGCTTCTAGTTTCTTGCTACCTATCACAAGACTTTGCTATTTTCTGAGACTATCTATCATCATACTCACTGCGTGTTACATTTTAGATCAACCATTCTGGTTTGCCGGTTCAATTCAGTAATCGTGCTTTGCATTTCTTTCCCCTAGTTACTTCGCAAGGCACTGTAATCAGCGAATCCCAGATTCCTAAGCTGTCTTTTTTCAAAGCTTACGCTCAATTATTGCCTGTGCAGGACTCTAAAAACCTTCTATAAGTATGCAGTGAATACCATGAAAGAGGATGTATCTCCCACGCATACATCATTCTTTATTTCCATTTTATGCAGATGCAGTCATTATGTAGGACAACTTTCATAAGGACTTTTTATCAAGCATTTCTTATGTCCCAATGGCTGCGTAGCCGGAAGAGATATCTTTCACCATGATCGTTCAGGATCATGGTGAAAGTCGTCGGTCTCTCACCGACGACTATCACCATGATCCAGAACGATGGACAAGACTCACATATATATATATATATATATATATATATATATATATATATATATATATATATACATGTGTGTGTGTGTGTGTGTGTGTGTGTGTGTGTGTGTGTGTGTGTGTGTGTGTTTGTGTCTATATATATCTTTATTGTCTCTGTTCCTAGTTCATGCTTTGTCTCTTTGTCAGCGCACTCCCTGCGACGAAAGGAGAGAGGAAGCGCTTAAAGGGTGCGATAAATCCCTGTTTCTCCACCCGCACTTCCCAGATCCTAATTTTTTTTCCGGTGGTCAATTCATGCGGCAATAAACTTTGACAGTGAGATCAGGGATGATTCCTAGGCAAAGTGAAGCACGGCTCCATTATGTTGTTCTTTTTCAAATCCGTAGGGACATGGGTATCTAGTTCCTGAACTTGAAAATCACGAATGGGAGGACGGGGGGACCATATTTGCTGGATGTTTTCGCCGAGATTTCTAAAGGCCATTTCGAGTTACTGATATGGCCGCATGAAGTTACCGGAGCAGGTATGCGACATTTTGCTCTCGACTAGAAGTAATTTTGGTCGCATCTGAGCAGCAGTACAATGAAAAGTTAAGGTATCGCCAATAAAATAGTGACAGCAATGTAAGACACCGCGACAAGGCAGCTAAGTGCAGAAAAGTTGTGGTTTATGACATTCAACTACCGTAACATGCCGAGCAAGCCCCCTCACCGAGCAAGCGTCCCCTTTCTTTTTCGGGAGATCTGAAATAAGCACCATATAAGCACTAATCACCGGTCCGGGACGAAGCAAGCGCCCCCCGACCCAAATATGGTCGGATTATCCTTCACCGTTAGGGGAGGTGAGGGGCTCTCTCGGCCATTTTACAGTATGCTGCGGTAAGTGGAGCATCGTTCAAACAGGACCATGTTTGAATGACTGATTAATGGATCACAGAGCTGTGTTGAAAGGGAACAGGGCACGCATCGCCTATTCTTCGTATGCGTTGGAAAAGAATATGTCACCTGTTTCTGAATTATACCAAGCTATTGTCTAGGCTGAGAGATTGGACCGCGCGAGAAATCAATGAAGAGTTTTTTTTTCACCTACTTGTCCAGCGATATCTGCGTGGCAAGGTGATCTCAGACGTTGCACAAACTGGGAGTCGATCTGTAAGATTTTCGACGTGTGTTTGTGGTATTTATATGGGTCTCTGAAAATAAACCTTGAGTAGCTAGTCGGCGCCCGTCCCATGTCTCGTCCTCGTCTCCGGTGTTTCTGTCGCACAGTTCTTGAAGGAATAATAATGAATGGTGATTGCTTCCATAAGAGAAACTGCAGAATTAAATAAAATTATTAAATCTTTAGAATTGTCAGTACAAAATGTGTTTTTCAGTAAGCGCTGCAAAGTTTTACAGAACATGCCGATTATCTGTGCTGAACAAATATCGTGACGAAGTCGAATGTTCCTATTTTTCAGACCATTAGCAGTTGCGCGTAACTTGCGGATGTTAAACTGTCAAATGAAATTATACGTGTTGCCAGAGAAACTATGCTTTTGTATTGTATAACCTTGTTGATACAGTCTATTTGTGTTTGGTTACAGTTTCTTTGTTAGAAGTACGATTACAATGCAATTTCGCTCTGTGCAAAAAGCATCTTTCTGAAAGTATAGGTGACATTTATTTAAAAGCAACGCAGATACTGAAGCAGCTGTGATGATTCATGCGGAAGTCAATGACCAGGCTACCACACTACCTCCGTAAGGTCTGAATACCAGGGCATGCAACTCAAATATACTACCTTTCACTAGAGGAATGTGCGCTCGGATCTCATGTCAGTGATCCTACATGAGCCTACACACCGCACTTGTGATGTGCTGACAAGCTATCTTGAAAACCTGCAGTACCTGCTAGCATAGTTCATGAACTGTCCGCATATATGAGTGACAGCTTGATTAAAGGGGACGGGATTGAATATGGATCACTAGTTAAAAGCAATGGACGCAAAAGCTTCGCTGCGGGGTTTTTGTTTGTGTTTTATGACATCTTTCAGCTTATAGTTCGACTTCATTTCATTGGCATTCCAGATCCAAACTGACAAAAGCATTCCAGTGGGAGGGGAGGCCTCAAGTCATACGGGCCTGCTGTTTCCTACAGAAAATAAGCTTAACGGCACACTGTAAAAATTCAAAAGTCGCTTTGAAAAAAAATCACAGCCTACAGCATTACACAAACCACGAAAGTTATTAGAATATTATGTTACTATTAGTACAACTGTTCAACTCTTTTTTGATATCGAGCTGCATATACCCGGTCTCTGATCATTATTGGATAATTTCGTACACAACGGAATTACACTGGCTTCACTATTCCTTCGTACGATTGTCTTGCGCTCCCATTCGATAAAGAAGCAAAAGCTTCATTCAGTGGGTATTCTAGCAGAATTCATTACACCACTCTGTACAATCTACCAACATCCCTAAAGCAACACAGCAAGCGCAATACCCCGTTGTGATCGCCAGTATAAATATTCAGCAGCATTCTCAAGTCGACACTTATGATCTCGACAATTATCGAACAAAGACGGAGAGCCTAGCCAGTAGTTCTGGGAATGATGAAAGTTGGTGCTGGAATTGTGTTTGCTTCTTTCCGTCGTCTTCTTTTTTATATCAATTCCCGCTACTTTACATTAATCTGCCGAGTTTGAACGCGTCGCCTCCTTCAATGTGTGATCAAATGGTTGTTTCCGAATTGACCGCCAATAAATTTTATAGTTGCCTGCGTAAATAGCATGAATCAACTCTATTTGTGACATTACCCGAATGTGACGTTTCAAACTTGAAGTCGAGACTCAGCCTTGTCACATATTTAGTAAACTTCTCAAATAAGTTTCGTATAATCTCAGTAGTGTACGCCCTCCGATTTGTTGCATGAATCTGGTAGAATCACAGAGACCTGATATACTAGGCGTGTACGCATGTTCTTAGGCATTTCCTTAACGTTCCAGCAGAACAACGTTTGCTGACAATATTCTCCTAGATCTTCTAAACGGCTGTTCAACTTCTCGTCAAAACATTTGAAGATTGTAAAAAACGGTATAGCCATGCAATATCTTAATTCTTCTCGCACTATCTCATGTGAGCACAAAACAAGTGCCAGCTTTAACGCACAGGTCACGCGTCTTTTAGGTGTAGGTTATCCTCGCGTGGCAGTGGCTACTGTCGCTGAACGCTTAAAGAAATCCGTTTTGGTAAGTCGGAGCATGCACAAAGCAATAGGAAAAAGTGTGTCGTCGCTATTCCTTACATCCATCGCGCATCTCGCTGGCTAAAGAAACTGAGGGTAGATACGGCGTTAATATTGTTTTCACGGCTGCCAATGAGCTAAGATTTGTGCCACCGTACAAAGAAACAATGATCGGGTTATAGCCAAGAAGCACACTGGCACTTGTTTCGTGAAACACACCAACAAATTTATAGATACACTGCGGCCGCTTCCACGTAATGCAGACGGGTCGTGGTGTTAACCAGAGATTAGTGGAACATAAAACATCGTTAACCGGAGGCTGACCATCTAACCTGTCTGTACATTGTCGAGAGCTAAGTGCACGCCGAAATTCGATGAATGCGCGATTTTGTACCACCACGCCAATAAAAAAACGCGTTTAATGCTTGAGGCCTGACACATCCATAATAGTGATAGCGCACACGTAAGTCAAGTTTCAATTAACCTGCATAAAGACAAAATCAAGTGCCTAAATAGCTATCTCTCACGCAGGCCCTGACGTGTTCTGGATTGATGGGTTCGTCTACTGCATGAGCATGCGCCGATAAGCACTCGTGCCTTCTTTCTTTTCTGCCGTTGTGCGCCTATGCAGTTAAGAGTCTGAGATTGTGGTGTCTTGGCATCTCTCTTTTGTCCTTGCTTGCACGTCCTGTCTCTAAAACACGAGTCTGGTAAGGCTACAACGAATAGATATTTCAGGAAAATTCGTATATTAGTTTTGAAATGTGGCTCATCAACAATGTCGGTAATATTCTGTCATTTTGCTTTCGAATGGTACTCGATCCCTCTTTCACAAAAATCGTTTACAACATAGAAGTGAAGCGAACTCCATTGAAGAAGTTGCCGCTCTGTTCAATACTCACGTGCTTGTGCAGTGTAAACAATTTCGTGATGGCATGGCGGGGCTTAAAAATGATGCATTCATTTTGGCACTCACTCTCACATCAACGGCGACTATATTGGTTCGGTACCGTAGTGCCTTTGGGTGCCAGGTAAACTAGCACAGGCTCGCTGTCACAAATCTGAGAAGCGCAGTGCATAGTACTTGCCTCAAATGCCTCAGAGCTTCCCGCTGGCATTTTCATCACTGATCTAGCGCAAGGAATTCAACGACATTCGCCCATTGAGGAAGCCACCTCTCTGCGGTACCTTATCACATGCCTAATCACGCCCGTACACAATACTGCTCCTGTTATACATCAGCAAGCGTGCTTTACAACACTGCAGTTACAATGCTGCACCACTGCAAGCAATGATCATCATCGTCATTCTGTGTGTGCTCACTGCAAAAAAGGTCTATCGTACGCTTCTACAACTAACTCAGTTTGTGCACGCTATGTCTATACTCCGCACACTTCTTAATCTTATCTGCCCGCCTAATTTGATGCCGCCACTGACCCTCTCGCCTTCTCTTAGAAATGGGTCTCATACTCTTAAGGCCGCGCGGTTACCGGGTCATCTGTCTAGATGCCTTGCTTCTTGATTTTGACTAAGACCTTCTGAACAATAACAACCATTCGTTCCCACACTCACTCTCCTCTATTCCTGTCCCTCAGTATTATACCTCTCATTTTTATTTCCAATACTCACTGCGTTATCCTCAATTTCCATTGAACCCTGCGCGTAAGTCTCCAGATTTCTGCCCTTTAGGCAGGCACCGCTCAGCTGAAGCTCCAATATAACTTGCTCTTTGTGGACAATGCTAAAGAGCCATTCATAATCTGGAAAAACCTGGCAAGTGCGTTCCACCCCATTCTTACTCTTGTAGCTACTTCGATCGGATGACTCCGATGTGTGGTCACTGTCTGGCCTAAGTATTCCTTTCCCTCTTCTAGTTTCTTGCTACCGACCACATGCCTTTGCTATTTTCTGAGACTATCAAACATCATACTCACTGCGTGTTACATTTCAGATCAACCATTCTGGTTTGCCGGTTCAATTCAGTAATCGCGCTTTGCATTTCTTTCGCCTAGTTACTTCGCAAGGCCATGACATAAGGGAATCCCAGATTCCTAAGCCGTTTTCTGTGAAAGCTTATGCTCACTTTTGCCTGTGCAAGGCTCTAAAAACCTCCGGTAAGTACGCAGTGAATACTATGAAAGAGGACGTATCTCCCGTGCATACACCATTGTTTATTTGCAGTTTATGCAGATAAAAAAGTCCTTATGTAGGACAACTTTCACAAGGACTTTTTATCAAGAATTCCTTATGTCCCGATGGCTGCGTAGCTGCAAAAATGTCTTGCAGTATTCTTACATACGGTTCCTCTGAACGCTAATTCAATATTTACGGTACGAATTCTGATGTGTCTACTGAATCGAGTTCGTTCTCGTTATCTCTGTAGGTTATGTTAAGGATTCATTATAACCTGCACATCTCTGTCATCTGCTAAACAGTGCGAATCTTGTCTTTTAGCTAGTGGACTTTACCAATGTATGCGTGGCCGTTTCGTTGATTTAGTTCCATGGTGGTCCCAATTCTATCAACTATGACCTGTGTAAATATTTTGTAGGCAATGAAGCGCAAGCTTATCGGGCAGAATTATTTGAAGTCTTTCCCGTCCCTATTTCATCAATATGAAAATGATGGTAGCACTCTATCGAAACCTGCAGAACCGATAATTGGCTATATTTGGCTATAACCGGGAAGGCCGATCATTGCGCTCACGCTGTGGAAGAAAACCTGACCTGTACCATCTTACAGTATACAATAGAATTCGCATGCAGCATCGTCAGACAAATCACCTGCAAGCTCTCCCTGAAGACGGACGACCTTATTAAATGAGAAAGCATAAATGCCTCTAGCAGCTTATGCAAATGCATAACATTGCCAGCAAAAGTAGGTGTTATATGCAGAAATTGGAACGTGCGCTGAAAAGTTGGAAAAGTCTTAAAAGTTAGGAGAAAAGTGGGCACAGGCTAAAACCAGACGTATTCACTAAGAGACACAGAATGCAACGTCGCCATCGATAAAATAAGAACGTTAAAGTAGCCGAGATGTCCTATATATATATATATATAGTGCCGGCCTAGAGGATTTGGAAATGCCGCATGTAATGACAGAGAAAGGAACATAAAGTTTGAAAGGACGGAAAGGGGCAGAGCAGCTGGTGAGCTTCAAGTTACAGCCGGTGTTTTTAAAGACGCTGGACAGATTGATCTACAAAAAGTGGCCATACGCAAGGCTAACCCTCACACGCGGAAGAGAATAAATTGCGTTGCTAGCAGAACACGCGCTTATCGCTGCGTTGGAGCATCGGCTTTGCCGTAACCCTCCCGCGGTACAATGCATCTATACTTAAACGCACTGCTCCTAGATGGCGAGCCATTTCTGTCAAGAGCTGCTAGCATAGTACTAGACCGTGGTTAACGCGCTCGCGCAAAGAAACCTGTTTTCATTCGTGACTTAGTGGTTAGCGGTTTTCTGGGCAGTTAGTACGTGTGAGTACGTGAAATCCTGTGCTCAGGTGACTGTGTATGTGCGCCCAAAGGTGATCGGTCGTAAATCACACCCCGTGTGTTCTTTCCCTCGAGGCTCAAACACTTCTATGGCCAAGTTTGCGCCCCGACCCTGCGAACTGCGCTTCGGCAATCGGCAAGCGCTTCAACTGAGTTCTTGGAGTTCCAGTTTGGAGGAGCTTCTAACCAGCGAGGCCGTTTATGGGAACGACGACACCGTTATGGACTAGTGGTTGCGAATTGCGTCGCCTTCGCAGCGCCAATCAATAGATACTTGGACACTCCAGACGATGCCGTACAGCCGAGCCGATCTGTCCACTCCACGCAATATATTTAACATTTCTTCACCCACGTCCCTCCTGAGCTGTCACCGCCAAAACCTATAATTTTTTTTATTCCTCAGCGTCTGCTCACTGCACATAGCCACTGATGAGGCCGTGATGATAGCAGGATTGCCTACGACACTGTCCCGCGCGGTTTGACGTGACTGGTTATATCATAGCACAGTCCAGCACGAGGTACTTCATAGCATAGCAGCCGCAACAAAAAGATGCGCCATTTGGCAAGTTATATCTGCATCCTATGATACTCGACTCAACGCAGGCTACCGGCGGTTCTGGAGCTCTCAGAGTGTCCTGCGACCCAAATCATGTGCATCCAGAAGCACATCACAACATTTATGCAAAAAAGGAAGCACATTTTCAGCATCAGCAGAAAATCGAGTCCTCCTGAACAACTGAGCTGGCCTTGGAGGATTTCGCGATTCTGTGCTCAACAGGGATCCGCCGAAGTGCAAGGGCCCTCGACATATGCGCTGTGATTGCCACTTACTCGAGTGAAGTAGGGACAGTTCTTTTGCAGACCGTCGGCACCAAACGGCACCTTTCGTAGGTACATTACAAGCGCTTGCGTTTGCACTTTCGGGGAGTGCTGGTATCATCAACGTGCTAGTGAGCAGCCACCGAAACGTCGTGCCAGCCGACGTGACTTTACGGAAGTCCCTGCAGGAGCCGCTTGCAATCACCGGGCTCCATGGCATCCCTGTGTCAACCCGGGTACCCACCGGCCGAGTGCACAGCCTGGAATATCTGCGATAGAGTCGAGCGTTCCGGCAGTGCCTGCCACCCGCACCGGGGAGACAGCGACGCGGTGATGCGGAAGCTCTGTGCCACACGAGTCCGTGAAACCCCCTCAAGCGCCACTTAGTGTGTGCCACGCCAGGCAATGCCCACTGCAATGCGCGTAATGTGACTGCCTTGAGCGCGCCACTGCATCCTGCCAGTGCCCCAACAGCTCTCTGCGCTGCCGTCGAAGCTATCATTCAGCACAGGTCTGCAGAATCACGGCTTGGTGTGCTAGCTGTGGCTGCTGCCAACCTGCCGACACTGCTTTGTGCCGAAAATCCCAAGAGTGGAGTGGGATGGCCACCATCTTGGCCTCCTCCATAGAACTGCCCGCAACGCGCACCGATCGTGCCATGTAGGAGGAGAAAAGCTGACCAGCATTATCGGGGCAGTTGCCGGTGTGTAACCCGCTATTATTCATAGATCACTTCTGGTGCCCCGCGTCCTGTACCACCTCCCGAACCCCAGCACAATGCTGCCTATACAGCACTGCCGAGCGCAGGCTCTCAATGATTAGCGCACCCTTATGCTGCATGTAAAGCACTTTCTACTGAAGTCGCCTTCATCGGATACTCCACCGCTACAATTTGTTTTCAGACAGGTGGCCTGAAAAACGCTTCGAGGCACCATAGTTATACGTTCATCAAGGGCGGGGACACCTCCAATTATTAAGGCGAAAGCCTTTAATGGCTCATACTCACGTCCGTCCATCCGTCCGAGCCCTGGAACGGTACCAGCTGTGGCCTCTCCTCGTCACACTTTCTCAGCAATCATGCGATGGTACAGCGGCGCATAGCAACAGTTGCGCCACCACAGCTGTGGCCTTTCCCCCTTACACTCTCTCAGCAATCACGTGATGGCACAGCAGCGCGCGCGGCATCCCTCCTTCGTCAGACATCTCGTTGCAGCAGTCGAGTTAGTCGATTGGCTCCCACGCGCATGCGTCTCCCCTGTAGCCCAGCCACAATCATCCCCCTCATGCAAAAAGGGAGACGCGCGCATCGCGTTCCATTATGACCGACCCCGTTTCAATGGGCACAGGCTTTCCCCGAACACACTTTAGAATTTACAAAGTGTCCTTCAACGTTTTGCCTAGGTCTGACAATATTGCTGCTTTAGCTATTTAGCTAAAAATTTGGCAGATCCCAAGTGCCATGGGAATCGATGTTATGCGAAGCATGCGGAGGCAAGGTGACTGGGTTTTAATTTTTTTTATTGAGGGAAACAATACGAAATGACGTTAAATATCTGTGCAAGTGTTGTACGAACAGACATATGTTCAACAGTCGCATATGTTTCATATAACCAGTTCTTTACAGTTGTGTAACGATGCCAGCAGAAACATGGGTATTACCAACACCAGATGCGGTAAGCTGATATGTAGCACTTGTGCTTGCGAAGATGGTAGCCCTGGATAGTGCTTTGTGGACGAACTACAGTGGATGGCGCTTCAATTGACGTTAACCCGACATGATGCCTGCCTCATAGGAGTACATATTTAATGTTTATAAAATTAGATACCCTGCACTGCAACGACAATTGATGTTTCAACATCATTACGCCTCCATAGGATCTGTTTTCCAAAGCAGTTCCGAGACCTGGCGTGGCTCTGTGGTAGAATACTTGATTGCCACGCAGATCGCTTGGATTAGATTCCTGCTGGGACCCTGATATTTGTTATTCGCATTCGTCGGGTCAACGCTGCTGACGTCAGTTTGTCTTAACGCCCTCGCATTTGAATAACTAATGTCTGTCCTCGCGGTTCCTGGGTAGATATAAATTGTCAAACACCGGTGGCACATACCCGCATACAGCAGCCCGGGGTATACGGGTATGTGCCACATGTGTCTGCAGGACAGGGTTTGACGACGTATGCGACAGGAGTTTTACGTTATTCATGTCACGGCCGGCCAGACATATTCGTCAACACCTCTTACCCCCCGTACAAAGCTTGGGTTACACCAAGTTAAGGAGGTGATCACGACAGCACCCAGACGTAGGCGGATAGATAGATAGATAGATAGATAGATAGATAGATAGATAGATAGATAGATAGATAGATAGATAGATAGATAGATAGATAGATAGATAGATAGATAGATAGATAGATAGATAGATAGATAGATAGATAGAAACGCAAAAGTGCTTAGAGAATGCAAAGAAATGCTTCGCCTTTAAAAAGTCACAGTTTCGCCGCAAGGCGAAACAATGAATGCGATAGCAACAAATTGGAATGTCAAGCGACGAATGGCAAGTCGATCGAAACGTGCAACGCGCTGCTCACGCACACGTGACGCACGAAGACAACACGCACATGACGCGAGCGGACTAACAACGTTCACAGCTCGACACTTAACGCGCTGCTCAAACAAAAACAACACACAAAACATATTCACAGGTACAGACGAGCGCGAACTAACAAGTGTCACAGTTGTTACTTCGCTGTGTTCGAAAAGCCTGCTCTTTTCGCAAACGGGGGGGACTTTTCGCAAACAGGGGAACAGAGCGAGCGAAGTGACCTTCGAGCACTCTGTAAATACAACAAAATCGTTCCGGCGAAAGCCCAAGACGTACGATTCTCCTCCACCACGAGATAAGCGAGCGCGCGCACTGTCGTCTATCCCCCACGGGACAAAGTACGCGCGGGAAATGAGCGCTTGAGCGCGCGCGTCACCACGAGCGGGGCGCCGAGCTAAAGCCCCGCCGATTCGAGCTAAAGCCCCTTGATCTCTTGGCTTTAATCCGAGCGCGCCCTTTGCGCCATCTCGCTGGTAATGCTGAAAAAACGCTGAAAACACGCTGTATCTAAATAGCTCGGCGTTTGACCGTTGAAGGACGTGCGCTTTCGTGGCTCAGCGGTTAGCGCCGCGCGCTGCGGAGAGGCCCTCGTTCGATGCCGCGCGTCGGACACATTTTTCCGAATTACTTTCTTTGTGGCTTTTATAAATATATAGATACATATACATAGACGGGACATGACGGCGATGGCGACGCCGACGGCAAAAGCCAGCCGAGAGTGTCCATAAACTTGTTATCGCAATAAAAAGTTGTTGCCCTTCACACGAAAGTTCAAACCCCTCGCAGCCACCGCTAGCTGCCGCAGCGTTGTCTCCCTGCGTGCGATTCGTGCGAACTTCGTGTTCTGTAGCGTGATGCGCGTTGTTGGGCGTGCGTTGGATGAGATAAAAATTCCTAACTGGATGGTCGGGAACAAATCCGGGACATATAGCTGTCCCGACAGTGACGGCGCGGAGCTCGAAAGGCTGCATGAAAAGTCGGGACAGTTCCGCAAAATCCGGGATGGTTGGGATGTAGCGGGTTGTCAATGGACGCCTGTGGATGCTAGTATTTCCTGGTTTGCCGGAAGTGATGTACGCTGGCTTCGTCCGGTCACTAGAAACGCGGACGTAATTCCCATTCACCCAAAGGGTGAATCGTGAGGTCGGTAATGCGGGCTAGTTAGTTGTGATAACTGGCATTAATTTCTGTTTTGCAAAATGTAGACACATACACAAAAGAACACAAGAAGACATGACTGGCACTAAATATCCACTAACTTTCCTCCAGAGCAACACACAAACACGTTTAACAAGTGCACAAGTGCCACATCATGCTGTGAATAGCTCCTTTTTGCGTATTTCACATGTCACCACTTTGCATTTGCAATATATGAATCCAAATATTGAAACTCTTTCTGTGACAGAGCAACAGAAGGAACCGAGCGTCCGGCGCTCTCGGTACCGACACAGCCACCACGGCTTATATCTCTCACACATTCTCTCTTGCGCGGTGCTCTCTATTGCGAGCTAGGCGGAGCGGGGTGGTGCCGCCGTCTCTGTGCGCGGAAGTAAAGTAATGCGGCATGACACTTACTAGCACCGATAGAGAACAGTTCAATGAAGACGCACTTAAAGCATGACCTCAGAGATTGCGCGCCGGCGTGCAATCTCAAAGGCCATGGTTAAAGAGTCTCGATGCCAGCGAAAAACACTAGACGCGCTAGCATCGCGGAGTCGCCCTAGACACAGTTACTTTCTTTGCGTTTCGCTTCATGTTAGTGTGTGACGGCTCGTTGTCCGAGTAGTGCAGCTTCCACATACACCAACGGTGTTTCGCCGCCGACTGCTTCGAGCTGCTCAGCACAGATCCAGAGGAGCAGCTCTGGGCAATCCGACGGGCCGAGGACGCCGCCAGGGCCCAAGGGCTGCTGGCTAACGCCAACGCGTAGAATTCACACCACCGAGGCCCTCCGTATCCTGACAAGGAAATTTCATCCTCCTCCTCCTCGAGCGCGATAGCAGCGGCTAAAAATTGGGGGACCCTTAATATTTGCCTTTAAGAGTTGAACGCGATAGCGATATCCTGTCCAGAGTGCCTACTTCAACCACTTTGTGCATACTTGCTGTGCACCCACTACGTGGTGTTAAGGGAATACGCGCAGTAAGGTGTGTGCCGTTGTAACGGGTGGCTGGCTTTAAACTACGAAATCGTTACGATAGTCACATATTGTGACACCCGATGGCAATGTGCGCTTGTACCACGCAATATTCCTGGGATATTACACGTTATATTGCGACGCCTATATAAAGGACGCTTGCGTTTGCGAAGCATGAAAGTTAGATGCACTGCATTTCCAAGCAGAGAAAGTTATTTTCACTGTATTTCCAAGCAGAGGCGTGGCTGTGTGGTAGAACACCTATTTCCCAAGGAAGACGGGCCGGGTTCGATCCTCACTCTGACCCGGAAATTTTCATTATTTATTTTATTTGCATCTTTCTCGGTTTTTCGGTCACGGACAAGCTGATGATTTTTCGCTCACAACCGCCGACGCCGACACCAATGCCGACGCCGACACCGACGCCGGAATTTCTGCCAAACGAGCTCTTCAACGCTATCGCGTTAATAAAACTGCTGTGGTAAGCACTGCAGAAAGGCAACGATGCCGACTGGCGAATGTCGTGCCTTAGTGTAGATGTAGTGGCCTTGCGGCGGCAATCGGCAAGATTATCGGGGTTTCCGCTGCGCTCCTGCGAAGTATTCAGCGATGTCTGGGAGCGATGTCGGGGGCGGTGGTCAGGGCTGCGCCAAACGTCGCTACTCCTCCGAGCGTGGCGCTGGCCGACACGCGGGCGGTATGATGTCGGGGGCAGTGGCGCTGTTTGGCGGCCGGATTGCGGCGGTGCGACATCCTAACGTGCGCGCGGAGGGGAAGCGTTACGACAAACTCCATCAGCGTAGCTCATAGCTTCCGGATGAGACTGTGGTGGTTCGAAAACTCCCAGCGATTGCCGAGCTTCCTCGCCAACAATGCCGCTTATGCAATCCACTTGAGGCTGCGATTCGCGCCACATCTTACGCAGCTTTTCACGCATAAACATCTTACGCACGGAAACATCTTACGCAGCTTTTCACGTTTCGCACAGGTTGTCGGTGCTGAGGGTTTAAGCTTCAAAGTAATTGCTTGTCGGTGCTGAGCGTCTAAGCTTCGGCGTAATTGGATGTCGGTGAGTGACGGTTGCACTGCCCTCTCCGCATCGCGCACATTTTCTATTGTTCGAAAGAAATTCATTGATAGTCTTGAGCGGGTTGCAAAAAAGTCCCGCAAGCAGTTCCTGTTTGACTGCTAGAATTGCGGAGCGAATATTTTTTCTCCTTAGACACAGTGGAGTCGGGTCATTTCTTCGCTGTACAAGCCGACATGCTTCACTGTACAAGCCAACACGGCTCTCCCGTGGGGTTTTGGCACTTTTCTGGCGTACGACACTGGTCTCCAGGAATACGACGTGAAATAAATTCCAGGATGTCAGTGTGGCCTCTCTGTTCTCAAAGTAGGTCCTGGCACCGTCTTCAAAGGCAGAATATACGTGGCAAAGCTTCTCGCCAAAGTCCCAGTTAATCAAAGTCCCAGTTAATCATTTTTTCAACCAGCTTTCCGGGTCCTCACATAGTGAACCGCGGAAAGTCGGCAGCTCCCAGCGCTGATGCATGATGACTGTTTGAGGTGACACAGCGGCTGTCATGGTGCCTGTCGTGTTCTTTATGGTAGCGTTTGGCATGTGAGGCAGGGGTCTGTATTGTGGGGACAGACTTCGAAGTCTGCTGCTACCTCAACTTTCCCTTTATGATGTTGGCGTCTTCTTCAACACTTAGGCTGGGTGCACGGCTTCATAGTTCCTGTCAAGCCGGGAACATGAACGAGGAAAACCTCTACCAGATGTCGCGTGTTAGTGACATTGAAGAAGGCGTGGCACTTACCATGTTCAAGACAAAATCGCAAGGAATATACAATAAACACTGATAGTGGCAACCACTGTCGTTGGTCTTCAAGAATCTCATCTGTGCTATGGCGCGTCGGAATCTATACCAGTTCCATTGAAAATTTCAGCCTTATTGTTCATGGCAGTGTTAGTTCATAACATACTTTATATTCTTCGTTATGCGCTAAAGCTGATCACAAATTCTAAAATAATCTAGAAGGTTTCAAGATACTTTGGCGAGGTTTGTGCAAGGCAGTAGTCATATGTGTAGGAGACCAGTTACATAATATCCAAAGCAGTGAGCGTCGCAATATACATGCATATCAGCTCTATAGCCTAAGAGGTTCACAAAGCATCCCGCCTTGTCCGCCTTAGTGGTGTTCGTTTCCCGCTCTTTTTTCGCAGAATTTTTTACCAACCACTTGGCATTCAGACCTGTATTAAGCACACACATAGATCAATAACGTCTAAGCGCGTCCTTCAGTACAACATATGATAAATCAGATGTATCCACTACACCTATGTAATTTTTAAATGTGAAGCATTTCTTTTCGAATCAAAAACTTTTTGAGCCTTTCTATCTGAGTATCTATCTATCTGGCCACCTAAGTCTCGGTGCTCTGGTGATCGCCTCCTTAACTTGGTGTAGACCTAAATTCGCATGTAAGGGTTTGACGAATAGGAGTGTCTAGTCACGACATGATCAACCGGGAAATCCTGTCGTGTACGTCGTATGACCTTTCATCTAGACGTGTGGCACATGCCCATATACCAATGCCATGCTATGCGGGTATGCACGACAGGTGATGGACAGTTTATATCGACCCTGGAAAGGCGAAAACAGACAGTGGTAATATAAAGGCGAGGGCAGCGTTGACTCGACGAATGCAAAGTATAAAAATCAGGATCCGAGCAGGAATCAAGCCCAAGCATTCTGCGTGGCAGTCAGATGTTCTAACTCATCGCCACGCAAGGTCTTTAAAGTGCTTTGGTAAAAAAAAAACCCCAATGCCGACGTAATGTCGGTGCAACGTCATTTGTGGTTGCTATGCTGGTTATCCAATTTTGTAACGAAGCAATAAACATTACATATGTATTCCTATGATACAGGTTTAATGTTGGGTTGACGTTCATTGTAGTTCGAGTGTTGGCTACACTTTTATAGCAGTCTAACAAACACTACATTTGTATCGTTATGATTCGTAAAGATATATTGAAGCATTGCCAGACGCCGAAGGCATTCGGGAACGAAAGTTTCGTATCTTATACACGTCATCGCACCGTAAAGTGCATTTCATTTTGGTAATAGTAATAGCTGAGCGGCTCAGCGGGCCAGCGGACCCAGCGGAGCGTGACGAAGACCTCACAATGTCCCTCCGTCCGCCTTAGCCTACAGAACCGAAACCGAAACTGAACACCTGCACAACGGAAAAAGAACTGTGTAAAAAACCTACTTTATGTGTACATCAACCAAGTATATCACAGCACAATACATGACCACCTGCCCCGTCCGTCTGTCCGTCCATCTGTGCATCTGTCCGTCCGTCCGTCCCAGAACTGGGCAAATTGAAATTGTATCGCGATACGATACAAGATACTCGGGCAAGAAGTATTGGGGATACAGATACAAGGTACTTCTGGAATGAATGTATCCGGCACGATACTTGCCAATTGTATATTAAGATACTTCGATACATTTGTAAGTTTGCTATTATAGATCTATACAATGACCGCTCTTTTTCGCAGAATTTTTTACCAACCAGCTGGCATTCAGACCTGTATTAAGCACACACAAAGATCAATAACGTCTAAGCGCGTCCTTCAGTGCAACATATGATAAATCAGAAGTATCCACTACACAGAAGTGTAGATAAATCAGAAGTATCCACTACACAGAAGTGCCTATGTACAGAAGTGTTAAACTGAAAATGTATTAACTGCGACCAACTTTAATTTCAATGAAATATCTGTTTGAATGCCGAGTTTTACGTCTTTCTTGCCCAATGTATATCGTTTCATTCCGAAACAAGTTATTGGCCACCCAGAAGCTTTCCAGATGTGGCAAAAAGCGTCAAGAAGTATCACTACTATTCACACTATTACAACTTCTAGCCCTGCTTACCTGCTTATTTGTAACACTAAAAAAAAAAGGAAACTTCACGGTGACCTAAGAAAGGAAGTCACATATACCTAATTGATGGTGGAGAGGTGTACAATGTGTTTAACGTAACTAGAACCAAATATTTTTAGGGGCGAAGCTCCTTAAAGCGGCACCCGTTCGTTCCTCGTCGTAGTCGTAGTGCGTAACCAGTCTTACGCTTTGACCTCCAAGGTAGTGCCGGTGGGAGATTTCTCCTGTGCGTTGTTGAACAATAAAAAATTCGCAGCGTGCGCGTTAACTAAAAGCCGAATTCTTCTGTCTCTCATTCCCCATTAGCAGCCATTGGCATGTTCCAGTAGGAAACGTTAGTAGAAGTAGAAGTGTAAGTGTTAGCTAAAAGCCGACTTCTGCTGTCTCTCATTCCCAGTAGCAGCCATTGTTTACCTCCAAGGTAGCGCCTGGTGAGATTTCTCCTGTGCGTGATTAAACAATAAAAATTTTGTTCAAAACGCCGTTGATTGATGAAATAAACCAACGAAAGACGCCAGATGTTTCTAAAGCAAAACGAAAAAGACGCCAGCTGCTTAACGAAAGACGCCAGGTGTTTTCTAAAGCAATGGTTTTATAATCAAAACCATATCGCGATACAGGTTTGTAGTTGACGATGCTCGTTGCCGTCGGTGTGTGCTCGTATGCAAGAACCACTTAGCTTACATTTCACCGACCACAAAGCGGTCATAATGAAAGGACAACGGAAACCAGCAATAAAAGTTTGATAAAACATTTAATCAATCGTTTCACGTCAATTTTATCGGGTGAATTAACGGAAGAAATTTCACGGTTTAACCGATGATTACTTCCAGGAGCTTCGCCCAATCTCATCATCATTCACCTCGTGGATCTGCCGTCAATTTTTTTAAAAAACAAGCCTTTAACCGCGGCTGAATGAAACCATTGTCATGTGGTTTACCATCATGTGGCGCTCATTAGGGTATTTTTATATTGCGCTTAATTATTTGAATAAGTAAGGTGAATTATGGAAAATTTTCAATATTCACTTTAGGGCAGCGTGCGCTGAGTCACGTCGTAGAACGCCTTTAAAAACGGCCGACGCAATCGTTTTTTTCTTCTTTTTTTTTTTTTTTTTTTTTTTTTTTTTTTTTTTTTTTGTGGCATACATGCTGCGTGGTGAATATTTTCTGGCTTTTAAAGAAAGTGAGCGAAACATCAAATGAAACCACGTGGCTGCCCTGATGAGCTATCACTCTGCAGCGTCCTTAAGCGTGCTTCGAGCAAAACAATCAGCGCGCGGACCGTCAGCCTGTCGCTTCTCAGTGACGATGGTGTTTCTTTGCGTGTGTGGTGGTCAGAAATGTGGACGCGCTGCGGAGCCGATAAGCCGCGGCCGCTTATTTCGCCGCGGTCCACTTGCCGGTTGTTTCGCTAGCAGCACGTCTGAGAGCGCTGCAGCACAAAAGCAGTAGCGTGGTGATATTCTTCCGGCTTTCTTTAAACGCCGGAAAAATCAGTACATCGCACGTACCTTTCCACAAAATATTAAGCCGGTCGTTTTGGAATCAGCTCTACAACGTAAGGAAACGCATTTGGCCCTAAAGTGAATAACAGAAATTTTATATCAGTTAAGAAATTAAGCGCAATATCAAAAAATACCCTGAGAGCTACATTGTGGTAAACCCCATCGCTGGTTTTATTCAGTTTAGGTTAAGAACATCAACGTAAATATTTGATTCCAGCTACGTGAAACACCCTTCATAAAGTCGATAAAGGTGGGAGCCCTAAAAGCTATGAAAATAGAGCATGATGTATCGTTAACTTAGGTGTTAAGGGCAGACAATAGAATACTCAGTGCCCACGGAAATTAGCATTCAGGGGCTCGTGGGGGCGCTTATGACAAAACCGGATCCGAGTACTTGGTATTATGTTTATCAAATCCCCTTCCTTGCTGCTTTAAGATTTGTTCCTATAATTGCCATTATTCTAATGCAAACTCAATTGCGCTGTTTTATTAAATCGTAATCGGAATTTTTGTAACAATATGCACTAGACACGCTCAGATTAATTTAACTTTGCCCTCAACATCGTCTCCACAGTAAACTCACTTGGAATGTAGATATGTAAATAGCAGCAATGACGCACACAATTAAAAATAAGTAAACGATGGAATAGAGGAGCAGGTTACAAAAATACATACAAAGACATAGTATATTACAGTTAACAAACGGGAAAAAGTTGCACAGAGGCCTAGGTAACGTGTGGGATACAAACGGAGGGCCGCAAAGAGTGGACTTGTGCTAAGAATCAAGCTATCATTAAAAAGCTTCTCGAATAATTTAGCACGAAGAACAGATATACCGTACGCCAAAATATCTTCTGCTACGTAAATGCTTGCTCTATTGCATCTAGCATCGACAGCGATGGTGCGATGGTTGTTACAATCTCATTTGCATATAAGTCAATCTCATCGTAAGTACACCAAGCTCACATCCACGAGATCTGTGAAATCTCTGTGTGAAAGCAGCGAGACACAAAGCAAGCTCATTTTTGCATCTTCGAGACTGTAACGAAGCACCACGCAAGACAAACTTCGAAAACGACATTATAGCCGCATCTGAATGTGAGCGAAAGACGCCGCACGCATTGGAGTACGCAGCACAGTACCGTGCTAAAAGCAAGGTTCAAGGCCCCGAGACAACTAAAAAGAAAAAAGACATCGTGGAAAAAAAAAATTGGCTGCGCGGAGACATTCGCTCGCTTGTTTTTGTCGAGATAGATCGAGCGCCATCACGTGACTCGTATAGAACTAATATCCTATGCTCACTGGAGAACTCTGGCGAAAAGAGAAAAGAATGTCACTGTCGTTATTTTTATTGACGTGGCTTAGTGGCAGCAGTATCAGCCGAAGAAGCTGATACTGCTGATAAGCTGTTCAGCCAACGTCTATTGTTTCGCATGGTCGCGTTTCCATAGCAGTATCTTGTATCTTAAGATACACGATACATTGTTAAATGTATCGGAAATACAGATACCGATACTCGTTTTGCGACACGTATCGCAATGCAGATACAAGATACCAAAAAAGTATCTAAGATAGTATCGAAGATACATGTATCTTCGATACTGCCCAGCACTGGTCCGTCCGTGCGTGCGTCCATCCATCCGCGCGTCCATCTGTCCGTAATCTGTCTGTCCGTCCGTTCGTCCTTCATACTAGTCGGCGACTCGAACGTAGACATTATGGACCTTAGGACCTGGCTTCACCCACTCATCATCATTCACTTCGTAGAGATGCGAGGATTTTTTTATATAGCTACGTTCAACTTTGGGAAATAGTTCGAGGTTTTGCGACGTTAAACACACCAACTATTATAATTGGAAATACTTTAGCATATACCACTGATTGTAACAATCTTGAAGCGTTTCCTTATAATTCTCAAGGGTTCATTGACTGTTCTTTTGTGTTCTCTTATACCTGTCTTGCTGTGGAGAGGTTGAGGTTCATATTACCTCGGCTACTCCATATCTATGAGTTCTGCAGCAAAAAGAAAAAGAAAATGTTACACAATATGAACAATGAGCAACTACAAAAAAGCACATTGAAACAAGTTAAAGTTACATGATAATCTACAGTTTGCTTCCAGAAGTTCACACTGCAGTAAAGCGCCCACACGTACACATTTCCAGTTCTGCCCACAGTATAACACATCATTCCGTATGTAACAACACATAGTTGTAGATCACAAGCGCTTATCCAGACCGGTGTCCACTAAGAAGTCTTTCAGGAAGGTGTTCGCCTTTTTCTGAAGATTCATGTCAGGCCATGGTCCAAGTAATTTCTTTGTTGTGAGGGGGCGTCTGTCCAAACTTGCTAGTCTCTTCCTTATTTTTTTCTCTTTCATTTGCGTACTTTACACACTCCAAAAGAAAATGACCAACATTCTCATCTTCGTGGCCACAGTAGCATTCCGGTGAGCCGGATCGGTGTATTTTGTGCAGGAAGCTGATTGTATATGCTACTTCCAGTCGTAGTCTGTGGAATAACGTCTCTATGTATCATGGGAGCTCTGCCGCTATTGAGAATTTTCTGTGTGCGTCTACTTCATAAAGTAATGACTGCTTTTATTTAGGGATATGAAACGAGTTCTCCATAGAACAGTGGTGAGCTCCTTGCGTTACAATATTTCGAATATCCGCCCCAGACATGGGAATTCCGTACTCCCGTCCTTCATTCAAGGCTTTCTCGGCGAGCCTGTCTGCCTCTTCATTACCCTTTATTCCAATGTGGCTGGGTATCCATTGAAATGCGATGTTGGGACCCTGCGCTGAGGCATGTTCCACAGTTTCTGCAATACATTGTGCTATTTCGCCAATTTTGTAAGGTGATCTCGCATGTTTCATTATCTGAAGGGCTGGTTTGCTATCCGTGCATACTACCCACTGTCGTGACCCAGAATTGTGGCAGATAAACTGGACTGCTTCAAAAATAGCCACCAATTCTGATGTCGTTGATGAAGATTTGTGTGATAATTTATACATTCTCTTTTCCTCAATTCCGGTATAAAGATCGCAGAGGTTGACGCTTCTTCAGTGCAGGACCCCTCTGTATATATCTTCGTCTTTCCATTGTGCATAGTATCAAAATAATGACACACCATCTGTACCGCCACTAGAGGTGCCATGTCGGCTTTCTTGCATATACTGTCTATCCCACAGATAACGTTCAGAACAGGCAGCGTCCAAGGTGGTTTTGACGGTGTACATCGTTTATATTCCGGTGCTATTGCTCGGACTGATGACACACTATCCTGTAGTCGCGTAGCAGCCCTGTGTGTTAGTTCGCCAGATAAAAAACGATTGTCATGTTGCGTGAAAATTCTAAATAAATGTCTGGACGTTTCTCTTGCTCGGAGTACTGCCAAAGGTGTTTGTCGAGCTTCTGCATACACCAAATCGCTAGAAGTCGACTGCGGCAACCCCAGACATACCCGCAGGCTCCTTGCCAATAGCAAGTGAAGTCTTCTTTCGGTGGAGGCTGGAAGTCCGTGCAGCAGAGGCAGGGGAGTAACTCACCATGGGGCGTATCCACGCAAGATGTAGAGCCAACAGCGACTCTGTAGTACCGCCCCATTTAGCCCCTTACAGTGACTTCAATGTTGCCCCACTTGGTGCGACATAAGCTGCCAAAAACAGTCTCAAAAATTCATTCCTACACGATGGACTTAAATATTTTCTCGTTGCTAGAAAAAAAAACAATGTTCTCTCATTCTCTCTTAACGGTGGCCACTACATTGTCTCACAGTGTGTTTTGCAGTAAAACGGTACGGCGATTACGCTCCCATTTACATGATTCTGAAAGAACGCCATACATGTTCAGAGCACACAGTAAAGTCACAGCGGCCTGTTGAAAATTCTCTCGGCGTGACTGCTGCAAGTCCAAATAAGCGTGCCCATGAAGGCGAGGGGGGGGTGGGGGGGGGGGGGGCATTAATGGAGGGCTGCCCTTCTAATCTTTACTCAGGCCAACTTGGGGTGCTAGGCAGGATGGCTCGAGTTTCGCGAAACTAGGGATCTTTCCGAGCTCTGGCGACACCCCCTTTTGAACAAGCTAACAGTACGAAAAAGCCAAATCCATCCCTCAGCGCGCACTGCGCTCCATTGGTTACGATGAAAAGCGGCGTCACGTCAAGGGCGGTCGATAAAGTTGGGCGGTGCCGTCAAACAGGAGGCATCTTCTTTCATTTCTTTGTCATTCCATTGAGTGCGGAGGTGCACCCATGCAAAAAAAATCACCATGCCTGCGCGGAACACGCAGCACAGTCACAGCGAAAGCTGGAAAAGCGGCCTTTCTACCGCCCGTTGTAGACTATCTTGGGGCAACTAGTCATGTACACTTGCAAGGTAACCACCAGGCCATAAATCATCGTAACTTTCATGAAGTAGGGAAGCATGTACTATGCCATTATTCGTCTTTCTGCGGAGAAGCGTAGTACCCGCTACGCATCAGTAAGACATTATGTGCACTTTGTGCTGTGGCTGATCACGACGAACAATTATAACTGAGCCTTTTGTTGTGTGTTGGATGCAATCAACGACCTATTGTGCAATTCGCATTGTGTGACGCCTGATTGGTATTTTAATGTACTACGACGCAATATTACATGTGTTAACACGATCGCTTCCTTGACATGACACTTGTAGAGGGCGATTTTGCGAAGGAGTTGCAAGCACCAGCGTGGCTCTATGGTATAATACTCGACTGCCACGCAACGCGCCAGGGTTCACATGCCGACCGTTCCTAGAATTTTTTTCTTATTTGTTTTTTTTTTTTCTTATTTTGCGCGAAAGCGATTACGGACCGCGGCGGCAGCGCCGCCGGTAGCGGGCAACTACGGCGCGAAAAATCGGCTCATGTGATCTCACAATTCGCCTCGTGTGGGACCGATGGCGGCGCTGCGAGCGGCGCTCCGGTGACGCAAGGGCGGGGATTCGGCGTTTGTCGTCTGCTACGCTCTGGCTAAAACAGCAGCATTTTCGTTATAGTTCGCTCGCGTCGCACGGCGTTCCTCGACTACTAGCTGCATTTTCTTCTAATGATATTTCTTGAGATGACTGCTAGCATTACAAGAGTTTAAGAAACGTTAACATTTAACATATCTTCTGTATACCCACAGCCATCGCGCTCAGGTTCATGCCCCCGAGTTCGTAGCGTCACTCACTGGGCTGGATAGTGTTGAAATAGCTTACGTGAATGCGCGAACGCCCCCGCCAAGTGAGTTAAAGAGAGTCTAGGCTGCTTTGAAATCGAAGCGTGGTCAATTTGGGAGCTTATTCGCAAAAATCAGCGTTGTGTAAACAGACTTGAGTTGAACGAAAATTCACGCTCCACTTCCAATTGTAGCCATGTATACTTGTGCAGACACGACAGCCCACAAAATGAAATCGATAACTTCATCGACTTGCGGGTTACTGCAGACCACTAGCATAGATTGGGCGAGCTGGATGCAATTAAGATATCTCGGAATGAAACGCCAGCAGTGATGCGCGTGGTACAGTTCGACCCTTATGATTAGAGATAGATACGCTCATGAGCCGCATTCATATTTTCGATCGCACAGTGCTGCCTAATCGACTGTGCGAGCCTTTCAATGGTGATGACAGGATGGCGCGCACTATATTTCTAATGTTTAGGCAGCGCGAGCCGCTGCACTGTTCGCGTTTCGTGTGACACCGATAGTACAGCTTGGTAAACAGTAGGAAAAATCGGCGAATGTGTCCAGCAAGAGGAGAAAGAGAGCTCTTTCCCGCCATTCTTTTGGCCCCTGTGGCTGATTATTGCTATTCTTTATAACGTGCTGTAACAAGATTGAATTCTTTAAGGTGAGAGCCTTATCATCAAATGCGAAAATTGACCGTCGGCGTCCCCCGTCGCCAGCGTTAACGCGAGTGATGCGAAAATTCATCACATGATGACGTCATCAAACATCCCAGACCCCCCAAAATTTGTGACGTCATAACGTCGCGTCAAATGATTACGTCATCACATGATATCGTCGCTTTGCATTGCCTCCGTGATTGGTGGGCCGATCTCGGAGGCGATGCAGAACCAGGTGATGTGTAGAAAGCTTCAGAGCAAAACCACGTTACGTCCAGAAAGCATTCGGACGGGGGCGGCGAAGGAACAATACATCGACTCAAGAAAAAGATGGCTTTCGCCTTCTAGTCAACTTAGGCAAATGCATAAGGAACTCGAGTCTCCTTAGTACAGTGATCGCACCAAGCCCTATCAGGAGTCGACCGTTGAGACTGATTTACAGTATTTTATTGCAAATACATCTGCTTACGACTTTCGATGCGAAAGCTTTGTAGTTATCAACGTTAGTATGATTGCACGAATTCTGCTCAGCATATTTTCAGACCACCGTGAACGAGTGAACAAACGTCGATTTATTAACGTAAGAATTGAAATGTATTGCAAAAAAAGAACAAAAACAAAAGAAAATAACTCCGGACAACCTACCAATATTTCATATCCCCGTCGTGCATCCCCTTTAGACTCACCCTGTTTATTTCGTGTTTCAATTTAAAGTACTTACGACGCGCTTACACAGCAGCTGCTAAAAATGTGGATTTAATCAAACGTTGTTGCCGATAATGCCATTTAATTTATTTGAATGACATCACAGGTCGTTTGTCATGCTCCGAACATAGGAATTGAACCGAAGGAGCAGGCTTGGCAACCGAACACGCGCAGCACGCGGTATACATTTATTGCGCTTTATTGCAGACATGGAAGCTGAAGCCCGAACGCTGAAGTCAGTGATCGAAAACGGGCAGGAAAGTCATTTTGAGTGAGCCGCGGCCATAGAACAGTCGCGAAAAAGAAAAAATTCACCGTAGAAGCAGATGTACATACATGTACATATGGATGGCTAGCAGACGACACCAGGAGCAATCGACACATAACGTGCTCCTGACGGCAACTACGCTCGATTTCGCTGGGCATTTTGCTTGAACATTCGGTACAAATTGCTTTATTAACTTGCCCACCAATGTTTCAATAACTCGAGCACGATAGACAGGCCGGCAGCGTTGAGCAGCCTTCACGTTGCGAGCGCGCGCGCGATGAGCTGCAACAGAGTCCTCTCCCTGACGTCACACGCGAGAGGGCGCCACTCAAAGATCTCGAGGCGAATAGCTTTCGCTAAAGTATATGTAAGGACACAACCACCATCACTGTCCCCAGAGCCATGACCGACAGCACAGAATGGCTGCTTACCAATGGCTAGGTAAGTGGTGGGTGGGAGTAAAGACTATCACGCACCACCGGTGGTGTCTGTCGCCGCGGTTGACGCCATCATTGGATATTCAAAGCGAGGATAAGGGCATAGACCACTACCTGCTGTTGGAGGTGCTCAGGCTTTATTGATGATGATAGTCAGTAAGAGTGGCCTACGTTCCTAGAAATTCTTTCTCATTTCATTTTTTTTCTTATTTCCCGCGATAGTGGTTACGGACACCAGCGGCGGCGGCGGACAACTATCCCACTGCCACTACCGTTGTGATCTGATAACAGCTTTCTCTGTAAAAAGTAGCAGAAACTTTTACTAACGAAATTTTTTAGAGGTACGGGCCGTTTAAGTTCATTTTTTAAGCATGTAATGTGGGCACTAAGTAGTCGTTCGAATAATCAGCACCGTGCCTCTGAGATTAGTTCCGGCCGAGCGCCTTACAACATCGCAGCCGGAGCTAATCCCCGAGTTCACGTGTATAATCAGTAGAGGCCGGATTTTTAGGCACTTAAAAAGCGCGTTTTAGGCGCCAAAAATAGGCAGGCAAAACACAGTTTTAGGCTTCCAAAACCGTAAATATAGGCACAATAAATTGTTACATAAATTCAAAATATTTCAAACAAAGACGTACGCGACCTGCATTTACGACAGAAAAGCAAGAAATGTTATTGTTCACGATGACACAAAGGCGCCAACTATTGAACATAGCCCCGCAATGGTCCTTTTCGCCCCACGATTCGTAGAAGTTAGAACACAGTCTGTCCTTTTATTCTCTATCATGGTGAGTAAAGTGTCCACCGTGGAATCGACACAGTCGTGGATCTTTTTATTTTCGGCATGCACAGAAACAGGTAGTTAGAACGCTAAAAAACCAGAAGGGATGGATGCCTCGTATTGGCCGGGTCTAATCGCGTAGGGTCAGTTGCTACTCTGTCGACGAACACCTTTAAAGGGGCCCTCACCAGGTCTGAGCATTTTGAACTGACAAGTGTTTTGCATGAACTGGGCGCTCACGATCACGTCTGCCAAGATTTGCAACGTTACGCGCTGCGGAAAAACGTGAAATTTCAAAATGAACACCGCTTGCCCTTCTCGCAGGCGCGCGACCCAAGATGGAGGGGTGACGTACAACAAGGAATGCTCCTGCGTGGTTATCTGAGCTCTAACGTCGCTCCTCTACGTAGACATTGGTGCTCCGACATCGCTCGCAGTAGCCCGTGACATTGTGAGAATTATTCGAGGCGACATGTGTAATTTCTGTAATATGTTGCTTAAATAGATGAATGAAAGTTAAGAGAAATAATAAAACACAAGGGGAGTGTGCTTGCATTTTTATTTTTTATTTCTTACTTCGAATCGCAGCAAGATGTGAGACTAATCTGCCTCCATTTCATATGCGTTCCTGTTTTCGCCGTTCCCGCGTCGCGCCGGCACCAGCCCTAACAACGCTTGGCGCGATTTTGGTGGATTGTCCCTAACAACAATTCCAGCTGTGCGACGCGGTGTGTAGCGGTAAGGATACATGACCCATACCAGCCTCTCCAAACGTGCGCGCACTGAGATCCATCCCAAAGAAATAGGCAGTACACTACAGAGAACGCCGAAACGACACAACACCGCTCACGTGAACGACATGGCTCAGGCACGTCATGCGCACGTGACCTTGCGTGCACATGACGCCTCCTCGCATAATGGTTTCGTGGCTCGTAATGAACCAACTTGAAAAATTATTGTGGTCCAACGCTCTTCATTAAGCACGCATCAACAAACAAAACCAAACCCGCGTGCACATCACATTTTTCGTACTTTTGATCTACAATCTCCTTTCCCCTGACAGCACTCCATGGTTTCGCATTCAACCGTCACCTTCCTGCGGCTGCACAGAGGGACCTCCTATTTCTTGCCCACTGCCACACCCATGTCTTCAAGGTGGTTCACTTCCTTGAGGACACTGGAATGAACAAACGGCTCCAGAAGCCAACCGCCGCGTCCTCGACCATGGACGCCACTCTCCCTTCTTCTCATCTCCTCTTCCCATGTTTATTTGCATCTCCCCATTCTATAGTAGACGTTGACTTGCTCCAACTTAGGGTTGCAGAAACAGCGTCTTTTCCTCTCCTGAACCTCTCCTCCTTTGGCCGCTCTCGACATCTCAGCGCGTTGGCGTAAGATGGCCGGCGCGTCCCATTTTACGGCTACTGGGGCTTGTTTTCCGGAAATTGGTTGAACTAGAAGGCTAGTTTGAACCGCCTAGTATTCGTAAAGGTCGATGTTGCCTGGTAACATGAATAACGGTCTCAAACTGCACTCGAAAGTGAAATTTCAGGTTAAATAGGGTTTATATAGGCACCCATTTTAAAAATAGGCATTTACAGGCACTATAAAAACACTATAAAAGCCCTTCTTAACCTCTAATTCGTGCTCATATATCAATGTGGCATGATAGGAACGCAAGGAACAAAATAGGCATTTGCCTATAATCCGGTCTCTAATAATCAGCATGGTCGGCCTACACATTCTAGTGCGTTACTCGGCTGGTACGCGCCCTCTTCGCTCCCTTCGTGGAGTGTTCGCTCCCCGAGCAGATGCGCCCGGCTGATAAGCTAATTGGCTGGGCGGTATACCTAGCTATATGTCAAGACATGCTGTTGCCACGCGAGTTTCTTATCTTCACTTTTGCTGTGTTCGGTTTTCGCCCACAAAGACTGTCGGTAATGCTAAGCGCAAACCGCGCCTCTTTGTTCGAGAAGCTTCCCAATTATTGTATATCGTTTTGTTAAGATTGCGCGCAAGACGCGAACACTCGACCTTATTCCAGAGCTTGCGCGACAACCAGTGATAAGGCTGGAATATTCGATGACACACGTATAAATGCCGACGCGCTTTACTGCTTGTCAGTTTTTCGACGACCGACGCTCTGTGCGCCGATATCAGTGTACAGCGTCCATTGCTTGCTGTAATTTGAGTTTCTGTTTCACGGCCACAAGTTCGGCCAAATAAAGAGTTTCACCGTGAAGACACCGAATGCTGCCTTCGTCAACGTCACGACCACGTAACACTATGACCAAGCTAATTAAACCAAGTCATGCTAAGACAAAGCTAATGAAGCCAAACCTTACTAAGACCATGCTAATGAAGCCGTGTAAAGCTAATACCGAGCTAATTAAGACCATGGTAACTAGCACGACGCTAATTAGTTGCGCGCTATGTAAAACCCGTCTATTTAGGACGTCCCTCCCTAATATCGTGCTAATTATGATTATGCTAATTAGCTACATGAAAAGTATTACCTTGTTAATCAAACCTGAATTAAATAATGTCATGTTAATTAAACACTTCCGATTAAGACAGTACTATTCAATAATATGTTATTAAGACCTAGGTAATTATGACATCGTAACTGAGAGCGAACGGACGCGGTCTTCTCTCCGAAGAAGAGTGAGCAGACTGAGACTGAGCTCCTCTGATGGCACTAGCCTTGCACACGCAGTGCAAGCTGACCAAATTATCTTACATGCAATGAACCTGCTGCATAGCTTCCACCACATACGCACTTGACAGTCACACCGGTAATATGGCAGTCACAAGTAGAACTGGGGCCTTCTCAGAATCAACGAACTTGTACCCGTGTTCGCACGTCAATCAGTTTGATTGACAGACGCCCGCGGCGAAGATCGTGTTCACCCCCCCCTTTTCCTCTTGACGAGGAGCAGTGCTCACGCGGCAAGGCCAGCGAGCGGCCCGATTAATCTATGAGCTTCATCGCACGGATTATGCACACACGCACGAAGAACGAAAGGCTGTCTGCCGCGCTGGTATAGCGGTTAGGGTGCTCGGCTGCTGACCCGAAGGTCGCGGGTTCGATCTCGGCCGCGGCGGTCGGATTTCGATGGAGGCGAAATGGTAGAGACGCGTGTACTGTGCGATGTCAGGGCACGTTAAAAAACACCAGATGGTCGAAATTTCCAGAGCCCTCCACTGCGGCGTCATTTTTTTTTTTTTATTGAAATGGTCAACTAGGAGAGGTTGGTGCCATTATGGTGGCACCGGCTACTCCTTCTCGCTTAGCAGACAAAATATAAACTAAGAAAATAATAAGGGCACAAAATGCAATACAGTAGGACACACGATGTGAAAATACAGCACAACCGAACATTACATGAGAGTTCAGATAAGTCTAATACGTTCATATGCGCACAAGTGTTGTATCACAAGTTCAGATAGGAAGAGTCAGTTCACATATAGAAGTTCAAACTCAAATATTCTGTAATGCTTGACATACACAGCAAAACACACTGAGGCAAATGATTACACATAAAATCAAACGCACACCACAACATTACACTGTTCCTTTAGTATGAAGGGGAAGGCGACATCGAGTGCAGTAGTTCAATATTTCCATAAAATATTTGATTCTTCAAGAAACTTCTTGAAGGCGACAAGTGCTCTTTTCTGAAGGCCTGCCGTAGGCCATGGACCTAGTATTTTCTTCATTGTGAAAGGCCTTGTATCTAAAAGTAGCAGACTTGCTCGTAGAACATTTCGTTGCGATTCATATTTTTTGCACTCGATAAGTATATGATGTACATCTTCGTCAGGGTGGCCGCAGGAACACTCTGTACTAGACGCACGTTTTATCCTGTGTAGGAAGTGTCGCGTAAATGCTGTGCCAAGCCGTAAGCGGTGGACTAATGTTTCAAATCTCCTATTTTCTGTCAAATCTGATGGAATGCGTAATTTTATGCAAGGGTCTATTAGATATAATTCCGAACTTTTAGACTTTTCATCGAACCAATTGTCTTTGGTGAGGCTATCGGTTATCTGTCTCAGGAGTAGACGGATTTCATTGCGTGAAATTGGAAGACTAATTGTCTCTTCGTTATTGTGTGCCCGATTTGCCGCGGCGTCCGCTGTAGTGTTTCCTGGAATGTTGCAGTGACCTGGTATCCATTGAAATGCGATCACGTGATTCATTGCTGTCGCTTTTGCGTGTTCTTTTAGGGTCTCATATGATAGGGAAGAATTTAGAGAATTTTTTTTCTATCCCTTTGCAGTGATGCTAGAGCGGCCTTTGAATCGCTAAAAATGACCCATTTTTGCACCTTTTTTACTGATGTTATAAAGCGCAACGCGGATAGAATTCCGAACAGTTCCGCAACAGTAGAAGACGTCACTCTACATAATTTAAATGTCTCCTCTACTGCCAAGTGTGGAATGACAAAAGCTGAGGTGGAGGAATTTTCATGGCAAGAACCGTCTGTATACACGTGACTATACTGCGGATATAGGATATGAATCTGGAATAGTGCCAGCTGCTGCGCGAAAATCGTGATCATGTCCCTTTTTGATATTATTCCCTCGACCGACAACTGTATTTTTGGTCTTGGCAGCATCCAAGGAGGGAAATTAATATTTACTCATAATCATATCGTGGTTTTGGGAAGTTAAACCCCAGATATTATTATTAAGAAGGAAAGGCTATGTGATCGCATGGCTACGATGTCTGGCACTCAGCTTTGACTTCTTTTTTGTGTGTGTGTGTGTAACTGCACTGTGTAGCGGTTCAAGAAGTGTCACATTGTAATGTGCGTTGTTTATTTCTTGACCGGTTCCTATTGCCGTTATATTTTACTCCTTAGTTAATAAATGATTATTGTTTACCAATAAAAGAAA
Organism: Rhipicephalus appendiculatus; assembly: GCA_030522465.1. Taxonomy (NCBI): domain Eukaryota; kingdom Metazoa; phylum Arthropoda; class Arachnida; order Ixodida; family Ixodidae; genus Rhipicephalus; species Rhipicephalus appendiculatus. The sequence goes on along the minus strand of JALIZH010008736.1, from coordinate 154,786 downwards.
GAGAGAAAATATATTAGCAGTGTGGCCTGGGCTAATAAAGTAGCTGACTGGGCTAGTTGGTTGTGCATACTTAAGATATACAGCACAAAAAAAGCAAGACGACGTAAAGGAAACACACAGGACAGCGCTTGTCCTTTGTGTTTTGTTTAAGTGGTCGTGTTTATTTTTGTGTTTTTGGAGGGGGCTGTATATCTTAAGTAAGAAGGCCTGGGCTAGTACGCCCCCAGCCTGCTACACTGCACTGGAGAAAACGCAACGAGGGAAAAAGGGTGATGAAGTGTGATGACGGGGACAGGAATAATAAGTGATCCGTATATATACATAATATGGCATGATTATTAGCGTAAAGGGGACAATGAAGCTAATAATCATTTTTAATATTTTATATACCACCTAGCCCTACTCTCCGCCTTATGCGTATATATTATAATGATTGTAAAGCTACCTCTCCTGCGTAAAGCTAGCCCAATTAATAGCAGTTATTAACTTCTGCCAACAGCGTGTTAAGCGATGTTTTCTTGCGCTATGATGCGGAATATGTAGGATCAGCTCTCTTGACATAAATCCGCATATAAGACAAACGCCAGCAAGTGCAATAAGGACTTCGTCTCCACTTGAAGCACGACATGTGCCGCCATTAGTTGGGCGAATATATAGCGCAAGAAAGCGCTTCCACGGATTATGAGAACGGTCTAACAGACCCTTCCATAATCCGCAACTTTACGCATCGGTTTACCAAACACCAAGCACACAGTCCGTTAATACAGAAAAAAATGTCCTTGTAGCATAAGTTATTAGTGTATGGTCCCATATTTCGAGGGTGATGCAGCTTTCAGATAATACTTGCACTACCATGCCGGCCAGCCTAGAGGTCCCCGTCTTCTGCTGTGACACGAAGCCAGGACAGTCGCGAAATGCTATATTATCTAATGTCTTATACATTTTACAGCACGCATTTTTCGGGCTCCGTGGTGGTCTAGCGGTTACGGCGCTCGACTGCGCCGTGTTCGCGGGATCGGATGCCGGCCACAGAAGCCGCTTTTTCGATGGATGCGAAAATGCTTGAGGGCCGTGTACTTAATTAGGCGCACGTTAAAAAATTCTACGTGGTCGAAGTTTCCGGAGCCCTCGTCTACGCCGTCGCTGATAATCACATCGCGATTGTGGATGTTAAATCCCTAACCGTTGTTGTTATTATTATTATTATTATTATTATTATTATTATTATTATTATTATTATTATTATTATTATTATTATTATTATTATTATTATTATTATTATTACAGTTCTGACACTACGCACGATTGAAGAGGTGTGCGTAGCACCGAGTTAAGGCAATGACAAGGTGATACCTGTGGAGTGCGTTGGCGCAGCTGCAGTGGCGTAGCCAGGGGGTGGCACACCGGGCACGTGCCCCCCCCCCCGAAATTTTTTTTCGCCATGGCATGCATAGCGAAAAATGGCCATTTCAAGGAGGTGCCCTCCCCGAAATCAAGGAGGTGCCCCCCCCCCCCCCGAAAAAAATTTCTGGCTACGCCCCTGCGCAGCTGCCATTTATTCTAGCCGGAAGACAAAAGCTCATGTCACTCTATTTCCCGCAAATGCCAGTACTGATGGTCTGTTTAAGGTCACTATGTTGTCCTGCAATCTAGCATGCGTGACCTCACAGAAGAGTACACGCCAATCTACAATTATAGTATGTATTACCCAGGGCTTCCACAATATCTAACGGACGAACGGAGAAAGGATACCGTCGCTACGAGTGCGAGCATCTTATTTACTTGCTCTTCCGCCTCGTCTCTCTTTTACATTTCCCGGACTTCCCCCCACCCTCAGCCACGCTGCATGTTCCCCATGCGAATTTTCGATCTGTGTGGTTACCGCAAGCGCCTCCGATTTCGGTGCGCTCGAGTAAACAGTGTTCAGGGAAATACGACCTGTTTCCGATATCGTCCGTGGATGCTGGCCACAGATCCTTGAATCCATGACATCACCCAAAGACTGCGGGCCCCCTGGGTCCAGTGGCCATCATAACACCTTTTGGCAATACATACGTATGCATTTCGGTCTACGAAACGCCGCACAAAACTTTCAACGGTTCATGGACCAGGTTCTTCATAGTTTCACATGCTACTTCGCGTACACTGACGACATCCTCGTCTTCAGCACCCCAGCAGAAGCTAACGAACATCATCTGCGTCAGGTTCTCACGCGACTAAGAAAAGATGGACTCGTAAGCGGACCCAAGAGCGAGTTCGGAGTTTCCTCACTGGACTTCCTTGGCCATCGCGGGGATTCCCGTGGAACATCTTCACCGGCAGCGCGTGTGGAAGCTATATTGCAGTTTCCACGGCCAACAACTACGAAGAAACTGCGTGGATTCCTCGGCTCGCCAAACATTGCCGGCGGTTTATTCCACACTGCGCTACCATCTTGCGACCGTTCCATGCACTTGTGTCCGGTGAAACGAAGCCGAACGCTTCCACCTCCTGGACAGCCGATGCCGAGACAGCTTTCAATACCTGAAAGCTCTGGCTAACGCAACGCTCCTCGCACGTCCAAGGTGCGACGCCATCACGTCACTCACTGTGAATGCCTCGGACATCGCCATCGGAGCAGTCCTGCAGCAGTTGGTCGACAAAGTTTGGCAGCCAGTCACTTTTTTAACACGAAAGTGTTTTATGCCGGGGTTCACCAAGATTTGAGTGACGTATTTTCGTCACGGAAAGGACGTCAAAAAAATACGCATGATCAGAAGACAAAGAAAAGTTCCGTCAACGGGAGTCGAACCTACGACCTCTTGGTCAGCGACATACGTGCCGGGCACGCTATCCACTGCGCCACGGACACATTCTCTGAAGGCTTTAAAAAAAAGCCTTTTATATCTACCACTGTCCTCTCACAGTGCTCTTGCTAAAGTGAAGTAATGAATTATGATCATGAAATGCACGATTAATTCCTTCAAAGCATAGTTTCTACGCGTCCATCCCATTCGGCGCGTTTCAAATAGGAAAAATGCAATTTTGTCGACGCATTAACACACTGGCAGGTGGCGACCTTACCCCTAGCATCGGCCTCGCTCATAGCATCCGTCCATACCAAAAATATTTCCGGGACGCGCGAGTGCTTCGCATGGCCGTAACTCCGCGTTCCGAACTTACGCTCGCCCGCGAAAACTCGCAGCCGGCCAACGGAGAATAGACGACGCGCGGTGCGTTTCCCTCTGGTCGGGCAGCGTTGTTCAATAACTCTAACGTGCCGCGAGCCCAAGTCCAGCGTCCAATCAGTGACGCTCTTCTGGCTGTCACCGCTTTCTATGATTCCGCTCTGACCGTACAGCTACCACACGCATCTATGACCACAAGGGTTTGTTTAATCATTGATCATGGATATTAGTAGTCGGGATACAGATGCTCCACCGAGCGTCAACGTGGATGCATCCACGTTAAACGGTGCTATAACTGTCATACACGAACAGACATTCTGCAAGCTCTCTTATATCAATGTACAGTAAACATTCAACTATTTCTGTAAGGACAGGTTTCACTTTCGTGTTATACCGATTCCTATGACGGAGGGATCAACCACGTTTTTTTTTTTTTTTTTTTTCACGGAAGCTCTCACAGACTGAGTGCCGTTACAGCCTTTCGGAGAAGACAACAAAGTTTTGCCTCAGCTCCTCCGCAAGGTCAAGCCGTGCATAAGAGAAAACGACGCCGGCAAGAACGACAGCGTCTGCGGCCGTCCATGTCAGAACAAGGCTAAATAAATTATGTGGGAAAGAAAACGTCTTACGTCTTCCCGCAAACAAAAGCGTTCTGCGTGTCAATCAAGTAATCTAGCACATAGCCATGCAAGGTCTCGGAACTGCTTTTGAATACTACCCCAGCGTCAATTGCAGTTAAGCGCCATCCACTGAAGTTGATTTATGTAGCACTGTCAAGGGCTACCATACTCGCGAGCACAAGCGCTACATATCAGCTTACCGCTTCTGGTGTTGCTAATAGCCATGTTGCTGTTGGCATCGTTACGGAACTCTAACCAACTGGTTATATAAAACATATGCGACTCTTCAACATATGTCTGTGCGTACAACATTTGCACATATCGTTAGTGGTCATTTCGTAACGTTTCGCTCAATGAAAAATTACAACACAGTCAGCACCCCTCCCCATGCTTCGCATAACATCCATTCCCAAGGTACGTGCAACCTGCCGAACTTTTTTTTCTATACGTAAGCCGTTTTACAGCGAAAGCTGTTATGAGATCACAAGGGCCGTTTTCGCGCTGTACTTGTCCGCCGCCACCGCCGGTGCCCGTTACCACTATCGCAGGAAATAAGAAAAAAACTAAATAAATAAAATATACCTATGACAGAATGGCAATCGAACCCGAGCCCTCTGCGTGGCAGCACAGCACTCTACCACTGGGCTACGCCGCTGCTGGAAACTGCGGTGCAAACTGACGCTATGCAGGCTTCATGTCGCGTAAGGAGTCGCGTTAACGTGTGTTGTTAAGCGTTTTAGAACAGTAAAGTAACAACCAGGCGTCACACAATGCGAATTGCGTAATGATTGGGTCTTTCAATGCTCCAACCCATTACAAAAGCCTCAGGCATAATTCTTCAACGTCGTCAGCCACGGCATCCACAAAGTGCACATAATTCGTTACAATTGTGTAGCGGGTACCGCGCTTTTCCGAAGAATGCCGAATTGTATCATAGTGGACGCTTCCCCACTACACAAAATTTATGATGATTTATGGTTTAGTAGGTACCATGCAAGTGTGCTTGTAGTAGTAGCCCCAAGAGTCCTTAAAAAAGGCTCTAGAAACGCCGCTCTTCCAGCTTTCGCTGTGACTGTGCTGCGCGTTCCGCGCAAGCCTGGCGGATTTTTGTTATACTGCTCCAAATTTGGCATTGTGTGCTAAAAAATGGAGGCTTTTTTTTCCGTAAGTTTCACCAAATTTGGATTCCTGTGCTCCAAAAGCTACAGTTTACTTCCCTAAACATTGCTCCAAATCATATTTCAGCTGTTGCACCCGTGTAAATAGTTTACAGTCAGCGCTTTACCTGAGTCCTTTCTTGCATGCCTTTTCTGTGTTTAGCACTGTTGAAATTTGGGCTTGTTGGTACATACTGAAGACGAGAAAAATAGCGCTGAATGAACCGGGACACAAGAAGAAGACACACAACACAGGCGCTATTGTGTCCCCGTTCATTCAGCGCTATTTTTCTCGTTTTCTGTGTTTATGTCGCACTCTATTTCAACGACGTATTTGTACCAAGCAGCTCGCATTCATACCCTAGTGATTACGCATGAATAAAGACGTCGCCCAAGCTCATCCTTTAGATCGTGTGATGAGAAATGAGAAATATTAGCTTGTTCGGTGTAATATCTCTATGTGGGTACCTTAAATACTTAAAAGCACTTCAGCATATCCAAGAACTCTAACAATACTTTCAAGTGAAGCTTCTTTGTGTTTGTGAAAAATTGGATGACGTCGGTGGAATTCCCACAATGACATGAAGAAAATAGAAGAAAAGGACCGAACAACGACATGGCTGTAGTACATAGATGATACTTGAGAGATGACGGTGTGACGACAATGGCCAGATGGCGGCAGCGACAGCGTTTGAAAGACGGCAGGTTCACGAAGAAAAGTGGCGTCAATCAGAGAACGAAGCTGGATCTTCACAATGGAGATGTTTGCTCGCGTCTTCGTGACGCAGATGGAGGTCATGGTAGTGTCACGTTTGAAGGCCGTGTAGCTGCTAATAACCAACGCTGGGCAGGGTTTGCTACACTGTTTTCGCGAATAGTCAACTTTTTACTGAATGATACTCTGAGAAGGTTGACTTGATCTTTACGCTCGAATTTCCAAGAAATAAAATGCGCACAGTGTCGTTCTCATATGCTTGTGACAATAGAAAGCAAACGCCTCGGCTCCCTTTTTGTTACTTATGTGCGTCATGCCCGTATTGTCTGCGCGCGCGCGTGTGTGTGTGTGTGTGTGTGTGTGTGTGTGTGTGTGTGTGTGTGCGTGTGCGTGTGCGTGTGTGTGTGTGTGTGTGTGTGTGTGTGTGTGTGTGTGTGTGTGTGTGTGTGTGTGTGTGTGTGTGTGTTTGCGCGTGCCTGTGTATATATATAAGCTCAAGCGCATTCGTAACAGCAGATAAACCGCTGTGTGGAGGCAATTACCCTGAGGACTACTACCGCACATTATGGTGGCACTACTTCATGTCAAAATGTTCAAAGCGTTTACGCTACGGAAAATTATTTTGACTGGGTTGTGGTGCTACATATTCAATATAGGTAGCACGCTTTCCGCAACACTTCATGACGATGGTAAAAATTTGGATATTAGACAGGTAAGTGTTTGTGCCACACAGTGTCCGTTTAGAGAGATTATGTGAAAGAATAAGGAGCCCACGGATATTTCGAGCGGGAGACCGCAGTGAAAATTTGCGTATCGACCAAATGTGTGGTATCACGGACACAGAAGGCACACGGCAGTGGTGGTAACATAGGCGCGTAATTTCTTGCAGAACATTAGACATAAGGATGAAATCGTTTTTCACTGTTTTCTTCGTTTATTTGTTCAATGGTACAGTTTGAGCAGTTTGCTTCTTTTTTCGGTCTTATTTTTTATGAGTTTAGTCAGATAAAATCTGTGATAATACGGGGTGATTCCGCCTTATATAGCGAAACAAGAAATTTCATTCCTCACTTGGATGTCTCTAGTGAACAATTTATAGTAAATATCGAAATAATGCATGTGATCCCAAGTATCGAAGATTAGATTTGGGCATCTGCGCATCTAATCTCAAATGTTTACGACAGATGATGGACTGTGATAAGAATGTACACAATGCAACAAAACAGCACGTTGTATATTGAAAATCTTATAATATAAATTTTATTACCTACATATTCTAGACATTATAAACTATTCTAGACAGAGAAGGCATTAAAACAACATTGAAATGCCTTGCACCGTCAAGCGACGAGGTAGAAGCACTCATTCCAGTAAATGCCAAAAAACGTGCAGAAAATGACTTTTTGGCTTTCACAAAGCGAGGCAAAATACGTTAGATACTTCTGAATTTTTCGAAGCTCAACATACATTATATCACATGCACATGATGTGCTTGTGTCCGTGCAGAAAATGCCTATTTCTCCATGCTCCAAGACAGTTTCCTATAAAGTGCACACAAAGTAAATACCAGTAAGTAAATACAAAGTAAAGTGCATACTACTTGTAAAGGACTTGGTAAACATGAAAAGCGCCTTGTATATTTAATTAATTGGCGCATATGTTGAAATAACAGAAACTATAGGACACTTCATCATCAGCTGCACGGGCACCATCCTATTTTGGGACGCTCTCAAATGGACTTTTAACGCGATAGCGTTAAAGAGCTCGTTTCGCAGAAATTCCGGCGTCGGCGTCGTTGGTTGTGAGCGAAAAATCATCATCTTGTCCGTGACCGAAAAACCATCATCTTGTCCGTGACCGAAAAATCGAGAAAGATGCAAATAAAATAATAATAAAAATTTTCGGGTCCGAGTGAGGATCGAACCAGGGCCGTCTGCGTGGCAAGCAGGTGTTCTACCACACAGCCATGCCTCTGCTTGGATACACTGTGAAAATAACTTCCTCTGCTTGGAAATGCAGTGAAAATAACTTGCATGCTTCGCAAACGCAAGCGTCCTTTATATAGGCGTCGCAATATAACATGTAGTATCCCAGGAATAATGCGTGGTACAAGCGTAAGTTGCCATCGGGCGTCAGAATATGTGACTATCATAACGATTCCATAGTTTAAAGCCAGCCACCCATTACAAACGGCACACACCTTACTGCGCGTATTCCCTTAACACCACGTAGTGGGTGCATAGCAAGTTCGAAAACATTTCCCACATTTGCCGCGCATAATTTCTCCTGGTTTAAACCATACTACCCATTACATAGTATGCACTCACTGATTGAAGTACGCAATAGGGACGGGATATCGCTGTCGCGTTCAACTCTTAAAGGCGAAGCTTAAGGGTCCCCCTAATATTAAATTGGCCCTGCAACACCTATTCAGCATAGTGAGAAAACGCTGCCGATCGAGAGAGGTAACACACAACAGTTCTATTTTTTAGCTGTTTCCACGCAATAGGCACCCAACAATGCAGTTTACGAGATCCGACGGTAGCGCCAGAACACACAGCTTAGCGAGTAGACGCAGCATAAAATAGGCGCTCCACTACATAGGGTAGCTCGCCTGGCGAGTAGACGCAGCAAAAACGGACCCGCCAGGGCACATGTGCACTTTTTTTTTAATGGGGGGGAGGGCGGTCACGGGTGATAACGGACGCACTCAGAAAGCGTTCGTTGAAAACATGCCCAAAAGGGAGACACTTGAGCGCGTCTATGTGTTCAGCGAGCGTTTCATTTTCTTGTGCCATCTTCGACTGGTTGCTCTAGAGCGCTCTCGCGAGCGGCATTGTGTTCGACTGGTTGAAAGAGAGCGCGCGCCTCACGTTCGGCTGGTTATTTACGATCGCTCTACTCTATCGTCGAGCGCTCTGAGCTGCTCCGAGCCCTATCGGCGGAGCAGCGCGAGCGCTTCCGGTCACGTGCTCGAAACGCCGCGGTAACCTAGGAGACGCAGGCGGCTCACCATTTAATCGGCTGAGCTTCGACACGGCTTCGACTAGAAACTGGATTTTCGCTGTAGTGGTTCCGCCTGCGCCGGCTTTCCTCCGGGAGCGGGTGTCATGTTCGGCTCGCGCAGTAATGCTCTGTCTCCGAGTCGAGGCAGCACCGTATCCGACCACCTTTGAGTCGGAGGACGGAGGCGACTAGTCGAAGATACCACAATGGTATCCCTGGCGGTCGGTGCCGTCAATGCTTAGGCGTCCCACAAGAGCTCCATCGCGCCCCCCTGGTCAGTGTCGGGTGCCTATATCATGAACTACCTGGCTCATCAAGCAACCCTTTTGCCACCCTTGTTATGGTCTGTATTGAGCACTTCACTGCGAGCGTTGTCACGCCACGTGAGAAGGATAGATGGACGACAAGCCAAGCTGTCGTGTCCTCCCTTCTCGTCCTTGTGTCATTTCGCACTAAATTTTTTCCTTATTCATTGCTTCGCCTTTGAGGCGAAACTGTGACGTTTGTATTTGCTTGCTGATGTCATCTTTGTGCGGGGTTCACGATATGCTGTTTCAGCTACTAGAACGGTGTAATCATAATCATGGGCGTTAGTTTTCGGGATGGAGATGTACCACTATATGCATCAACGTAGGTGCATCCACTTCAAACGCTGCTAAGCTGCCAAGTATCGACAGAGATTGTAGAAGCCCTCACACATCCATGCAGAATAAACGCTCAACTGCCTTGAAGCGAGAGACGAGAGAGATTTGAGAAGACGTGGCGGCGTCCACAGTGGTCGTGCGCCAGTTTATTTGGAAGGCCAAGCGTAGCGGCGGCGGCTGCAGGCGTCCAAACCACCAGGAGCGTGAGCTCGTTCTTACTGGCTCGCGCCTCGAGCTATCAGTATCATCTGCGCGAGAGGAGCGGCGCGGTGGCTGGAAAATGATGATGCTGATGAATGGCGATAATGATGACGCTACAGAATACCCCCCCGCAGAAAAGAGCCCAGAATGAAAAACTATGGGGGCGTATATGCAAGAGTGTTCAGGTCGCGAAACGAAAGGGTCCATGGGCAGCCCAAGTCGTTTACGTGAACGTAGCCGTCAGAAATCACAAGGTCTCTGGCGGGCGACTCTTTAACCAGCGTAGCAGGCGGGGTTCGCGACGAAGGGACGCTGCTGGCAGTGGCGAGCGAGACCAGGAACGTGAGAATCGGCAGTGGTGGCCATACTACGGCAGGCGTAGTACGGTCAAGCCTGTAGCTATTTGCGTACATTGGCGTTGCTGGTGGTGGGAAGGTCGCCAGGGAGGGCGGTTGACACAGGTCATGCGTCAACGGTACCGGTAATGGCGGAGGCGGCGGCACATTACCTGTTAAGGCTGCTGCATCGTCTGCCATGTAGACTGCTAACGAACCTCGAGTCTTCCGCAGTAGATCGGCGCGGCGCGACTAGTCTTGGCGCGATAAAGTGTCCACTCAGCGTGTCGATGGCGTGCTACGCGAGGTCTGGTGGTGGATGTGCGGTGTCGCACTTATCGGAGGCCATCCATTTCTTTGAAATTTTGGAGCCCGTGTCCTCTGCTGTGGTCCAGTCATTCTCTTTGAGCGCCAGTTGTTTGTGAGGGTGAATGTTGGGGACCACAAGAAGCGCGCTAGACACTCCAGGGGGGACGGGAAGGCGCGTCATCTATAGTCGCAGGACTACCGAGTGCAACTAACACAGGGTAGCTTTTATGCGGGGCGGCAGGTTGGTTCTGCGTCAGCGGGGCTGGTAAGTCATAAGTGGTCTGCTCTACCTGTGGTGAGACAGGCAAGAGGTCCTCAAGATTTTCCGTCATCGTCGCAGCATCACGCACGTTCGGTCGTAGCTGTTGCGGGGCGCGAGCCTCTGCAGCGGTAGACTTAGAGGTCGATGGTGGTCCCAGCTGGCATGATGGGCAACGCGTTGTGGTCGAAAGAAAGTTGGGTTGTTTGGACATCGTTGATGGCGATGCCTCCGCAATTGGGGATCGAATAGCGGGTATGGCGATGTCAGTGTCTGGGGTAGACGCCAGGGCATGCGGCGAGGTAGCCGTTGTAGAGTTCACGTGTCAGATGTGTCGCGGGCCGTTGAAGTCGGGGAAGACGTGCGGGTGACGAGCACGCGTGATGGAACTTCAGCTGAGAGTTGCGAAGAAACGTATCTCTCGGTGGAACCGTTGAGCGAAGGAGGAACGTCCTGTACCTCTTCGGTCAGGCGGTCGGACGCGGGAATTGATGCGCTCGTGGCCGGTCGTGGGGTAGGAGGTGGCGTAGTCGGGGGGAGTTAGGTCGCGTTCAAGGGAGAGCCACTAGCTGCAAGAATCATGCTCGCGGATAGGCCGCGCTCAACGGTGGCACTGGTGGGCAGAGTGGCGGAAGCATTGCAGCGGGCCGCTCGGCGAAGGGCGTGTTCTCCGCGTCACCACTGTAGCGAGAGATAAGAGGGACATGAGAAGACGCGATGGCGGCCGAAGTGGCCGTGCCGTTGTCTCGCCACTTCATTTGGAAGGCCAAGTGGAGCGGTGGCGGCGGCTTCAGGCGTCGAAACCACCAGGAGCGTGAGCTCATTCGGAGTGGCTCGCGCCTCGAGATCTCAGCATGAGCTGCGCGAGAGGCGCGGTGCGGTGGCTGGAAAATGATGCTGATGAATGGCGATGATGATGGTGGTACAACCTCTATGCAGACACGTTTCATATTCACGTTATACTGATTCCTATGACGGAACCATCAGCCACGTTTTCGTTCTCACCTTCTGCCCTTTCTTTCACCTTTCCTCCTCTTTCTTTTTCTTTTTCTATCTTTTCTCTCTCCCTCTCTCTGTAGTCGTTCTCCCGCCGTCTATATTTTCCACTTCAGGGTCATAACAGCTCTGCTGTAACACTCGTATAGCGCACATGAACCACAGAAATTGGGCCAATCTCAATTCTCACCACGCTGGTCCACTAAAAGATAACAAGGGAACACACGGCCGGCAAACATCGATTACGGGCCGCACGTTTCAAGCTGTCTTGTTAACCATATGTAACCATATTGGCTGGGCGATAAATTAGCACGTGCCAGTTCATCATAATGATAATCTTCTATCTACGACCCACGGCAAACTTCTATTGTAAAAGCTTTGCTGTAAAATGCAGCTGTGTGAACATACTCTGCCCGTAGCTTCAGATTCTTTGCTGTTGCGAAAAGATTTGCGGCAGCTACGTACTAGCGGCGCAAAATGAGCAAACGCTGAGCTGGTGGCCGTCTCGAGCATATGTGCAGCATCCAGCTCGACTCTTTCTTCCACTCGCCTTCCGCTAAACTATTTTGTCATCCCTCCTCATTTCCCTCCTCGTCAGCCCCACATCAATTCTCCTCAACCTCACATCACGTTCCCCCTTCCTGCCACACCATAAGTGGCTAAGTTATTCTCTACCCTCTCCTTTCTACCTCCGCATCCTCCGTTCGCTTTCCCGCCCCGTGTCAAACTATACTATACTATAGATGCCTATGGCATGCTTTATGCTCTTCCATCCTCATTTCCCTCGTCCTCACCGTCAAATCACTCTCCGTTTGCGTCACTTCTTTTTCCAACCTCTTCCTATACTGTAGCGACCATACCATGGCTATGGTTTGGTTTATGCTCTCCCCTACTATCTTCCAACTTCTTGACCCTAACTTCTCTTTTCTTTCCCGCCCCTCCCCTCGTAATACTGCACTATAATTAGCTATTCTGTACCCTCCTACCTCCTTTTTACCCTACTGCTCGCCGTCACGTAACTTCTCACCCGTACTTCTCTTTCCCAACTCTTCTACATTATACTATACATTGTTATGCTATGCTTTACACTCTCCCCTCCTCCTTTCGCTCCTGCTTAACCTCACTTCACCTTCCAACCCCTGTGCTATACATGGCAATGCTATGCTTTACCCTCTCACCTCTTCAATTCCATCCACTCCACCCTCACGTCTCTTTCTCACTCCTTCATATACTATACTACACATGGATATGCTGTACCCTCTTCTCTCCTTCCTATCCTCACATCACTCCTCCAGCCATAGCTCGGCACACTCACTCATGAGTGCACTCACTCACACTCATTTGAACGTGGTGAGTGTGAGCATGTGTGAGTACTCATGAGTGTGAGTGGACGTGCGTGTGAACGTGCGTGAGCACTCATGAGTGTGAGTAGACGTGAGTGTGAATGTGAGTGAGAACTCATGAGTGTGAGTGGTCGTGAATGTGAACGTGAGTAAGCACTCATGAGGGTGAGTAGGCGTGAGTACGAACGCGAGTGAGCACTCATGAGTGTGAGTAGTCTCCAGGGTGAACGTGAGTAAGTACTCATGATTGGACACATTTAGTTGAGCGCCCGCAACAGCTTTAAGGACGCCGGCTGCCATAGGAAATGGATGGCAGGTTGCGTCCGCAGAGTTGCTGCGGACGCCCAACTAAAACTGTCAAGTGTTAGTGGGCGTGAGCGTGAACGTGAGTGAGCACTCACGTGTGTGAGTGTGAACGTGAGCACTCACGTGTGTGAGTTTGAACGTGTGAGTGAACGTGGGTGAGCAGTCATGAGGGTGAGTAGGCATCAGTATGAACGTGAGTGAGTACTCATGAGTGTGAGTAGTATGAACGCGAGCAGTCGTGAGTATGAACGTAAGTGAACCCATGAGCGTGAGTAGGTATGTCGCGCAGAGAAACACGGTGACACACACACACACTGGGGAGTGGTCCTGCTAAGGAAGTGAGAAGCTCTAATGGTGCTGACGTTGTTATCTAGCGCCAGTTGACTAGACAAGCGATATGAGACCGCAAAAAAAGTTTTATTGTGAGGTAGTGTTAGCTCAGTAACAGGCGTTTCAAGTTGTCAGAAAACAGGAAGCAGAACTAGCAATCGAAAAATGATATTTGACTTTTCTTCAAGAGATAACTGTCACTCGTGCAGCGCGTTTCGATCGGCTAGCGTGTGGAAGACGCTGCCGGATACGTCAGACATCACGCAGCTCGCATTCTGATTCTGCGCCGTTCGTGTACGCTGTGTGCCCTGGCGGCGCGGCGCACCGAAGCGTCAGCGCCTGTCTCGGCGCGACAGTGACTTCGGCGACGGCACCTCCTCTCTGTCTCCTGTCTCTCGGCGGTCTAACTGTGATGAAAATGTCGTCTAACTCAGAAAAGTTAGATCACATTTTCTGATGAACTGCCGAAGAGAGTCAGGTTGAATCTTTTTTTTTTATTTCCTTTGAGTGTAGCTCTGTTTCGACTACTAATTTGCCTCGTAACAGTGACATGTGCAACAAAAGCACGAGCAACACTTTTACTAGCACTTGAGAAAATGAGTTTGAGCGGTCAGCAACAGTAAGTGATTGCGTCAACTAACATAGTGGTGTTGTACTTTCTACACCTATACTTGATCACTTGAGTTGGTAATATTGACGCTTTCTCGTTTGTGTATTTATCTATTTTTTAGATGTGAAGCATCTTATGGCGAAGCTTAATCCGGTGGTGGTGGTGGTGTGCGGCGTGGCCACCCTTACTGCGCATGCGCAAACCGTTTCACTAAAAAATAATAATAAAAAAACCTCCTCTCCCCCTCTCTGTCCTCTAGGCATCCTTCGCCGCGGCAACCACACCCCTCACTGCGCATGCGCATCCCCTCCTCTCTCTCCTCTCCTACGCTCTCTCGCCTCGAGACGCCAACGCAGGCAGCGTCTGCTAGCGAGTTTCTTGGTTGAAAAAGCCGACTGCTCGAGCTGCACAACCGTTCACTGGCCAGCCCGTATATATGGCACTGGATTTTGACCTGCAAGGTGGTGCCGGTGGGAGATTTCTCCTGTGCGTTGTTGAACAATAAAAATTCGCGGCGTGCGCGTTAACTAAAAGCGGACTGCGGGTCTCTGTGTCCAGTCGGAGTCTTCTGTCTCTCACTGCCCATTAGCAGCGATTGGCATGGTCCAGTAGGAAACACCGCTCCATCACTGCGTGCTTTGCGCCTCCCCAGTTTTCTCTCTTGCGCAACGCTGCGATGAGCGGCAGTGTCAACGCCGCCGCCAGTGTAAGCGTTAGCGCCCGCTGCTTCGCATCTACACATGTTTCCGTTTAGCGGGAGATGGTGTAATTTTTTTTTAGAACTTACTTAATGCTTGCCTTGGTGATTTATCTACAAATTGCTGTTGCGTAGATCAGTGTGGTTATGGTATTAGTCATGATTACACGTCCATATTTTCTTCTTGTTCGAAAGCGTCGTGTGAGTTGTCAGGGAAAATCCTAAATTTCTGATTTTTTTCTGACTACATCTATGTTGGCCTGTCGTTTACCGTTTTACTTTCCTTTTGTTGTTCTCATCAGCGTGAGGGCAATCCTCGACGTTATTAAATGCGAAGCATTTCTTTGCGTACTGTAGGCACTTTTGCGTTTCTATCTACGTATCTATCTATCTATCTATCTATCTATCTATCTATCTATCTATCTATCTAGCCGCCTACGTCTGGGTGCTCTCGTGATCGCCTCCTTAACTTCGGGTATGCCGAAATTTGTATGGGAGGGTAAGAGGCATTGACGAATATGTCTGACTGGTCACGGCATGAATAACGTGAAAATCCTGTCGTATACGTCGTCAAACCCTTTCCTGCAGGCACGTGTGGCACATACCCGTTTATCATGAGCCGCGGTTTCCGTGAATGCGCCACAGCTGTTTGATAATTCATGTCTATCCTGGAACGGCGAGGACAGACATGAGCAATTTAAAAGCGAGAGCGTTAAGAAAAACTGACGTCGGCAGCACTGACCCGACGAATTCAAATATTAAATATCAGGGTCCCAGCAGGTATCGAACCCAAGCAATCTGCGTGGCAATGAAGCATTCTACCTTAAGAGCCACGCCAGGACTCGAAACTACTTTGCAAAAAGACTCTACCCTATGCAGGCGTAATGTTGGTGAAACGTCAATTGTGGTTGCAGTGCTGGATATCTAATTTTGTAAACATTACATATGTACTCTTACGAGGCAGGCGTCATGTCACGTTAACGTCAGTTGTATACTGAACCGCCATCCACTGTAGTTGGTCCACGCAGCAGTATCTAGGGCTACCATCCTCGCAAGCACAAGTGCTACATATCAGATTACCGCTTCTGGTGTAGGTAGGTAATACCCATGTTTCTGTTGGCATCGTTACGCAGCTGTAAACAACTGCTTATATGAAACATATGCGACTGTTCAACGTATGTCTGTGCGTACAACTTTTGTACATATCTTTAACGTCATTTCGCAACGTTTCTCTCAATAAGAAAATTACAACCCAGCCACCTTACCTCCGCATGCTTCGCATAACATCGATACCCATGGTACTTGGGATCTGCCAAATTTTTGTTTTAAGAAAGAAAAAAAATTTTCCAACTGAACAACGACAAGGTAGTAGGATGTTTGCCTTTGCCTCGCGTTCACTGCATGGCACGTCAGTGCAACATTCCAGCGGGGGGCTTTTCGGCGGCGAATAATGCAAGTCATACAACAGCTTGTCGCTTGTTTTGGTAATACTGCTGTATAGAACGTCAAAAAAAGGCAATAGTGCTAATTTTATGGAACGGTATCTTCCCCCGTGGATCATATAGGGCATTTCATTGCGTATCTCACAGGCTAAAGAAAGTACGAAGCAGATACAACGTTAATGTTGTTTTTACGGCTGCCAATAAGCTAGGTAAGATTTGTGACGCTGTGCAGAGAAAGTATGAGCGAGTAAAAGACAAGAAGCGGACCGCTATTTGTCTCAACACACCAACACATTCACTTATTGCCATACAAGTGTAGTATATAAGGTCCCTTTCAGCTGTAGTCGCTTCTATGTAGGACAGACGGGCCGCTGCATTGATCAGAGGTTATTGAATTATAAGAGATCGCTAATCGGAAGCTCACCTTCTAATCTTTCTTTACATTGTCGAGTGTAAGTGCACGCCGAAATTCGATGAGTGCGCAGTTTTGTAACGGCATAGGAATGAACAAACGCGTCTGAGAATTGGGGCATGGCATATCGATAATAGCGGTAGCGCATGCGTGGACGCACCGTCGATTAACTTGCATAAAGATGAAATCAAATGCCTTAACAGTTATCTTTCACGTAGACCACCACGCGTGCCAGATTGATAGGTTCGCATTTTGCCTGAGCATGCGCAGATAAGTTTTCGTCCCTTCTTTCTTTTCCGCCGTTGCGCGCTTCTTCAGTTGTTAGAAGGCGTTTGTGGTGTCCTCACTTCCTTCTCGTGTCCGCGTTTGCACGCCCTGTTTCTATAAGAATGGAGGTGTTCGAAGACGTCGATGACTAGTTAGACCCCAAGGCAAACCATTGGACTATCGAACAAAACCGCTCACGCGCGCCTACTTTGCATTAGCGGACAGCGCTCGTACGTGGTATGAGAACCGCGAGGGCACGCTGTCTTCTTGGGATGAATTTCGGCAGCAACTTCTGAACACCTTCGCAAACAACGACCGCCGTAATTCTGCTCAGCGACTCAAGTCGCGCATACAGAAACCGAATGAGAGTGCCGCCATGTTTGCGGAGAACATGACCCGCCTATTTCGACGAGCGGATCCTGAGATGCCTGAAGCCAAGAAACTCCGACATTCGATGCGAGGCGTCAAAGAACAGATGTTTTCCGGTATTCGCAACCCACCGACAACCGTTGCAGAATTCATCGAAGAGGCTACAACTATCGAGGGAGCACAACAGCAACGGTGTCGCTATTACGACCGATCAAACAACGCCTTGATCAGCGTCTCTGCACTGACGGCCGGCAGTGAGGGTCCTCTACGTGAGCTCATTCGGGAGGTTGTTCGTGAGGAGATCCGCAGCCTCCTTGTGACACCGCAAGAAACTGCAATGGCTTCTGTTGCAGAAGTTGTGCGGCAGGAAATCAGGCAAGCATTTTTGTTGCCCGAATCGCTAGCAGACCAGCGATCTGTTAACTATGCTTCGGCCATCCGTCGTCCACCGCCAGTGCTGCGCAACTCGTATTCATTGGTTCACACTTACAACGAGCCGGTGGTCCCAGCATACATTCCGCCGCCACCACCACCACCGACTTCACAGTTTAATGCATATACAGAAACATCGCCGTTCTAGTCTCCGCCGACACCTGAAAATAGGTCGCTAACGATGGCCACCAGTTAACCATTCATTCG
This sequence comes from Rhipicephalus appendiculatus, assembly GCA_030522465.1. Classification (NCBI taxonomy): domain Eukaryota; kingdom Metazoa; phylum Arthropoda; class Arachnida; order Ixodida; family Ixodidae; genus Rhipicephalus; species Rhipicephalus appendiculatus. The sequence continues at coordinate 136,962 of JALIZH010008736.1, read as the reverse complement.
TAAGACGGACTTCAGGCGCACCACCGACTGCAGTCCACTTTGTTTCCATTGCGGAGAAGACGGCCATGTTTACCGCATCTACTCGTATCGTAAACATAGATATCCGACTACTGCGCCAACCTTTCCACGTGCTCATTTTGACGACCGATGCGACAGCGCGCACTCGCAAGCACAGCTGTTTGATGCGTATCGTCAGTCCCGCTCTCCGTCTCCTGCGCCGAGCTCTTCGCCGCACAGTGATAGTTACGCCGATGCTGTCCGGGGCAGGTCCCCCAGCCGTCGTCGTGGAAACTAACAGCAGCGACCTCTGGGGGTAGGTTGCCGCCCATCGAGATGCTACAATACCTCGAACAGTACGATAGGACGATACGACGAACGATGCGACGTCGCTGACCCCAAAGGAAATCGTAAGCGCCGACGTAGTTGTTTGCATAGACGGACGCCCTGTGACAGCGCTAATAGATACTGGCGCGGATTTCTCTATTATGAGCCGAAAGCTTGCCGACTGCCTTAAAAAAGATAAAACTTCATGGACAGGGCCTAACATCAGAACCGCGGGTGGTCAACTGATGACGCCGACTGACAAGTCTACTGCCAGAATTAATATCGGCAGTTCGGCTTTCGTTGCTACGTTCGTCATTTTGTCGGAGTGCTGCAGTGACCTGATCTTGGGAATGGATTTTCTGTGTGAATAGGGTGCCGTTATAGACATTCTTGATAGGTCGGTTACATTTTGGATGGCCCCAGATCAAGTTTCAAATATGCGCTGTTAAAATCAGCGACGTAAACATATGCGCGTCTTTGAAGAAGACGTGACCATCCCACCACGGTCAAGCGCTCTCGTGGCTGTAACCTGCGACCAACCACGCAACTCCGACAACATCACCGAGCAAACTTCAGCGCTGAGCGACGACATCTTGCGAGAGGTATGGCAGTCGCGTGAGTGGAGAAGTTCACTGAGGTCGCAGACTGCTTGATTGTGGAGCAAGACGATGCCACCGGCCAGATGCCCGCACCTTTATCCGGCGATGTTGGCCCAAATTTGCTACCCACGCAGAAGCAAAGCCTTCTGTAGCTTATTAATAAGTATCAGGACTGTTTTTCTTCGACGTCCAGAGTTCGTGAAACGCCGTTGATAAAACGTCGCATCATTACGGATGAAACAGCCAGACCCATACGGTAACACCCGTACCGAGTACCGCGGGAACGGCAAGCCATTGAAAGTCAGGGTGAAATATGCTTCAGGATGACGTTATTCAGCCGTCGAAGAGTCCTCGGGCATCGCCGGTAGTATTAGCGAAGAAAAAAAACGGCACCTTACGTTTCTGCGTTGATTACCGCAAGCTCAATCAGGTTACAAAAACGGACGTTTACCCGCTACGTCGTATCGACGGTTCCCTCGATCGACTACGGCATGCATGTTATTTCTCGTCGATGGATTTAAGGAGCGGATATTGGCACATAGTAGTCGGCGAAAGAGACTGAGAAAAAACAGTATTCGTGACTCGTAAGGGTGTTTATGAATTTAAAGTTCTCCTTTTCGGCTTGTGCTCAGCACCGGCAACGTTTCAGCGGCTCATGGGCACCGTCCTATCAGGCCTAGTATATTTAGACGATGTCATTTTATCTTCTCCGACATTTCACGAGCACTTGAAGAGACTACACACGGTATTTCAAGCGATACGTTGTGCTGGACTAACGCTTAAACCAGAAAAATGCCACTGGCTTCGAAGAGTTCTTTTTCCTGGGGCGTCTTGTCAGCAGCGAAGGTGTGTGGCCTGACCCAGACGAAATAGCTGCCGTTGCAAGTTTTACAGCGCCATCTGACAAAGCAATCAGGCAATATTCAGGACTCTGAGCGAATTACTGGCGCATCATTGAGAACTTTTCACGCATTGCCTCGCCGTTGACACGTCTCACCCGAGAAGACGTCCCGTTCGTGTGGGGTGAAGTGCAGCAGGAAGCGTTCAACGAGCTGCGGCAACATCTTCAAAGGCCGCGAGTCCTCGGACACTTTGATGGTGACGCTCCGACGGCGGTTCACACCGACGCCAGAAATGTCAGCTTAGGAGATGTACTCGTGCAAGATGGCACCGAACGAGTAATTGCTTATGCGAGTACAACCCTCTGCCGTACGGAAGAGAATTACTCCACGGCTGAAAAAGTGTGCCTTGCGGTGGTGTGGGCTGTGATAAAGTTTCGCCCATATTTGTACGGCCGCCCGTTTAGAGTTATCAGCGACCATCACTGTCTTTGTTGGTTGACGAACTTAAAAGACCCGTCAGGGCGATTAGCGCGCTGGAGCCTTAAGATGAAAGAATTCGATATGGCCACAGTCTGCAAAACGGGAAAGCGACAAACGGATGGCGATTACCTGTCTCGCGCCCCATTTGAGCACGCAAATTCCGAAGATGACGATGACGCGGCCTGGGTCGGTGGCCTGTGTCGGTGTTTTCAACACTTCTACAATCGCACAGCAGTAAAGCGACGACCCGGAGTTGCAAGCCATTATTGGTTTCTTGGAGGATCGCACATCGGCTGTGCCAAAGCTCTTCGCGAGAGGGCTAGCGTCGTTTTCCTATGAAAGGTGAACTTTTCTCCGAACGTCAATACCTCCATGCTCGTCGTTCCAATACCATTCAGGACAGAAGTACTACAGGCGTGCCATGATGAAGCAACATTCGATCATTGGGGTTACACACGAACGCTGTGCCGAGTAAGACAGAAGTATCACTGGCCAAGACTAACGGCAACTGTTCAACAGTACGTTCGGACTTGCCTTGAATGCCAGCGTTGGAAGGTGCCAGGCGTCAAACAAGCAGGGCTCCTCCATCCTATTGGTATACCGGAAACTCCACGAGCTCAAGTCGGAATGGATCTCCTAGGACCCTTTCTAACTTCGGCTCCTGGTCGCAGATGGGTAATTGCAGCCACAGACTACCTCACTCGCTACGCCGAAACCAAGGCTCTGGAGTGGGGCACGGCAAGTGAAGCAGCCCGGTTTTTTTTTTTTATAGAGAATGTAGTGCTGAGGCATGGTGCCCCATCTGTAGTAATAAATGACAGGGGAACAGCATTCACAGCCGAACTGTTACACATAGTTTTAAGCCTTAGTGGAACATCTCATCGACGTACAACGGCATACCATCCACAAACTAATGGTCTGACGGAGCGGCTGAAGGAAACGCTTGCGGATGTGCTTTGCATGTACGTCGTTGTGGAGCATAAAAACTGGGATGAGATCCTGCCTTATGTCACTTTCGCGAACAATACGGCACAGCAAGGGACAACACGCATGACACCGTTCCGTCTTCTCCGTGGCCGTGAAGTCCCAACCATGCTCGACGGTGTGCTACCGCATGAAAACGGTGGCGTTGAAACGAGTGCCGACTACGTAACTCAGCTTGATGAAGAAGCCCGACAACTTGCCCACATACGTATTCGTCGCCAACAAGACTACGACACAAGCCGCTATAATATACGTCACCGACCAGTCTCCTATGAGCCGGGAGAGAGAGTTTGGGTCTGGACCTTAGTTCGCCGTCGTGTCCTCTCAGAGAAGCTCTTAAGGCGGTACTTCGGGCCGTATAAAGTCCTCCGACGCCTCAGTGATGTTAACTATGAACTTTGTGTAATTTAGTTCATATGTAACGGCACGTGATTACATTGAACAATCGCTACGAACAGTGGCGCCCCTCCACTTGCACATTTCCTGTGTACTGACACCTCCGCCACATGCGCTTCCACTCCACGTCAACCCTTCACCTCTTCTCGTACTTTTAGTGCACCCCAACTGTTCGCTGCAGCTTCTATTATGTGAAAAGTCAGACAATATGTGTGAAACCAGCGTGCGCTGCCTTGGTACGCTGGTTGTGGCAAGGTCGCTAAGGAGCAAGGAAGCCGCATTTCCGATTTTTGCACGACATTGAGAATTTCCTACCACACGCATCACATTAAGGCTTGGTCCATGCCTTACCATTTTTCACAATATCGCAAATTTCCTACCGCACGCATCACACTAACATATGGTCCATGCGTTACCATTTTTCACGATATTGTGAATTTCCTACCACACGCATCACTTTAGCACTTGGTCCACGTGCTACCGCTTTTGACGATATTGCGAATTTTCCACCACATGCATCACATTAACACTTGGTCCATGTCTTACCACTATTCACGATATTGCGGATTTCTCACCACACGCATCCCACTAACAATTAGTCCATGTGTTACCATTTTTCACGCTATTGCGAATTTCCTACCGCATGCATAGCATTAACACTTGCTCAGTGTGTTCAGAGTGGCCACACTTACAGCTCTACAAAGTCTCAGCTGTACAAAGTTCTCTGAATACGTTCAAGAAGCACTTGATAGCTCTTTTCAAACATGTTTTTTTATTATGCAATCACTATTCAGCAATATCTAAACCTTCGAGGACGCTTGAACTTTGCCATGAAGAGTAGAACGCGTTTGTGTAATCAGGCCCCGCTCTCATCGCCTTCTCAATCGCAAGGCTGTATTGGCTTCTCGGTGTAAACGGTGCCGTAAAAAGATCGTGTGTGTGCGTAACACTGGTCCTTTCAAACTATCACACAATGCCTACTTCAAGTACAGGCACGAAGGGCCCACTACCATAGTTCTTCCTTTTGAGAATTTGCGAAGTACCTACCACGCGTCCATAAGAAAACGCGCACACGCACAGCGGCACTCGTAGTTGATGCTATTGCTGTTAATGATGATAATTATGCATGTGCGCTTTGTAATTGGTGGGCGTTCAAACCAATCACTCGTTTGGTAAATCACAGGTCTTGACGCCTGGTGCGAGTCTACACTTCCCATACGCGATATTACATGTTTTAAACACTCCCCTCGCATTATCTGATAATTATATAAAGTGCCCGAAACATCCGAAATAGTTTCGGGCACTGACATTGCGCTACTTCAGAACTCCTGCTTGCCGCGCATGTCTTCGGTTTCATTTCTATTAGAACAGATGATATTTGTTATTTATTTATTACCATATATATCGAACTTTCCTTCACGGACAACGCTGATCTTTCGCTCACAATGAACGACGCCGACAGCGTAATTTCTGTGAAGAAGCAAGCCATTTAATGATATCGCGTTAAAAAACATCAATCTTGTGACAAAAATATCATTGCTATGCTAGGAAACCCGCAAAACAAAAGTATGTGGCGTCGCCATCTTAAGCGTCCCCGCAGTTCACCGCGATGTCACCGCGATTTTGAGAGCCTCTGCTGGGGCTTCTAAAGCATTTCGCGATAACATACGGGTGGATTGTATTGTTACCAGGCCATAAGTTCAATATGACAACTTTCTAATTATTACATCAGGCCAACGTGCCAAAACTACGGAAATATGCTTCAAATTTAGCCTTGTCCTAGCTGCATGGCTACCACAGAAAATGTCAAGATTCGACATTTTGACCAATTTTTACTTCTGCCGATAAATATTTACTGTGTACTAGATGACATTCATATCACACAGCGCCATCTGTGAACAACCCCATAAGCTCAATCAGCCATGTTTTATTGTGAGCGAAAAGTAAACGAGTCCGAACACGAAACAAAAGCAAGGAGCGCAATATTTCAAAAAGATACGTGAATGCACGCACACGTATAGCGTTCAAGAAAACCAGAACGGCAATACTAAATCCCCGTGATAGGTTGCGACCACAGCGCATTATAATCAACCAGTATGGACTAACACAGCATTATGTACTCGAGCCCCTCTCTTTGTATACAGATGAAACCCGCGATCCCTAATCTTGTTATGTTTCCGGCGCGCCACCCATTAGCATGTCCATGCCTTGTCTCTTTCAAAAAAACTATGACACACGCCATTCTGAAGGGAGTAAATATACTTGTAGTTAAAGAAATGTGACGAGGAAAGCAGCACAGCGTTCTATAGGTCACGCAGGGACAACGTGGTGTCCATATCTGGCGAATGTTTATGACACGTGTATATAATCGCAGTGGCAAATACAAGATATATGTATTTCAATGCCAGGTTATCATAGAAGTTCGACAGTCACATCTCTTCAATGCACACTCTTCTTGAGCACCCACCTCAGATCGGACGCGCACGTAACTAGAGAACAACTTGCAGCTGACATCCAGACAAGTTTTTAAGCGCGTGGAACTCCAATACTGCGTTCTCGTCAATTTGTGGCAGCACAATGAGGTATGCTGACCATTCGGCACTGCATGCCGAAAGAAACGACCCATTTTCTTCGCCAGCAAATCTGACAACGGCTGCTTCTCAGCATCTCCGTGGCTTCTCCTTGAGGAGCCGCTAGAAGAAGATTCCGCGATGCGCCCAGCAAAAGATGGCGGGCGCGCCCAGTGTTGCCGGTGCACCAAGCATTATGAATGTCTGATATAAACAAGAAGTAAGCGCTCAAAGACTCATTCATCGTTATGTGTAGCCATAAGTTATACGCCCATTATATGAGAAGGTCATCACCATGCTATAGTAATTTGCCATTTCATTTTGAAGAATTCGTTGTCAGCTCTGAGACTCTCCGTTGTTACGGTGTCAAAGCAACACGAGGGCGGTTTACGGGCCTGCATGTCTCTTTTCTGTCTAATACAAATAGTTTACTGGTCGAATTATTATTTCCGACAATTTCAGGTGTTGAATACGTCTCAAAAACTGTGGTTGTACAAACAGACAGACAAGAACTACATGAAAATTGATGTTGTGTATGAAAACGATGTAATTACAATTCTTGACAACCAAACCTGCACTTTTATTAAAAAAGATGGCATATCTAATTCACAGTACAACTTCACAGTGACAGCGCTTCTTGATGTGGAGGGAAGGCAAGTACATTTATTCACTTACTTGTGATCAGAAGCAATTAGACACTAGAGTTTCCAAGAGAAAATATCACGAGTGCGTGTTCACAGTCACAATCATTTTGGTTTGCCGCTTAATGTAACAATGATCTCACATTCAGCCAGTTCTCTTTGACAAGAAAAGCCTTTTTTTATTGCGCCGAATGCTTGAAGAAACGAGAGAAAAAGACAGGAGAGTGCTCTGTCCGATCGCATAATCTCTTCTAGCAGTTGGCGCAATAAAAGACTTTTGTTTTGTCAAGTATGTTGTACCAAACAGCCCAAACATTCTCCAAGCTTCAGGTAATTATCATTGACAAAAACACGCCGAAAGAGGCCAATACGTGACAAATAGGTGTTGCTATAAAGGCACTGCCTCATGTAATAGGTTATATATGAGCCTACTTTGAAACCCTGAGTGGTTCTCTGTAAAGCATTGCAACGGTGTGCTTCCAGTCTATGTATAGTACAGTGGCGCAGACCCTAGAAAATCTCAGGTGATCACCGGCACACTCCGCGCTGAACGATGCTCCAGTTGCTACTAGAACGTTTTGAAAACGTTTTGAGTGAGTTAAGTCACTTTATTCACTCCACAAAGAACACGAGTAAACACCATATCACTTGCCTGGTCCCACTCGGGAACCATCAGGTTAAACCGGATGGCATTCGCACTGGCCCTCAGGACGGCCAAGATTTGAGAGGTATGGTCATGAACCTTAATGAGCTTCTTCATTTCCTCCTGGGTAAAATGGTGACCGGCAGTGATGCAGCCCCACAGGACATGCTCAAAGTCCGCATCAACAGTACACAGGGGGCAGTCTGGGCTTGGGAACTATTCGGGATACAGTGTGTGCAGTGCCGCAGGGCTCGGGTAAGTGCTTGTTGGCAGAAGTCTGAGAGTGACAACCTGGGTCATGCACAGCGGTCGAGGCACCAGTCTTCTTTAGAGATAATGATCCTTCATTTCTCTTTTGGGGTAACTAATACAAGTAATTATGCAAGGTATCCACTACGCCATAAATCGGAAAGGAAAGTTGTTAACAACAAGTTGATGATATGCTATCACGCAATATAATACGCTCTTCCAGCTCCCGGGCTTCTCGGGTCGTCTTAGTGAAGAAAAAAGATGGCTCCGTTCGTTTCTACGTTGATTATCGAGAGCTAAATAAGATCACGGGCGAGTGTTATATTCTATGCCTCGAATTTATGACGCCTTCAACACACTCCAAGGGGCGAAATATTTTTGCAGCCTTCACCTGCGATCGAGATATTGGCAAATCCCCATGAACGAGGCTCACAAAGAAAAAACCGCCTTCGCTACGACGGACGGGCTCTACGAATTTAACGTAATTCCATTTGGCCAGTGCAATGCTCCAGCCACATTTGAGCATATGATTGATACTGTTCTTCGTGGCGTAAAATGGAAGACCTGCCTATGTTAGATAGGTGATATCGTTGTGTTTTTATCTACCTTTACCCAACACCTTCAACGATTAGACGAGTTACTTCAGCGCCTTTCCAACGCTGGCCTTCAGATAAATACAAAAAACGCACGTTTGCCAGAAAAAGCAAAAAGTCCTCGATCAAGTCGTTTCCAAAGACGGAGTTCAGTCAGATCCCGACAAGATGGCCGCTGTATTGCAGTTTCCTCGGTCATCCAACCAAAAGACGTTGTCGCCATTGACGATATCCGTGACATAATCGCCAACATGGGTTACAATTGTGCTCAAAGGCAATGGTAAGCGACGAGCGTGCGTGGTACGGCCGCATTAAACAAATGGTTTTCGCATCGCTACTCAAAAAAGCGACTGACGTTACAACTTTCATTACAAAAAACAAAGAATGAGTTTACTAAAGGTCGACCTAATCGTCCCCGTGATTTGCCATCGTTCATTCTCGAACGAACACAACCAGTGATGCCAACCTAAGACAGCGTTTTATCCCTAGATCGGCCGTCGAAAATTCCCTAGATTACAAGAAAAATCCCTGGATTGTCATCTTAATATCATTATTCAGTCTAATTCGCCTTTAACAAAGTATAAACATGGCGTCCTCTGTGGCCCAATTTTCTGGATCTTGTTAAAAAAGTAAACAGCATCATACTAACAACCACTTGACGTCTTTTCTCTGCATGTTCTGTGGAGTTGCATATAAAGGGCTTCAAGGTGGCGCCAGTTGCTACAGAGACAGATTTGTCTGTATAGTTCACTTTGCGCACTACAGATGCAATCGGGTCAACTGCAAGTCTGTAGCGCCTTTCTTGTACTTGCAGCTTGTGAGGTGGTGCTCAATCTCTAATTTTCCTCATTTGTAATCAGTGTTTCATGATTTACAGTACATATACTGAGCCCATTTTTACTGGCTCATAGGTACGCCTTCCCTCTGTACTTTCGGTCAGATTCCCGCTTGGCCAAATATTTTCGTCACTTCTTTCGCTGTTATGAAAACCGCACGACGGATGGAAAACACCCGAACAGCTTTCTCATCTCTTTTCTTCACGCAGTATTTATAATAGTGAATCCATACGAGCTCACCCAATTTTCAGTCCTACTCTCGCTCTCTTTCTCTCTAAGCCTCCTGGTTGAGTAGTTATTTAACATGGAGACACTGCGCGGCGAAGGCACGCAGTGAGCGCGAACTTGACACTTGTTTATGTGAACTTCAAGAAAAAAAAATGTGGTTGATCCCTCTGATATAGAAATCGGTATAACACACGAAAGTGAAACGTGTCTTCACAGAAGTAGTTCAATGTTCATTGCACAATGATATTTATTATTGTCTAATGATGTTCAGTGGCTACAGCACCCTTAGATGTTGATGCACCCATGTTTCGAACTGGTGGCACATCTCCACCACGACAACCAATGACTCAGGACTGGGATACACTTTCCGGAGACACTACATGGCACGCACCGGAGCATCGCGCAAATCACACTTTAACCACAGGCGTTCGCAAACCGTGGAAGCGAAACCGAACGGGTTTTCACTCAATCGTTTTTCAACTGACGGTCCGTTGCAGCGAAGGAGCGTGATTTGCGGGTCGGTGACCATCCTGTGGATGTGCTTGGCATGCTGCGTCGTGTCGGCGAGCAGCGTCCTGCTGATAGGTCGCTTCGGCGAAGACACGATCACTTCGGTCCTGCATCGGCGTCTGTACGGCAGCCAGTTGGGTCGCGATGCGCTCAACTTCACAAACGCGAAAGACAGAGTTCTCAGCTTGAGCCGTGAACGCGCGAAGGCCTCCCGCTCCCCCCCTGGCGTGTCCATCGCTGCACCAAACCAACGCCTACCAAACTGACTTGCGCGACATTCGCCCGTCGACGCCGTTGTCTTTCGGCGGCGCTTAATGCAGCAGTTCTCGTAGTCGGTACCATCGCACTCGTATGAGTAGACGGCGGAGATACACCACTGTTGCATACGGAAGCTGCACTACGCTGCACACGCTAGCACAACGCGAAAGACGAAGCATGTAACTCACACCAATACAACGCAAAAGACGAAGCACGTAACTGTTGTATTTAGAACACACAGGAACGATGCATCCGATGACTGAACATCATCTTCTTTATTCTATGTCCCCACGCGCTCATCCTCATCTTCTTTGATATACAACATTTCCCCGGTTGATAAAAAAAACCTATCGCTTTCGTAGCGCATAGTCCCTGAGCTTCAATGGAGTTTTTTTTACGCGTCCGCTCTTCCGTGGTGGCTGGCCGGTCATTTTGTCCTGCAGTGAAGGTGGCTCTGTACTTGATTCACTGTTGGCTTGTGCTGCTATCTCTTGCCGTGACGTAAGTGGACAGTCGGCATGCTGTTCACTCGCAGGTGCACTACCTTGAAGAGGCTTGTCCGGCAAGGGTAGAATCCAATCCAGAATACCAGACCGACTGCTTGTCAGCTTCTCTGCAGCTTCTGGGTGTACCGCTTGAAATTTGGAAGAGTTCCACACTCGACCGTCTTCCAAAAGAAATGAGGCTGGCCCTCGTTGCTCAATGATCTTCTTCGGTTCCGAAAAGTGCGAGGATATTTTCCCGCGAACTGACGACTTTCTCACGCGGACGTAGTCACCGACAGCAAAGTGTCTAGTCCGGGCTCCACGACGGCAGTCGCTGTAAAGTTTCGAAGAAGCTTGTTTTTGTCTGACACGCTGACGCAGCCTTTTCATCGACTCTGCTGGATTTTCGTGAAATGACGGATCCGGTAATCCAACGATGCTTAATCATGTTCGTGGCAGTCGTCCGTGCAGGAGAACGGCGGGTGCAACTCCCGTTGTGGCATGAGGTGTGCAGCGGTAGACGTCCAAATAGTCCGTCACGGCGACACGGATATCACGCCGCTCGTATACTGCCATCTGGACAACAGACTTGAGGACTCTGTTGAACCTTTCTACGAGCCCGTTTGCTTGCGGGTGGTAAACAGAAGAAAAGCAATGGCGTATGCCACGTTCCCGAAGGAACTCTTCAAATTCAGCAGAGCTGAACTGTGGTCCGTGGTCAGAAACTATTTCACTCGGGTAGCCATCACGAGCAAACACTTGTAGCAGGAAGTTCTTGACCGTCACCGTAGAAACTTGCCTTGAAAAAAATACTTCTGGCCATTTGCTGTAATAATCAATAAGCGTTACTGCATAACGGCAATTGATGGGAGCTTGCTCAAATGGACCAATAATATCAATGGCAATTTTCTCCCAAGGCTTGTCAGGGAAAGTTACTGGCTGCATAGGGGCTGCAGTTGGCCGTGCAGATTTGTCACATGACTGGCAAACAACACATGTTTTAACCAGTTGCTCTACATGGTCATCCATTCGAGGCCACCAGTACAGCTCTCGCAGTCGGCTTTTCGTGCGACTGATCCCCGGGTGTGATTCATCTGCGACTTCCATCAACCGACGAGTAAGGCTATTTGGAACTACGATCCTTTCACCACGGTAAAGCAAGTCGTGCACAATGGATAGCTCTGTACGGACATGGAAATATGGCATTAGCTCCGCTTCCATAGATCTTTTTTCAGGCCAAGATGACAAAACAAAAGTCATGACTTTAGCAATCATATTGTCCGATGCACTCGCTGCTTGTAATTCTGCCATGGTTAACATGGGAGAAAGGAGGCAAACAAACTCATCTTCAGCCATCTGATTGGTTTCTCCTGGCAAAGGCAGTCGAGAGAGCGCATCAGCCACCACATTATCACTTCCCCTTGCGGTACTCTACGGTGTAGTTGTAGCAAAGCAGTCGCGCTGACCAACGTGAAATGCGCAATGGCCGATGTCCAACACCTTTAGTTGACAACAAGGTGACAAGGGCACTGTGGTCAGTTCGCAAAACGAAGGGGCGACCCCACAGGTACACGTGCCAGTGCTCACAGGCCCAGACGCATGCTAAGGCTTCACGTTCGCCTGCAGAGTACTTTCTTTCTTGTGGGCTCAAGGTGCGGGAGGCAAAGGCAACCGTCTGCAGAATTCCCTTGTTGTCTTGTTGCAGCACAGCGCCGAGTCCATATCCGGAGGCATCGGTCGTGACGATGACAGGATGGTTCGGGTCAAAGAAATGTAAAACCTTGCAAGTTGTCAGCAGCGATTTTAAACGGACGAAACTCTCTTCGGCAGTGGACGTCCAAGCAAATGGTTCGTTGCCTCGAAGCAATGCCCGTAAAGGTTCCACAACATCCGAAAAATGGGGCACGAACTTGGAGTAAAATCGCGCCAGACCAAGCAGGGAACGAAGTTCATTTATGTTTGAAGGCGCCGGAGCTTCTTTCATCGCTTGGATAGATGACGCTAGTGGAAAGAGTCCTTTGCCGTTCACGACGTGTCCCAGGAACGTGAGTTCCGTGACGTCGAAAACGCACTTCTGGTTCAGTTTCAGGCCCGCTTTAGAAAGTCGTTGCAAAACGGCGCGAAGATTTGCAAGATGGTCTTCTCGAGAATGACCGTAAACGATAATGTCGTCTATGTAGAAAAGTACACCTTTGCACCCTTTCATTATGAGATGCATCATCTTCTGAAATGCTGACGGGGCTGAAGCCAAGCCGAGGCATACTCTCTTAAAGCGAAAAAGCCCATCGTGCGTAATGAAAGTAGCCAGGTCACGACTCTCAGGATCAAGTTCTAGTTGATGGTAAGCAGACGCCAAATCCAGCTTCGAGAATCGCTTGGCGCCAGCTAAGCTGTGCAGCAGCTCGTCTGTCTGTGGTAGTGGAAAGCTATCAACAATTATAGCTTTATTGGGCTCTCGCAGATCAACACACATTCGTATTGAACCATCCTTTTTCCGAACAACCACTATAGGAGAAACCCACTGAGACGCGTCAACGCGCTCGATTATGTCTTGGGCTTCAAGTTTCTGCAGCTCAGCCGACACCTGCTCACGAAGGGTAAAGGGCAGCCGTCGTAGCTTGCTGGCAACGGGTGGAATGGACTCACGAACCTTAACTTTGTGTTTGAATCCCTTGGCAAGTCCGAGCTGTTTGTCAAAGAGATGTTCGTATTCTGAACGGAGCTCAGTTGGCAATACAGGAGTGCTGGAGGTCAATGCAAGGCACTGAAGCGATTTACCTTCAATTTTCATCTGTAGTGCCGCAATGGCGTCTAAGCCCAATACAGTAGTACCTTTAGATACAACATACAGAAGAATGCAAGCACTTCTGTCTTGAAACACAGCTGAAGCAACAAAACATCCTTGAACTCTTATCTTTGACTTGGAGTAGTCGAAAAGCTGCACTGAGGTAGGCTTCAAGGGGCAAGTGCTTGCAAAATACTGATGATAGAGTTCTTCAGCCAAAATAGTGACAGAAGATCCTGTATCAACTAGAAACGAGATAGTGTGACCTTCCACTCCAACGGATGCGTAAATGCCATGCTTGTGTCCCTTGACAACACAAACTGTTTTTCCGCTACACTGTGAGCTAGTGTCGTCATTGTCATCAACTTGTCGAACTTTCGCTGAATATTGAGACGACCTACACATAAAGTCTAAGTGTCCAATCTTCTCGCAGCGACGACACCTACGCTTGCGGGCCTTACATGCCGGACTGTTTGCGAGGTGATCAGTAGCCCCACAACGATAGCAAGCTCGAAGGTTCGCGGTGCCTTGTACAGGATACTCCAATGCTTTGGTTTTGTACTTATCACATTGTGTACATTCATTTGATTGTTCTGGAGGCCGAGAAGAGCTCTGCGCTTTTTTTAACGTGACGAACTGAAGCATCGTCGCTAAATTCTTTAGCTTGGCTCACGGCTTGTTCGTATTGAGTAGCGATTGTGATAGCTCTTGAGAGCGTCAATGAGGAGCCTTCAAAAAGTAACCGCTCACGTAACTGATTATTCGTAGTCTTCGAGACGACCTGATCACGTAACATCTCATCAGCGTGGCTTCCAAAATTACAGTCAGCAATGAGGATTCGCAAAGCAGTGACGTATTCTTCCACTGTCTCACCTGCATGCTGAGCACGGCGACTGAACCGCTGTCGAGCCACGATGACGTTGACTGACCGCTTGAAATGATCCGAAAGCAAGGCAATTGCAGAGTCATACGCGTCGTGTGTCGACTCGGTGTCACTTGTACTCGAAGGGCTGGCAACAGTAGCGGTAGCAGAGCCAGACTGCAAGTCCGCTGGCTTCAGTGTAGAGAAAATCCGCTGCCCCTCCATGCCAAGACAGGTGAGCAGGATCGCTTTTCGGCGTTCCGCTGGAAGATCTGATGCTCCGGAAGCCACCATGTACGTCTGAAAGGCCTGCTTCCACTGGTCCCATGGGACAACCGGATGACCAGGCGAAGGCAGGAAAGGCGGTGGCGGTTGTAATCCCGGACTGCTCATTTTGATGATGCAGCAGAAATCACCAGGAACCTTGTTCTTGCATGGGTCGAAATCTCGTCGCCAATATGTTGTATTTAGAACACACAGGAACGATGCATCCGATGACTGAACATCATCTTCTTTATTCTATGTCCCCACGCGCTCATCCTCATCTTCTTTGATATACAACAGTAACTGCGTCGTCACCGAGTCAAATCGGCGCGTAGAGCGCGTCGCAATTAGAGCTTCCGTGTGTGGTCTGCGAAATTAGCTCCAGAAACCTTGTCGGAGCTGATTGCGGAGGCAACGCTACACTTTGTTTCAAGTAGGGCCAACGTCACCTAGGCGACGTTGGTAGGCCGCTCTGATGCCAGCGTCCGTTCGAATGCTGGCATCGAGGCGTCGTAGTGCTGAGGCTACCGCAGCGTTCTCTGTCGGTGTTAGTTGGTGTCATAATGCAGTACTTCTCTTCTCCGCGCTTAGGCGGCGGCACCACCCCGACAAACGAAGAGCGCTGGTACGGAGCGAAGGAGTGTGAGATATATAAGGCGCGTCTAAAGCGCTCTTCGCAAATGCGCCGATGGCTCAGTCGGTTAAACGCCCGCTTTCTATCGCCGCGGATCGAGAGGTCATGGGTTCGATTCCCGGGTCTTCCAATTCGCGTAACTTTTTCTTCTGGTTTTTTTTTCTTTGTATTGTTTTCATGTACCTTTTAACAACGTCACATCCGTGACAGAAATACGTCAGTGAAGTCTTGGTGAACCCCAGCATAAAACACTTTCGTGTTAAAATTTCTGTTTGTTTCTTATGATGATATGCGCGTGCATGTTAAACACTTACCACGAAAAAGTTTCAATTTTCCCAGTATTGCATTCAGCATATAATAATATTGCGTTACAGAAGTGCTGCTGCCTTCAGCAGCCCAGCAAGAACACCAAAGCTCGTTTAAATGGAAAGAAAACATGAAATAGCCAAGATTATCGTTTCTTATAGCCTTTCTAGTTGAAAAAGCGTGATCACTCGGTAGCACCTGTAATCAAACCGCGTAATGTAACATTTCCAGGCCTTACAAAAATCCCCAGATTCAACAAAAAGACGCCAAATCCCTGAAAGAGATAGAAAATCCCTAGATCTAGCGATAAATCCCTAGGGTTGGCGTCACTGAACACAATGCACACTAATGCTGGAGCAGCGCTGGGCCACCTGCATACCCACTTCTTGGTTTCGTCCGTTCGCCGCAAGGTGCCGACTGTGTTCCACGTCGAGGCCAGTCGCAATCAGTGTTGCCAGGTTTGGCTATATATAGCCAAATTGGGCAACAGAAAAAACATTTTTGGCGTCGACTTGGTAGGGTTGGCTATGTGGCTATATTTGGGCTACTGAAAATTTGCGATTTGGCTTTGTTTGGGCTATAAGTGGCGCCCTCTTGATCAACACTCCAGAGGCGATTCTCATTGAGCAGACACAAATATGTATACAGGCGCACTCCCATTTCGCGTTGAAGGGGTCGAAAGCGGTACGATTCACCAGAAATCCACCCGATGCTCCGCCTAAGCGAGCGGAAAGCTGGGCGACGAACACCATTGGTCTCTGACCGATGTTTTCGCCACAACGACCGCAGAACACCGTTCCGCCTCTCCGGAAGCCGTACTTTTTGGCTGTACTGCGTATCAACCACTTGATGTCGGGCTGCAGTTTGAGAGTTGCGGCCGGAAAGTTGGATGTGCTTTTGTATAGGCAGAACACGCGTCTTCATGTATAATAACATTCTGAAATTTCACCGATTCCTAAGCGGTTAGTCTTGTTTTTAATCGGACTGCAGGAGCAAAGCAGGTAACAGTGTATGTTGCATAACCTACACATACACGGGTGATTACGCTGCAAAGAATGATGAGTCATGTGAACGGCTGTGGTCATGAAGGGAGCTCATGCTTGTCACCCAATATCAGATTTTGACGCCTGTGTTCACCGCTCGTGCTTTGCCTGACGTCAGCGTTGTCTGTATAGGAAGTTTGTCCATAAAACTTGTTTTTTTTTACCGCCTTACCAATCGCGGTGGGCCACATGGTTATGGCGCTCAACTGCTGACCCGAAGCTCGCGCGATCAAATACCAGCCGCAGCGGCCGGCTTTCAACGAAGGAAAGATGCAATAGATGCGTGTGTGCTTAGATTTAGGTGCTCGTTAAAGAACCCCAGGTGGCTGAAATTTCCGGAAACCGCCACTGCGGCGTCTCTCATAATCACATCATGGTTTTAGGACGTAAAACCTCAGCAAGTATTGTTACCTAGCACTTCCGCTGCTCTATCTTCTACTACCGCAACAAATATTACATTATAGAGGTTCAAGCGGGCTTTTTTTTATTATTTGGTAGCGCTAAACTGAGCTCCACGCACTTGCTGAACGTTCTCCAAGTAGACGGCCAAGGCTCTGTTCATAAAATTTGTCTAGGAAAGCACAGAATAGAAACCTACATCCTGCTTTGCTTCATGCGTAAAATACTACAGGGTTGCTGATAACTGGTCTTATAAAATACGTTGGATAAGAAGGTCAGTTTCCGAATGCAACGGAATGATGAGACGCAGCTTGAAGAATTTAGTTATATATTTTTTAGATGAAAGTTCAGTGATTAGGTAAGGGTGCGCCTCAATATCGATACTTTCTCCTTCTTGAACACTAACTGTTTTCTAGAAATGACGAATTGTACAGAAAGGAATTGTAGCAGTCGAATGGGAAAATGCATGTCAAAATAAAACGGCAAATAAGAATGGCTATATTTGGCTACAAATTTTCTTGCTATTATTTGCCTTTGGCTACGTTTGGGCTACAGGTTCTCTGGCTTTTGGCTACGCCGCCTCGTCCGACCTGGCAACACTGGTCGCAATGCGCGCGCTGCGCAGCTCGGTGAGACTTTTTCACGCTACAGCGTGTTTTTTTTTTTTCTGCCAGACTGAAGAGCTCCATTGTAAATAGATTAGACCAACCTCGGAAGGGGATTGAGTACGAGGGTTGTACCAAAAATAAGGTTCCCAATGAGCTGCAGCCTCAAGGGAAGGTGCCAGGCTAAATCCGACAAAAGTGTCGTGCGCAGTGGTTCCCCCTCTCTCGAGCCCGCCTGTCGGCGATTCGCTACGTCACTCAGTGTTCCCTTGGCAGCCGTCATAGATGGCGGTGTTGATCGTCGCTCCCGCCAAGTAAGAGGTTCGAACAGTACTCCGAAGTTACCGCCTGTGGAGATTCCTCGGCAACTGACTGACGTTTATGGTGAAGGGTGCACCTCCACAAATGGTGCAGGGCTTTTGCTGAGGGTCGCAAGGAAGTTCACGATGAAGAACGGAGTGGAAGACCGCTGGTTTCGGATGCGCTTGTCCAGTAGATCAACAGTGAGCTGCTCAGTGATCGCAGGGTCACTGTCCATGAACTTGTTGAACGCATTCCTGAAGCTTCCGACGGCACAATTGAAAGAACTTTAACGGAAACGTTGGGTTATCGCAAGGTGTGTGCTCGCTGGGTCCCCCGGATGCTGACTGACGGACACAAGGAGCAACGACCCAAGGAGCAACCCCACATCGGCACTAGGACACAAGGAGCCATCCTACGTCGCTCGTGAAACACAGGAGCTTTTGAATAAATTTGGGTGGGCTGTTATGCCCCATCCCCCGTACAGCCCGGACTTAGCCCCCCGCTATTATCACCTCTTCTCCAAGGTAAAGGAACGCTTAGGTGGCAAACGCTCCAAGAGAGATGATGAAGTCCGAGCAGAGGTCACACGCTTCCTCAACGGGTTGGCGGGCGACTTCATCAGCTTCGGAATACAAATGCTGGAGCACCGTCTTCAAAAGCATATGTCGAAAAAAATAGAGACTATGTCGAAAAATAGACAAAAGTGTAAGCTTTTCAACGATGTATAAATATTAGCAATAAACAATATTTTATATTTGTAAAAAATATGGGAACCTTACTTTTGGTACAACCCTCGTAGAATTTGTTAAGCTCGCAAAAGTAAGCCACAAGATCATGATCAGAAACACGGGCATTCATAACGTCAAATTTGATAATTTCAGCAAATAAATAAAGGCTTCTTGCACAGCTAGAACTTTGTATGGAATTTGCCAAAAAGCATAAAGCAAAACAAGCAAACCACTGAATTATTTCTTTTGCAGTCCACGGTATTCTGTATAACTCTTGCACAATACATCAGCACAACCTCGCTTTCTTGTCTGACTCGATCGTACAACGGTTACGGTGCCCGGCTGCGGACCCGAAAGTCGCAGGTTCGATCCCGGCCGCGGTAGTCCCATTTCGATGGAGGAGAAATGCTAGAGGCCCGTGTACTGTGCGATGTTAGTGCATAGTAAAAAAACACCAAGTGGTCAAAATGTTCGGAGCCCTCGTTACGGCGTCCCTCATAATCATATGATGATTTTTGGGACGTTACACGTCAGATATTGTTATTGACCGAGTTTTCTTTTTCTCTGGCGCTGTCACATTTTTGCTGGTTCAAATAAGTGTCACATATACATCCCCGATCTGCCAATCATAGTGTTAACCAGATGGATTTTAGTTTCAAGGCTGACACAGTCGTACCTTATACTTTTTAGTGGTGGTATTTCGCAAAGTATTAAGAGCCACAATTGTTACGTTGCGTTATCTAGGCTGCGATTAACGACCCACGACTATGACGTCTTTCACTGGCTTGTTTTCACATGTGTCTAATATTACTGTCATTTTCTTTTTGAATGTCTTTTTTTTTTCAGAGGAAGCGCGCGTTACTATGGAACATTTGAAAAAGTCAAGGACCCACCTAAGTCAATGTCTGCGATAGACGAGACTGGTATTTTTTTTATTTTTTCCACCATGCACATAGCAAAATAATTTGTCATCAGAGCGTCTATGTGTCGGTATATGGTAAAATAAGATACACGCAGATAATCGTAACCGAGGAAACCGACCTTAGCATTGACGTGATGATGTGACGAGTATCATTATAGAGTGTGCAGCAGAAGTCGGAGATGTACTCATTAGACAAGGCACTGTCCAGCTCTCCCAGCAGACGGAAAAACCTCATTAGGAAACGTCATAGCATGAAATCCTCAAATCAAACAAATGAAATAGAACTGCCAGAGCTTTCGAAATTAATCAATAGGCGTAAAGTAGTTGGCATAAGAAGGTATAGCGTGGAGAGAATTTAACATGCTCTAAAGAACGGTCGAAGCTTCAGTGAGGCGAAGAGAAAACTGAGCACAGGAAAAAAACCTGGCGTATGCACTAGGAGACAAAGAAGGCAGCGTCACTCCTAATATAGTTAAAGTAGCTTTGCTTTTTACAGAGATTTTTACAGCAGACAGGAGAAGCGGGACAATCATGTAAGGAATGGTTGTAGCTGAGACGAATCGGGTATCCCACGGGTAACTATAGGGGGCGTAAAGAAAGCCCTGGAGGGAATGCAAAGAGGTAAAGCCACTGCTGAGGATCAGATAACATCAGGTTTATTGAAAGACAGTGGACAGATTGCCTTAGCAAAAATGACCATACTGTATACGAAGTGCTCGTTGATGGTCAGGGTACCAGAATTTTGGAAGAATGCTAACATAATCTTTATTCATAAGAAAGGAGGCGTAAAGGACTTGACAAATTGCAGGCCGATCGGCTTACTGTCCGTTCTCTACGAGCTATGTACAAAAATAATAGGTATTGAATTGAGACATTATATTAGTTGAATCAACCAAAGGATTTCGTACAGGCTACTCTACATTATACTATATTCATATCAGTCATGTGATAGAGAAGTATGCGGAGTATAACCGACCCCTATATATAGCCTTCACAGATTACGAAAAGGCATTTCATTTGTTCATGAAATCAGCAGTCATGTAGGCACTGCGGAATCAGGACGTCTACGAAACATATATTAAGATACTGGAAGAAATCTAAAAAGGTTCGACATACGCGCACAGTGCTTCAAAAATAAAGCGAAAAATTCTAATAAAGAAGGGTGTAAGGCCGGGAGACACGATTTCCCCAATGCTATTCACGGCGTGCTTACAGCAGGTTTTCAGAACCCTAGCTCGGGAAGAATTAAGGATACGAGTTAATGCAATGTATCTTAGTAACTTGGGATTCACTGATGACATTGCATTGATGGCGAAAATAAGTAAGTTCAAGGGCTCGTTTACTTTGTTAGACACAATAATAATGAGAAATAACACACAATGATACCGAGGAAAGTATAGGGGATGTCATTTGTAGTTTTGTAGTTATTGTTATGTAAATGTGAACGAAGAAAAGTGGCTGAAAACATAACTTGCCGCCGGAAGGGCCGAACCTGCGACCTTCGTATAACGCGTCCGATGCTCTACCAACTGAGCTACGGCGGCGGTCATCCCTCCGTCCACTTTACTGGGTATATATGTGCATTTACGCGTGGGAGTGTTAGGCAGCGCCACCATTAGCCATTACGGGCAGTGTGGAACGCTTTTTTTCGCCTGTTGGCGTCACGTAGCACGTGATCTGATTACGAGCTGGCATCTGACCAATAACCCGTCACATACCACCTGAAAGCATCAAGTCTACCAGAACGAGACCCTTGCTATGACTGCAGGAAAGAAGTGTTGGCATCATTGTCTGTTAGTTCTTATTAGTATTGCATTGATGAGTAACTCAGGGGGGCGCATTGCAGCTCATGGTTACTGAATTGGACAAGGAAAGCAGAACGGTAGATCTCAAAATTGATTGGCAGAAAACTAAGGTAATGTAAAACAGTGTCGTAGGAGAACACCTCTTTGCGATATGTAGCGAGTCACTGAAGGTGGTAAAGGAATACGTCTACTTAAGAGAGGAATTGACCGCGGTGCCGAACCATGAGACTGAAGTAACTACAGGGATAAAAATCGAATGGAGCCCATATGGCAGGCATTCTCATATGAATAGTAGTTTGCCACTTTCGCTCAAAAGGAAAATTTAACAGCTGCATCTTTACCCGCACTTACCTACAGGGCAGAAACCTGGAGGCTTCCAAAGAGGTTTCTGCTTGAATTGAGGACAACGCACCGAGTAATGGAAAGGGAAATTATAGGCGTAACCTTAAGGGACAATAAGAGAGCAGTGGGCCAGGGAACAAACTGGTACTAAGGACATCTTAGTCCAAATCAAAATGAAGAAATGGGCATGGGCAGGGCGGGTAGCGCGTAGGCAATATAACCACTGGTCTTTAAGAGTAATGGACTCGATTCCAAGAGAAGGCAAACACACGAGGGGAAGACAGAAAGTTAGGTGGGTAGATTAGATTACGAAGTTTGGGGTATAACGTGGCCGCAGGAAGCACAGGACCGGGTTGATTGGCGGAACATGGGAGAGGCCTTCGCTCTGCACTCGGCCTAGTCAGGCTGATGATGATGATGATGAACCGTAACACCTATTTGTTTCCTATATTATTATAATTTTCTTACGAGGCTCTACACTATTGCACACGCACTCACAGCCACCGAAGTACATATCGGTTATAATACTTGCAGCCGAATCAAGAGACTGCGCTACAATGTACTTATTTGCGTTTGCAAGTGCATTGTCTCTGATGCATTGTCTCTGGAAACAATTAGCTACTTTACAAACTGTTCAAACAAACAACACGTAAGTACCAACTGTAAGGCTATCTAGTTTACAAATTCAAGGACGGTTGTTCGAGGTTAGCTGCCGTGCTTCAGTTAGTCGCAAGGTGCCTCTCGACCGCATCGCCGAATCTTTCTATCATGACGTGCTTCGTTTTACCATTTGTAATTCCAGATTTCACAACACTTACGCAGATCGACAATTTACGAAATGTAGCTGGTGAATATATTTATGTGAAAGCCTTAGATGCCTCACAAAACGAGGAAGTTCACTGGCGACCCGCGTCGGCGGCGTCAGCACCATGTCAGGGATACAAAAAATCATCATCATGCGATGATGTCACTGTATGATGTCATTATGATTTCACAAATAGCCAGAATTTGTGACGTCATCATGACGTCATATCACGTGAGGTCACGTTTGATTCTGTCATCACGCGACATCGTCGCCTTGCACTGCCTTCGTGATCGGCCCACCGACCACAGAGGCAGTGCTAGAGCAGGTGAGGTGCAGAAAGCTTGCAACGCCTCCGATCCTGGAGGCAGTGTGAAACCACGTTGGGCGGCGGATAGCTTTCGGTGGGTGGAAGGGCAGGGTCATGACGTGCCATCGACCGTTAAGAAAAAGTTGACTGTCGCCTTCGAGTCGTGATAGGTGACTGCGTAACGAACGCAGTGACTTTTGTGGACCATTTGGTACGCTCTAGTTAGCGCAATTACTCGATGGCACAAGGAATACGAACAGACAGGTGACTGACTACTTCTGTGAAGCTGGTTCAAGAAATTTACGCTACTCAGGCATTAAGCTCAAGAACTCCTATACGTTGGTCAATGGTGATGGCCTTGGCATCAATGCCCTTCTCCTTTGTGATATGTTATTAGGGTTTGAACTTTTACTCTATACCTTGAATATTTATTTTGTCGTAGAGATCTCAGCAGACTTCCTGATTCTAATAATTATTTTGCGATGGCTCATTCCTACTTCAGCTACTCATGCTTACAAATTATTCCTAACCAATCTGTTTTATTTTCTTCATTGCTACAACTATTTCAATCTAAACATCGTGTCTCATCGTTGCCGCAACCCTTCTCGCAACCTTTTTTTTTTTTTTTATTTCAGAAGTTTGACCATCGGCGTACAGATTTATATATATAGATGGAGGCCGGTTTCCGCAAAATAAATTAAGAGTGTTTCATGGGTTGACCCATAGAGCCACAAATCAAAGTTCGGTGGTGATGTACGATGCAGGTCCACTATTTTCAGGCAGCGCTGTGGCACGGCCGCAACATAAAGAAGGTGAGGCCTGTTGTGTCGCGTCGCCGTCAATGGGCGAGCGGGTCTCGGTTGAGTTGACAGCTGAGGCCGCTGTTTTTGGTGAGCGCGCCACTACTCCAGTGTACAAAGCAGACGCCGGTTCGTGTTACAATGTGGTCGCCTCATGATTTTTTATTTGCGACATAGACTTGCCCTTAAGACATAATATTTGTTGTCTATATTTGTATTAAATGTGCGCCGTTAGGCCGGTGTTGAGTATAAGTAAAGCAGTGTATTGTGCAATGTGTTGTGATATATCCATCGGTAATAACTGTTTGTGTCACTTTAGCGAAGGCCGCCTTGCAGGAGATGACGGGAGCGTTCCGACTGTAACCCTTGGCATGTCCTTTTAAAGAGGTCATGAACCAGCTCTCGTGCTTGGCATGAAAAACACCCTGGAATAAATTGGACGCCTCCCAGAAATACATAGCCGAAAGAATTTTTCGAAAGGCTAAAGTATGACCGGAGATACAGCAATCGCAATTCGCAACTCCATAAAACGCTCCGTGGGCTGGCAACACTGGTCGAAAAAACAAAGATGGCTAGGCTTAACAGGGTCAACGCGGCACTTTCGCTTGGCGCTGTGCTGAAGTTTCTTGATTGTGGCGTCGGATCACGTTGCTTCGTCTAAGGCGAAAGGGTGCTGGACGCCAACCGCCTCATTCTCATCGGCATAAAGGAATTCACTGGCGAAACAGCGGAAATAGTTGCGCTGTGCGTGCAAACATCGAGCCTCTTCGGCGAACCGCGTCAGATATACTTCAAGTTCAAGAACCTCTCCAGCGCCCGAGGTCGAAGAAGGCAACTGCTCATGTGTAGCGGGCCTCTCCGAAAGGTGCAAGTATTGCTGCAGAAACGCAGCGCACAAGTGGCAGGCCTTCACAGGCAACGCCTCCACAGTTTTCAAAGTAACTCTGCGCTACGAGTCATGTTGCCGATTGCATGCATCCCATTGAGTTGTGTTGTCCCGTCAAAAGCTGAGTACGCATGCCGTTCACTTGATTACAGAACGGAGCTGTGCCTGGGTCAGTGTATCTTGAGATAAGGCAAATCGTAGTTTCGCTTGTAATAGGAGTACTCCTTTCTTTTCCTTCGCGGATGCATGTTATTAGGTTTTTTAATAAATAAGGTCGTGTGCTTGCGAACACTCGCTTTTCGTGTTGGCAGTATTTGATATTCGAAGCAGATATATACACGCACACTACGCACGCTAAGCACGAACATAATATATACACGCACGCACGAACTGAAGTACAGGATGGTTGAACCCCAACCCCACCCCCAAAAAATCTCAGCCGTACGACCATGGTAAAGTACTAATAAATTTAAGAAAGTCATAACTAATCAAAGTAAATGAATTTTTAATTAACCATGTTAGGTTTCCGGAAATTAGCGATCGTTTATTCAGTGGAATGGTGATAAACGCATCACTCGGAAACAAGCCTGTTCCAACATAAGTCGCGCTATACTGTGTCGGAAAGGAACCAAGCGATGCGCCCGCAAGTCGAACGCTCCAAAAGCGGCAACAATCACTTTTTGCAGTTCCTCTTAAATTTATTGCGAGCTGACGAACCTAAACTGTCAGCACAACGAGTTTGATGAGACCGTCTCTAGATACCGCAGAGCAAACGCAGGCATAAACACCGTACGTTTGTCCATAATAAATATATTTCAGGTTTCACTACTACAGTTCACGCGGAAGAAACGTATGGCAGTGACAGGGGCATAACGAGAAATTTTTTTCGGTGAGGCACACCCATCCTTTATGTATATTCGCGCGTGCGTTTGTGCGCGTGTATATATACACACGTGAGAAATCAAAAATTTTCGAGGGGAAGGATTACAGCAGCTTGGGTAACGGTAGCAGCTTGAGGATGGGTAGCACTACCACTTGCACAGAAAACAAGCATACGCGAAAAATACACTCACACACATAACGCAACAAATTTCTTGATGCGCTTGCTTATATAAACGAAACTACATTCCGCTCTCTAAGAAGCCCGAATATTGACAAGAATGCACACACGCTAAATAATGGTCTACGAATAAAGTCGTCGCGAGCGAAATGATTAGAACAAACCACCATAGTGTCCGTCACCTTCTTTCCAATGCAAAAGTTTCTGATTTACGCCGTTCTCCGTCGCGCGTCGTCTGCATACTTCGGGAGGTGATAGAATGATACGGCCACCTTTCCACCGCGATGCCACGCACTGTGGCACACAGAAATGGCCTTTGGACATCGCTTTCTTCTTTTTCGGGCTCGCGCGTGTGGCATGGTGAAAATAAAGGAACTATGCGGCCGTTTCTCAGCGCGCGCAACGTGAAAACATATCTCCTTTCATGGTTGACCCTGTTAGTGCCGTTTCCAGGCGCGGCCGCTAGGTGGCGAGCGCTCAGTGGGAATCGCGAATATCTGCATGGCGCAATCACCCTCAACTAGCTTCCCTTCGCAGGAGAGGGCAGCGGCGTTCGCGGCGCCCCGCCCAGCGCATTACGTCAGCTCGCTTCAATGTTGTGTGGTTTCCTTTCCGCGTAACATGGCCGTGCTGACGGCTGCTGCTGGCAACTCATAGTTCCGGTGGAGCGAAGCGACTAAACAGCCACCAAAACATGCCCATGTTGCCTGACCACTTTTTTGGCGCTGTCCCTAGAAAATTCGAGCGAGATGTACCTAGCCTAGTAGCGTGGCTCCACCAGATGTTCTCTGGCTCTACGAGCGTGCGCGATCCACGGAAAGTTCGCCAATGACTCACGCACACTACGGACGCTGGCAAAATACTGAGAACCGCGAAGCGGCGCGGTTTCCGGGCGCGCCAGTGACCGCGAAGCTGCACGTCGTGGGTTACGGGCGCCCCAGTGACTCGGGCACGCACCACAGACGCTGGCAATATACTGACGGCGAAGCGGCACGTCGTGGGTTACGGGCGCCCCAGGCACTCCCAGTAGCCTATAGTGAGCAGTAGCCTATAGTGATGGCAGGTAAGGAAAGGCGCTATTAAAACTGGCCTCATGGTGAGCACTCGCTCTATAGTGAGAGCAGGTTGCGCTATACTTAGTCGGCGCAGCAGGCGCGCTAGTTAAAACAGTAGGAGAGCGAAGCGATCCGTGATACTGAGAGCAGAGTATTAAGAGAGCGAAGCAATCCGTGATAGAGAGAGCAGAACTTATCTCTCCAGAAAACCATCGACGTCTATAGCGTTGAAACGTCAGACTTCTGCGACACCAAACAGAATCCTGCCGTCACTCCGGCACACCACGGACGCTGGCAAAATACTGAGAACCGCGTACACAGACTGCTGGTAGCCTTAGCAATCTCACTAACTTCGTAGCATACACTCGCGAGGTAGCACAAGAAAGCAGGACACACACAATACCTTCGAAAAAGACACGTCGTCGAGCGCCTCCAACTTCCAAGTTTGAGTGCCCCTGCCCACGGTGCCCCTGCCCTTCGTTAATTTGACTAGGGAATTTCTGGGCACACCTAGGTACACCAGGGAGCTAGTTTTGCTCGGCAGCACAGGGTAGCCAACATGAACCACGCCTACGCCGCTAACATTGGGCGATGTTTGGGTGGCTTTTTAGTCTCGCGCGTCGGCTGCTTCTCGCCATAGAGTTTCCCAAAATTAACTAGAGGGGGACTCTGGCGCTGCGAGCATTCAGCCACCATGGGAATGATGGGTAGTACACAAATTTGCCTAGTCTTCGTGCGTCCGGCTTCGAACGCACTTGTGGCTTTGTTTATTGTTGCGTTTTCGTTCTGTTTCGGATAAAAGAATGGACCGTTCTGAACTTCCTGAGCCGATTTGAATTCGTGAGCCTAAAAAAGCCGGCAGATCCCACGCACTGTGGGAATCGATGTAATGCGAAGCAGCCAGGAAGGAGCAAATCATGCTTTACATAATTTGCATGGCATGTTTTAGATTATACAACCTGTCATTTGTGTTCGTCATACAGTCGCGTCGCGATATTCCAGTTTTGGTGTATGTCAAGCTAGTGAACTGGACGCAAGCGCACCATGAGCGTGGCATGTAAATGGCATTGCAGATGACATGCATGCCAAGATTTTCATGTTACCACCTGCCACTTATGTTCGTCATACAGTCATGTCACTCAATACCAAATTTGGTGTATATTAAGCTAACGAAACGGCCGCGAGCGCGCCATGAGCGTGGAATGCAAGTCATGTCGCACATGACAAGTCATGTTTTCTATATTACGACTTGTCATTTATGTTCGTTATACAGTCATGTCACTCAATACCAAATTTGGTGTATATCAAGCTAACGAAACGGCGGCGAGCGTGCCATGGGCGTGGAATGCAAGTCATGTCGCTCATGAAGTCATGATTTCCATAATACCACTTGTCATTTATGTTCGTCATACAGTCATGTCACTCAATACGAAATTTGGTGTATATCAAGCTAACGAAACAGCGGCGAGCGTGCCATGAGCGTGGAATGCAAGTCATGTCGCTCATGAAGTCATGATTTCCATATTACCACTTGTCATTTATGTTCGTGATACAGTCATGTCACTCAATACCAAATTTGGTGTATCTCAAGCTAGCGAAACGGCCGCGAGTGCGCCATGAGCGTGGCATGCAAGTCATGTCGCACATGACAAGTCATGATTTCCATATTACCACTTGTCATTTATGCTCGTCATACAGTCATGTCACTCAATACCAAATTTGGTGTATATCAAGCTAACGAAACGGCCGTGAGCGCGCCATGAGTGTGGTGTGGCATGTAAATCATACTTGTCATGACAAGTTAGTCATGATTTTCATGGTATGACCAGCCATTTACGTTCGTCATACAGTCATGTTATGCCATACCAAATTTGGTATAAATCCCATTAACGATACGGCCACGTGAGCACAAAGTCGTAGGCGGCTAGATAGATAGATAGATAGATAGATAGATAGATAGATAGATAGATAGATAGATAGATAGATAGATAGATAGATAGATAGATAGATAGATAGATAGATAGATAGATAGATAGATAGATAGATAGATAGATAGATAGATAGATAGATAGATAGATAGATAGATAGATAGATAGATAGATACGCTCAAAGTCGCCGAAGTTCGCTAAGAAATGCTTCGCATTTAAAAGGTCAAGGTGGTGAAGCGTACCTGCTAAACCTTTGCTGAACTTCGTATTGCGGCAAAGCGTATTCAGGCCACACGGAGCCAAAGAACGAAGACTAGGAAAGACTAGGCAAATTTGTGTACTACCCATGATTCCCATGCTGGCTGAAGCACCGTATGTTGCAGCTCCCATAGACCCTAGCGCCAGAGTTCCCTCTAGTGTATTTATAGGAAACTCTATGCTTCTCGCCATGCTTCTCGCTGCACTGTAGCTGTTGTAGCTGTGCGGTCTGGCGCGGTATCTCCACTCGGAAGAACTGGATGGCGCTTTGAGCGCGCCGCTCAAGTAACCGCAAGCCGCCGTTTTGTCCTGGAAGCGAGCGCGCGACTACTCGTTTGCTGCTGGCGGGCCAGCATTTCTTTTCTTTAGTTTAAAACAATGCCTGCCTGTAGCTGTAAACCGCTCAAGCTGGCTAGAACGGTCATGAAGGAAGACGTTTTACGAGACGGTGTCCCGAAATCGTATCAAGTTTTGCTCGTTTTACTAGGAAATAAGCAGTGAGGTATGATTCGACGATTTACACGGCTCCCTCGAACAACATAACTTCTTCGCCGACTTCACCATCCTGTTATAATCCTGTTCTACCCTCCGTCGTCTCTCTTTTGGATCCTTCCCGGTTTCACGAACATTCCAAGTGACTGTCCGGCGCGTAGCACGCAGCGCAGCGACAGCTAGGGGGAAAGGGATTCGTCTCACCTGTTCGTCTGCGGAAACGGTCGGCCCCATTATGATGTGGTGGTGGCGGTGCTAGTGGTGCGAGGGAAGGGGAAAGAGGCGCTTATTTGCCACCACTACGATGTCTCGAATTCTCCCGATCTGCGCGGGCGTTAGACTGTCGGCGTCTTCGGTGGAGAGGGTAAGGGCACGCCCTGGGCGCCTTTCAATACCAGTTTTTTTTTTCTTTTTTTTTTTTTTTTTTTTTTTGCGCGCGCCCGTTGACGAGAATGCTTAGTGCGGTGGTTTGATGATCTCCTCTGCAAGCAGCGGCGCGCGCCTGTTTTAGCGCTCATTTGTGACAAAAATAAGTGCTCTATTACGAATAACACGCTTCCCGACACTGTAGGTTGCAGGGGAATACGTCGTACTTCCGATCTGCGTCTTTTCTCGCGCTTGACTTGCACAGCGACGCACAAGAGCTTCGCGGTATCACACCACTGGAAAAAAACCGTCTGTCACACACGCGCGCACCAAAGAACCGTTCTCAAGCACACGCAACATGAGGCAACCGGCCCACACACACGATCA
The DNA here is from genome assembly GCA_030522465.1 of Rhipicephalus appendiculatus. Taxonomy (NCBI): domain Eukaryota; kingdom Metazoa; phylum Arthropoda; class Arachnida; order Ixodida; family Ixodidae; genus Rhipicephalus; species Rhipicephalus appendiculatus. Next base: position 106,982 of record JALIZH010008736.1, on the reverse strand, counting down.
TACATACAAAAAAACACGAGAAAGCACAGGAAAGAGCACACGGACACGCATAAATCCTGAGGCGACCACACTCTAACACGTACCGGCGTCTGCTTTGTACACTGGAGTAGTGGCGCCCTCAACAAAAACAGTGGCCGCAACTGTCAACTCACGCGAGACGCGTTCGCCCATTGACGGCGCCGCGACGCAACAGGCCGCACCGTCTTCTTTATGTCGCGGCCGTGGAAGTACACATAGATTTGCCTAGTATTCGTGCTTGCGGCCTTCGAACGCACTTGTGGTTTTGTGTATTGTTGCATTTGGTTTCGTTAAGAATGAAAGGACAGACCATTGTGAACTTCGTGAGCCGAATTGAATTGGTAAGCTTAAGAAGTCAGGGTGGAGAAGCGTGAGTGCTTAACCTCTGCTGTACTTCATCTTGCGGCAAAGCGGAGTCATACCACACGGAGCAAAACGGAGCCACAAGAACGAAGATCCGTGCATTACCCATCCGTGTACTACCCATCATTCACATGCTGGCTGAAGCGCCGTGCGTTCCAGCTCCGATAGACACTAGCGCGAGTTTCCTCTAATGTAATTATAGGAAACTATGTTCTAACCCAGCCGACAAGTGTGTGTGTCTTACTTACACCGTGGGCCGCACAAAATGGAACGCGTTGCGCGCATCTGCTACCCCACCCCCCCCTCCTGCTCCTGCATAAGAGGGCGGACTGTGGCCGGGCCAGACGGAGGACACGTGCGCGCGTCTGTTTTCTGCATGCTCCTAGCGACCAATGTCAGCCAACCTGGGACGGGCCAGTGCGAGCAAGGGAGTTGCGTCTGGTCAATGGACGGTGCCCATACCGTCCGAATAGTGGTATTGTGGGGAATTGGCGTGAATGCTGAAGGTTATGGTGAGGCATGGCGACTCAAGACTAGAAAATATCTTGCAGAGAACACGTTCATTGCGCTGAACGCAAAACCCAAGAAACCCGCGTCAACGGCGGGAAAGCAAGTGCCTAGGGTAAGCCCAGGAGTCTCCCAGACCTGTCGTCAAGACCTGTCGTCAAGCGGGTGCCTAGAGGCATGTCACATTAAACCGGCGCTTGCACCACACTGCTCTCTAACTAATCAAGCCTAGTGGTCACAGTTTTACGCACCGACGCACCTGGCGGCAATTCTCAGTCAGGCACAAGGTCTTGCAGAGAATTAGGCAGCCGTCTATCACGTTCTGACCTGTGAAGTGGCTGTGACATTGATAAAGTCACAATCACCTGAGTTATGTGAGGTCTTTAGGCCCAGCAAAGTCAATCACGGTGTAACTTCAGTATAGGGACTGAGGTTAGGTCCTCTATAACAATGCGTGTGGCGGCGAGCGAAAGGCCAGGGAACCGTTCAGGCCGATGGCAGGAGCAGAAGAAGACTATTCTTTATTTTTTTTTCTAACCTCGCAGCGCGCCGCACGAGGAACGAGGCACATGCGCCTGAGCGCGCCATAATTTATAGGCGGCCGATGAAGATGACGATGGCCGCTAGAGGGCTCCCCCCTCCCCCTTTATGAGAAGGGCAGTGATGCACTGGCGCCCAAGAAACAGTCTTTGGTGTCAGGCGATCGGGTAAATTCTGTGTTGCAGCGGCGGCAAAGAGGTGAAAAGCACATAACGCTGGCGCGGTCGCTAGGTAGGCGGGTTTGACTCTGTCGATCGCTACTTCTTCACGTCCGTTGAGCTCGATGGTGACAGTTTTTTCTGTCCGGCTGAGCACCTTGAATGGGCCGTCGTAAGGAGGCGTAAGGGACGGTCGGATACCTTCACGCCGGACGAAAACGTGGCTCGCGGTGGCCATGTCCTTGCTGACAAAAACGTCAGTCAACGATGCATCTCGACAAGGACGCAGGCGTGAGAAGAGGAAACGGAGTTGTTGAACGTAATTGTCTGGAGCGGGCGTGGCGACAGTAGCCGGCGCGAAAAATTCGCCAGGCATACGCAATGTTGTACCGTAGACCAACTCTGCAACTGTGCAGCCGAGGTCTTCCTTGAAAGACGAGCGCACGCCAAGGAGGACGAGAGGAAGGTCGTCAGCCCAAGACGAACGAGCCTGGCGAGCCATCAAGGCGGCTTTAAGTTGACGATGAAGACGTTCAACCGTTCCATTTGCCGATGGGTGGTACGCGGTTGTATGGATATGGCGGACTCCAAGCAGGGACGTCAGTTCGCGGAAGAGATCGGTGGTAACAACACTGGGACTGGGACAGCCGAAGCGCGAGACCCAGCCCCCGACGAACGCTGAAGCTACGGTAAATGCCATTATGTCGGTGAGAGGGAACGCTTCAGGCCAGCGGGTATATCGGTCCACACAAGTGAGGATGTAGCGAGCACCTCGAGATGGTCGGAGTGTGCCAACGATGTCAATGTGAACGTGATCGAATCGAGCATCGGGTGGGCGAAATGAGTGAATTGGTGATTTCGCGTGTCGTGTTGTCTTGGAGCGTTGACAGTGAAGGCATTCAAGCGCCCAGCGCCGCACGTCAGAGTTCACACTCGGCCACACAAATCAGGTCATGATGAGACGCTGCGTAGCACGAACTCCGGGATTACTGGCGCCGTGGAGCTTGTTGAATATGTGACGGCGGAGTGTGAGAGGGACAAATGGTCGTGTTCGACCACGTGACACGTCGCAGGTGATGGTGCCCGAGGAAAATGGAAGGGGAAGATCGGTCAGCGCCAGTGACGTGGTGGATGAGCGGATGTCCCGAAGTTCGACGTCTGTAAGTTGCGCCGCGGCGATTTCATCGAAGTCCAATATGGGCGCTGATATCGCGTCGATACGGGAGAGGGCGTCTGCGGCCGCGTTGACTGGGCCTTCAGTGTATCGACCGTCCACAGTGAATTCGGAGATAAAGTTGAGGTGCCGTATCTCTCGTGCGGTATAAGTGTCGTGGTTACCGCGAAAAGCGAATGTCAAAGGCTTGTGGTCCGTGAGGACGTGAAAGCTTGAGCCCTCCAGCAGATGTCGGAAATGTCGAATGCCTAAGTCTACGCCCAGCAGCTCACGACCGAACGTGCTGTAGCGCGTTTCTGCAGACTTCAGTTTCTGCGAGAAGAACCCGAGTGGATACCAGGAGTTGCATTGCAACTGCTGTAAAACTGCGCCGACAGCCGCACTAGATGCGTCGGTGATAAGGCGCATTGGTGCATCGTGCATAGGATGCACCAGCAGTGTGGCGTCTGCCAATGCATTTTTAGCAGCTTGGAACGAAGCTTCGGCGTCAGACGTCCAAGTTAGTGGCGAGGATGGAGCTTTCGTGGTCTTAAGTACGTCGGTGAGCGGTATGATGATGCGGGCGATGTTTGGAAGAAAACGGCGGTGGAAGTTGCGCAGCCCAAGGAACTCGCGGAGCTTTCGGATGGATGCTGGGCGAGGGGAAGTCGCGCAGGGCTTGAACTTTCTTGTCCATCGGCCTGATGCCCTCGCTAGTCACACGGTGTCCGAGGAACTCAATGTCTTCGACACCAAAGACTCACTTTGCGGGGTTTATGAGAAGGCCGTGCTCCTGAAGCCGAGAAAATAGCAGACGCAAATGGCTGCAACGCTGTTCGGGGGAAACACTAGCTACCAGGAGGTCGTCGAGATATGCAAATACGAATGGTAATCCACGGGTTACTTCGTTGATGAACCTCTGGAACGTCTGAGCAGCGTTTCGAAACCCGAACGGCATGCGAACGTACTCGAAAAGCCCGAAGGGTGTCACAATTGCAGTCGTGGGGATGTCCGCTGGTTCAACCGGAATTTGGTGGTAGGCCTTTACCAAGTCTATTTTGCTGAATATCACCGCTCCCGCGAGGTTGGCCGAGAAGTCGTGAATGTGAGGGAGGGGATAGCGATCAGGGACAGTGCGCGCGTTGAGGGCGCGGTAGTCGCCGCACGGGTGCGAATCCCCTGGGTCACCAACTACTAGACGAAGGACGGATGATGCCGAGTTGCAGCATGTGGTCAAATTCTTTTTTTGGCGATGGCAAGGCGGTCCCCAGCGAGACGTCTGGGTCGGCAAAATACTGGAGGGCCGGTAGTGACAACATGATGCGTGACGTTGGGACGTACTGGCAGCTCAAGGTTGGAAAGTTTTGTGATGGCTGGAAAGTCTGACAGAATTGAAGCGAACATAGATGATGGTATTTTTGGCGCCGTTCCAGTGGTAGACGTTTGAGGTGCGAGGATGCCTTGTATAGACATACTGGTCGTTCTGTCGACGAGTCGACGTGCGCGGAGGTCAGCACTGAGGGCGAAGTGGGTCAGAAAATCCGCACCCAATATGGCCATGCGAACATCTGCAACAACGAATACGCATCGGAAGGTGCGTCGGAGACCCAAATCGATGGTAAGAGAGCGCTGACCATATGTGTTGATGGCAGAGTTGTTGGCCGCCTGAAGGGGCGCAGTTTGCGGAGAGCGCTGCCGGTCTAGTCGCACGGCAGGAACGACACTGACCTCTGCACCTGTGTCCACGAGAAATCGATGTCCGGCAATCCTGTCAGTGACGTAGAACAGGCGGCTTGTCGTATGGCAAGAGTCACTGGCCGCCATCAGTGGCTCTGCGGTATGTTTCCCTGCCAGCGACAAGGGGGGACGACATTGACGTGCGCTGGCACCGAAGTTGCTGTGATACCAGCAGTATATGGGTCGACGAGAAGCTGAACGAGAGCGAGACCTCGGAGACGAACTGCGACGGTAATAGCGGTCTCATCGACGAGGGTGGGACGGTGGCCGTAGTGCATTAACTGTCTCGGCAAGGTCATCGATCAATTGCTCGAGGCGAGACTGTCGGTCTTCGAGTTGCGACAGCGGAACGGTAAATGTCACCACAGTACCTCTTGCTGAATAGTCAGTGACGCGATCGGCCAGCGCCGCCAGCTTGTCGAGGGGGCAGGTCGTCGGGTGCGGTAGCCAAGGCAATAACCACGTTCTGCGGCAGGCGCTGAAGGAACAGTTCTCGCAGTAGCGGGCTGTTTGCGTCCAACCGACAGTCTCTGAGAAGCAGCCGCATGCGACGTAGAAGTTCCGATGGTCGCCGGTCGCCGCGCTCCTCTTCGTTGAGAAGCTGCTGGAGACGCCTGCTCAAAGACACAGACTTGCGTTGCAGCACCGTCGTTTTAATGTGGTCATAAGGGTTGGCTTCGTGGGGCGCGCCCACAAGGTCGTGGAACTCCGCAACCGCTTCCTTTGAGAGTGCGGAGACAGCGTGGCTAAACTTCTCTTCTTGCGAGGTAATGCGCCGAAGGGCGAAGATGGCCTCCACGTGCGTAAACCAGGCTGCAGGATTCTGTGGCCAAAACGACGGCAGGTGAATCTGCACCGTGGCGATGCCCTCTGCGCCGACCATCGGTCTGTCGTTCGTGGTCTCGTCCATGATGCACTGCTCGCCTTGCGCTCACGTCCGAGTCACCACGTCTTTAGGCCGAGCAAAGTCAATCACGGTGTAACTTCAGAAATAGGAGGTACGTCTGGTTTGAATTGCGACATGGTAACTCTTCGAGGCTATTTGACAAGACCAGCTGTAATATATGAAACGTGCATACATCTAGATATAGCTGCATCCAGCTACTCAGCCAGATAGTAGACACCACTGAAACGAGTCGCCATTTTCTCTTCAGGCGCACAAGCCTCTCGTCTTACCCAGTCCAAGCCACTGAAGTTCAGATGTGAGGACGATCGCTGCTATCATAGTGTTCTTTTGAGAAGTTTGAGCTATCTACAAATTGGCGACCGATGGAGCACGCTGTGCTGTTATACGTAGGATGCGTTCCCCAAGGGCATATTGCTGGAAGAAACGCTGCTATCGCAGCGGTATTTCCTGTATATAACCGTACAGAAGCTAGAATAGCGCGAGCCTTTTGCCTGAGTTCCCGATTCCATTGCTGGAGAACACTGATTCTTGTGATTTCTTATGGCATGTAAATAAGTAAAATATACAAATTGGCCACGAAACTCCGAAGAAAGCTCCATCGGCCCGCGAGTGAGACACCGACTTCTGGACAACAAGCAGTTGTGAAATGAGCTTCGACGGAAGCGCATGAAACTATTGAACTTCATAAATTTGAAGGCTGAGTCATTGTCAACATGCAGCGGTCCGACGTGTCATAGGTATAGAACACATTGTGAAAATGCTTCAAGACGTCGCATGCAGATGTGGATGAGACAGCTGCCGGCACGATATAGCGAGTGGTAAAATCAACGTTATAAATGTACCTTTTGGGCCACTGGACAGCCAGGTTACTTTGTTAATTGTTATACTAAAAAAATGAATATCCGCAGTAGCCACTCTGTTCGGGAAATCTACGTTGAATGAAATGGGGGGGGATTAGGTTAATAACAGTCTGAATTGCATGACACATAATTTTCCGCTCTGCCCACTAAGAATGGCGTTACACCGTCTATAGCATAACGTTTGAGCCAAAATAACCTGTACCATCGCGCAATACCTGCAGAGTATGAGGATGCAATCCCGACGGGGCTAGCACCGCATGTGTCCCTGATGAAAAATGGTGGTATAAAATATCGTCCAGCTTCGCAAATTCAACTAGGTCATCTCTTTTGACAAGGCTTGAAGGACTGCACTACACTCGGGATCGTTTTGCAACGCGGTGACTCAAGAAACAGCGGAGACTCAAGAAACAATGGCCCTGCCTCTGAAGAACAGAACAAGTGGTCGTCTACCACATTCTCAAATCGTGACCGATACCGCGCAGTAAAATCAAACTCGACCAAATTCGTGGCTATGCAAATCAATAACCGAGAAGGCCGTACGGCTAAACTTACGTAGTCAATGACCCCATCGTCCCTGACTAGGCTCAATTTTTTGCCAAGATACTAGCCCAATTTTTTCGTTATTCCCAATACGCGACGATACCTTTCCACATATTACACTGTTAGCAAAAACCGTACATTTACAAGGGCTGGCTACGGGACCGAAGCCGCACAAACGCCGTTAGCGCCCCATCCTGTAGCGCGCCGCAACGGTTGCCTAGCAATCACCCAACCGAATTTCGTTAGGGGACATGATAAGTAGTTATGTTTACTGTGATTGGTATTTGGTCAATGCGGTTTTATTCTACAATTTATAAGCAACCATACCACAGCGATTTTGCTGTCGCAGCATTAAAACTTCTAACGCACTACTTCTTTGCTCGGAATCCGCGACGCGCCCGCACGTTGCCATCGCGCTCAAGAACACTGACGCGCGCAGCACCGCGCGCACTACTTGCGGCGGCGGCGGCTTTGTTCTGGTGGATTGGATACCTTCCTGCGCTTTCTCTACAAGGTCCAGCCGTGCAGCGTCGACATCGTGGCAAGCTCGACGGCTCTTGTAAAAGCACTGTACGGTAAGTTCCTATAACTTCATGTTTTTGTGGTGTCAGGAAGTTGCATATCCACAGATCACCGACCCACTGCATTCCCGTGCGCCCGCCTTTCAATATGGCGTGCCTCTTTGCTACCGGCTAAATCATGTTCAACAAGGTGCAGCGCAGAAGAAACATGCACATGAAAGGCACGAGATCGCGCCCGTCCTCGTTCTCTTCGTGTACGTGTTTCATTTGCGTGGCAACTTGTTTAACGATGTACGGTCGACTCGCCCAGCAACATGCATTATTTCAGGCTAATGTTGTGCGAGTTGTTTTGGCGACGTTCAGCCGTCGTTCTTGGTGTTGATGTAGCTGAACCGCAGAGCTTGCTGTATAGTCAAGCTGCATGACTGGTCGCCCTGGGAACGTCGTTGCCGAATCGTGTGGCGGTGCTTGTTACTTCGTTTAGCCGTGGTGATTCGCGTCTTGTTTGGTGTGTCGTTGCACGAACATGTGTCGGCATTGACGGGGTGCTCATTTGGGTCTTGCGTATCGCTCACATCTACTAAATATAGCACATGAAAGCGCTGTCAGAGATGACATCCGCGCTGCGCTGGGAAAAAAATTCAGACGGTTCGGCTGAGCACGCTACTGCATAATATAGAGTAAAAGTATATTTTCGCGGACCAAATGAATTACTTTTATGCAACAAGTTCAAGTATACTGTAGATCGTGAAGGCGTTGCTAAACTGTTTTATTACGCACATAGAATGCATAGTCAAGCACAGTGGGCTAGTATAAAGCGTGCAGGGTCTATTCCTTTGACAGCCTGCACGCCTTCCGCTACCGCTTTCGCCGATCTCAAGAAAAGGTTCATCTGTGAGCTGCGGTTATCAGAGCGCGACTATTTTCATCGGGGCATCGGTTCCCGCGCTGGCGCGAATCAATTTCTTGATCGCCACTGTGCCGACATCCCGGCAATTTCCTTTAGTGCTTTGAAAGAAGACGCTTTAGGATCGCCGCGCGGTGTGATACATGTTTAGTTCTGGTCCGAGATTGTAGGGGTGTACTGCGTGAATGAGTATCTCTGACTGTGAGAGTGTCACCGCGGAAGCAGGGGTTAAATAGCGAGCGTCGATAACACATTTCTGAACGCGTCAAATGTGCGGAAGTGGAGTGGATAGGCCCGCAAATTAATTTTGTGCATCAGTGAGTGAATGCGGCTGCATTGACAGTTGTGAGCATGTCAAGAAACACCAAACTCGTCTTCAATTGTAAAACTAGCTGTGTACTACAATATCATTCTCTGAAAACTGATAATAGTAACGTCCACTTTCCTTCTTTGCACCAAACGCTTTAGAGGCAGTTTCTGCTTTCAACTATATTCCAAAATAATTTTAAATGTGCAATCTTATTGAACGTGTATTAAGTTCATTTAAGTATTATTAAGTATTATTTGTGGTGTTTCCTTCCGTAATGACTAAGTAGCTAGGTAGACCGAGTGGAAGTGCGCCTGATAAAGTACAGTGAGCATATGCCTGAACATTGTACCTGTTTTATAGCAGTTAACGTGCATGGTCCTGTTGTAAAACTTCCAGCTAGTCGAACGTCCTATACGAGACATCTATTCAATAACAAGTCTATACAGACGAAACCCATACGGATTCTTCTGCAATAACGCGTCACAGTTGAGATAAAATTTTTGAAGTGGTGATGTACAAACACAAGGTGAAACAATGTAATATATCTTTCTTTTACCGCATAAATTTTCGCAGAATTTCTTTCTCAGACCTTTGGTTTTCGCTATAAGCTCTTTGACAAGTGCGACCTCATGCTGCCACCTGCAAAGCTTATTCAGGCGGTGGTGTGTCTAACTCAGAAAGAAGATGGCCTTGGGTGTGAGCCCCAGACCAAGAAGTTGTCTCAGATATGAAGTTTCACCTTGAGGAATGGAACTCCACTGTAGCAGGCTGCTATGATTTGGCTATATGTCTCATTCTCACTCTTTTACGTCTCTGCCAATTATTCTTATTGCTATTTTTGTTGGGCCAATTTAGGGTTGCTTTGACTATATATGTCTTATTAGCAGGGAGTTTTATTGCACTTTTAAACAAGCCACCATGCATCTACCTCTTTTATTTCAGATGATTGCGACGAGATGGAGTCACGACAAGACCATCAGGGGACTTGCAGTTGAGCATTGTTGCTGCCTTCAAAAAAGAAAGCAGTGGACAAGAGTAGCAGTATGGGCGAGTTTGTATCCCATGACGATCTGAGTGTTAGGCACAACTCAGAGTAAAAGGAAACAAAGGTAGGGGTAGAAGGGGAGAAGGCGACAGTGTGAGCTCTAAGTTCCAACTGGTGTTCTTATCTTTGTTTCCTTATACTGTGAGTTGCTTTCAAAACTCGAGAAGTAGTGGCATTTCATGTGTCGTAATGATGAAATTAAGGTTTCTAAATATATTGTTAGCTAATCCTAATGACTTGTAATACACTCCGATTGCAGTCTAAAACTAGGAAGGGCATACTGCCTTTTCCTTGCCATATCTCTAATCCCTGATTTTTTTCTTACGAGTGTACCAAAGCCATCTTGATTGCTTTGCGTAGCTTTTTATTCTGGCGAAGTAGTTTGTAATGGCGAGACTTTGCTGCTGCTTGTCATCTTAACAAGCCTTGAACATCCAGTGTGATTAATCCCATTCAATGTCATTTTTGCTTATGTTAGTCTTGTTTATGTATTACTACCTGCGATTTGCAGAGAGAAAAAAATAAACTTGATGACAAGTGGCAGAAGTTTAGGGTAACGGTACTTGGCTACTGACCGGAAAGATGCAGGTTCGATTTTGGTCAGGAATCCCAGGTGGTCAAAATTATCGGGAACCCTTCATTACGCCATGCTTCACAATCATGTTGGGCTTTTGGCACATAAAACCCTAGCAATCAATAGTAAACTTGATGCAGAATACTCATGTCTATACGCTTCACACTTTTTAAGCAAGATTTAAAAAAAATCCATGTGCTTACCGCTCCATGGGAGTCTGAATATGGCGAGCACTTATGGCAAAGTGTAGCGTATGTGCATTTCATATCTGTGCAAAATATAACAAACATGAACTCTGCTTCTTGCAGGTCTATCGACTGGGTCGATTGGAAAACCAAGAACAAGCATTCAACTGCTAAGTGGAAAGCACCGAGAGCGACACCCACACATTCAGTGTGCAATGGGCAGCGGATTTCAGGCAAGTGTATTCAAACATTGCTACTTATCGAGATAAACACGCAGTAGTTTTACACTTTGTATACCAGACATTGTTTTGCAGTGGTCTTTGTTGGCTCAAAAGAATATTTGAAGGTGACGCTTTGTGGTTTACAGATATTGATAAAAGCGCACGAAGTAGCACAGCTCTTGGTAAGCTTTCTCAGCCTTTTTAAATTATAAATGTTTTAAAATATGAGCTGAGTCCACATTTTCAAGTGTTTATCATGTATAAAAAACAAATAATTGTAAAGGCCCTGTAATTTTCTGAACAACTTCATGTCACATGTCACATGCTACTTAAAATCATTATAGTATTCTGTCTTCGACCTATTGCCACTGTGGTAACTGCTTGATATTCTAACTGAAAGTGACGTTTGGAAGCTGACTGCCAGCAGGACAGTGGATGCCAAATAGGCCGTCATAAAAACAACTGTATATAAAATGGTGCATTATTTAAAAGCAAAATCAGCGCATCACAGTTGTTTCAAGAGATTTTGAACAAAGTCGTGTTCAAGGCCGCACTTCAGTTAAAGAGCAGCATATGTGTAGTGTGTTTGTGTGCGATACAGCCTTGTTTGTCAAACTTTCTAAACATCTAAAATAGTTTGCTTTTAGTGCACGTTGCTACTGTTAAAAAAATTTGGCAGATATCAGGTACCGTGGGAATCAATGATATGCGAAGCATGTATCACAAAGTTTGCTGTGTGGCACTTTTCAGAATGAACCTAATGTTATGAGGTGGACAACTGTAGTACTCAGTAAACATATGTAGAAGTTTCATAAGCATTCACGTATCTAGAAAACATGCAAATGTGAGAACTGGTTGCTTATGGTTGCATAACGATGCCACCACTAGAGAGCACTACCAGCACGAGCTGCGGTAGACTGGAATGTTAATCTTGTATTAGTGATGTTCTTTACGCAAAGCTTAATGAAGAAGTGTATGCGGATTTTTTTTATGCTTTGAGGCAACAGGTATGAAGTGGATCGACGTTAAGTGCAGTAGTTGTGTGCACATCGAAGCCTTACCAGGAAAGTCTGCTACACTGGTGTCTGCCTGTGACTGCAATGAGTCTGACATAACGTCAGCACTCACGTTAAAGCACAGACATCAGTATACGTACGTGACAAGATTTTCACGTTATTCATGTCGTGACCAGACAGTCGTATTCCCCAAAATCTGTTACCCTTCCATGCCAATTTTGGTTTACACCAAGTTGGAGGCGATTGCGAGAGCACCCAGACGTAGGCGGCTAGATAGATAGATAGATAGATAGATAGATAGATAGATAGATAGATAGATAGATAGATAGATAGATAGATAGATAGATAGATAGATAGATAGATAGATAGATAGATAGATAGATAGATAGATAGATAGATAGATAGATAGATAGATAGATAGATAGATAGATAGATAGATAGATAGATAGATAGATAGATAGATAGATAGATAGATAGATAGATAGATAGATAGATAGATAGATAGATAGATAGATAGATAGATAGATAGATAGATAGATAGATAGATAGACTAGATAGATAGATAGATAGATAGATAGATAGATAGATAGATAGATAGATAGATAGATAGATAGATAGATAGATAGATAGATAGATAGATAGATAGATAGATAGATAGATAGATAGATAGATAGATAGATAGATAGATAGATAGATAGATAGATAGATAGATAGATAGATAGATAGATAGATAGATAGATAGATAGATAGATACAAACACTCAAAGTGCCTGCAAAGAAATGCTTCGTATTAGATACCAACATGCACACATGACTTCCTTAGCACAAATGTGAGATGATCACTAAGGCAAAAAAAAACGCTGCTCATAACAGGTTTCCCACTTCTATTTTCTGTCCCCAAATGGTGTGCCCGCCATAGCCTGGCGAGTGTTTGTCTTACCGCTTGCACAAGTTCCAATGTTTAATATTTGCCTAAAATTAAACACTGCATGTTCACACAAAGTGCCAGTATTAGTATTTGTAAAAAGAGCTAGGCAAACTTGTGGGCTGTTGTATTCAAATTCTTTGACAACTAAGTACCAATTATGGTTTGCTCAAAGCTCCAAATTGTTTCCTAGCACAAGTGTTCACTTTTCTTTACTTCTGTAAAATGCATTCATCTAATGACCAAGAAAAGGGACTTCAGCTGCTTCGTGTGCTTCAAATTTTTCAGTGAAGTGATGTCATTTCAAAATCAGATTTAGGTAGAATAAATCTGAGACAAACCTCATAGCTAAATGTCTTCATTGCTGCCATTAGCACAGGATGAAAGTGAACATGAGCGTTTATGACTTTCACAGTTGAAACTGCATTGTGATTAGTTAATTGTCTGAGCAAGTGTTCTGTCACTGTGTGTTGTGTTAATGGTTACGGCAAGTTACATTATGTGGCTGCTGTCCAAAATATGCCTGTTTGTCCTGGCCACAGCGGTCACATTTTGACAAAGGTGAAAAGTTACTGCTGTGGCCGTGATGTCCATGTACTGCGCAATGTTGGAGCACATTAAAGGACCCAAGTAGTCGAAATTCGATGGAGCCCTCTGCTACGGTGTGCCTCGTTATTATGTAGTTTTGGCATGTAAAACCCCACAAATTATTAGCAGCTGCTCTTTTATAGAAGCGTCATAAGCTAAGCACCTGTTAACGGTGCTTATGGTTCCAACACAGAAGCAATGAGACTAGGTATTTTGGTTCATAATGCATAAAAAAATGTTCAGTGTGGACCTTTATTAGGTCCACAGTCCAGCCATATCCCTGCAACTGGTGACGAAGAACTCCACATGATGACCATAGATGAATTCTTAATGCTTTACATGGGGTCATCAAAACATGGTAAAAATTTGCAGCGCTTATTCTTTCCTTATGCTTTTACCATGGCATTTCATTTATTTTGTGAAATAAGTGGCATTTGGGCAGCAGAAAGCCTTGGGTAATGAATAATTTTGTTCAAAGCATGGCACTGATAAAAGAAAGAATGAACAGGCCTCAGTGTCGTCTTCTCTCTTCTGGCATCGCTGTTGATATCGGTATCATAAGCAGTGACGATGTGGCCTCAAACAGTTTTATGCTCAGACACGTGTACTTCAGTTCAAAGTTGGAATCGGTTCTGTTTAACAGCAATATTACCTACACCTTTTGGCTGTTTCCCTGTGAGGGGAATGGTCCACGAGCACCTAGCATGGGCATGGCATTGTTTAAATGTTTACAACCCCACTTCTAGTTGAAACTGTTGGCTGATCCACCTGTCAAACTTCACCAAAATCATTTCCTATTAACTTCTAGAGAATACATGTGTAACACTGCTCTGCATGTGTAAACATAATATTTCTTTCCTCATTGCTAATTTGCTTTCTTCCAGGTCAGTCCATCTTTGAATGTACCTGTCACCTGCATGCAGTTAAGGGGCTCATCATGCCAAACATCCCCTTGAAGCTGAGTGTTGAGCACCTGCTTGCTGTCTACTACTGCTTGGACATCAAGTATGCTGCATGTGCAGAGGCGACACTCGAATTTCTTCTGAGGTCAGTATCTCTTGCTTCTTATTGATTATGAGAAAATTACCTTTTTGAACAAGCAGCTCTATTCGAGAAAAGGCATCCTATGTAGGTGGAGGTGCATTAAGAGACTCCTCAGGCCATTCGTTCTAAAAGACAGGGCATGCAGACATGGACAAAAGAAAGATCTCAAGACACAAAAGCCGACTAACAACAGATAATGTGCACAATTGTGGAAAGGAAAGAAGGCACAAAACCTTACTTGCGCATGCGTGTGCAACAGGCGAACCTATCAATCCGGGACGCATGGGGTCTACGTGAAATATAACAGTTGAGGCATTTTACTTCATCTTTATAAAAATTAATCGACAATTGGTTCGCGCATGTGCTACCAGTATTATTGATATGCCATGCCTCAGTCATCAGGTGCGTTTCGTCATTGCTATGCAGGTACAAAATTCCGCATTCATCGGATTTTCGCGTGTACTTACACTCGACAATGTATAGAAATATTAGAAGGTGAGCCTCCGGTTAGCGATCTCTTCTGTTCCAATAATCCCTGGTTAATGCAACAACCCGTCTGTCCTACATAGAAGCGGCTGCAGCTGAAAAGAATCTTATACACTACAGCTGTACGGCTGGTGTACTGGTTGGTGTGTTTTACGAAACAAATATCGGTCCACTTGTCTTTTAGTTGCTCATTCTTTCTCTTCACAGTTGCACAAACTTTACCTAGCTTATTGGCAGCCGTCAAGACACCATCAATGCCGTATCTACGTCGTGCTTTCTTTAGCCTGTGAGATATGCAATGAATATATGGTATACCTACGACATGCCTCTTCCTATCGGTTTCTGCAGCCATGCTCAGAGTTAACATAACCGACTTTAAACGTTCAGCGACAATGGCCACTGCAACAAGAGGATAACCTACATCTAAAAAGTGTGTAACGTGTTCATTAAAGCTATCACTCATTTGGTGCTGACACGACTTCTTGAAGGCTGACTTAAGGCAAGACATGGCTATAGTCTTGCCTTAAGTCTGCCCTCACAATTCCATGCAAGCACCAAATAAGTGGTAGCTTTAATGCACAGGTTACACGTCTTTTAGATGTGGGTTATCCTCTTGTTGCAGTGGCCACTGTTGCTAAATGTTTAAAGAAGTCGGTTATGTGAAGTCCGAGCATGGTTGCGAAAGCGATAGAAAGAAGCGTGTCGTAGGTATGCCGTACATTCATTGCTTATTCAACAGGCTAAAGAAAGTACGAAGTATATACGGCATTGATATTGTCTTTAAGGCTGCCACTAGGTAAGATTCCTTCCGCTGTGCAGAGAAAGAATGAGCCAGTAAATGACAAGAAGCGGACGATATTTGTTTAGTAAAAAACCAACATGTTCACTGATTACCGTACAGGTGTGGTGTATAAGGTTCCTTGCAGCTGCGGCTGCTTCTACGTAAGTTAGACGGGTTCTTCCATTAACCTGAAATTATTGGGACATAAGAGATCGTCAACTGGAGGCTCACCTTCTAATCTTTATTTACATTGTCGAGGGTAAGTACAAGCCAAAATGCGATGAATGCACAATTTTGTACCTGCGTAGGAATGATGAAACGCATCTGATGGTTCAGGCATGGCATATTGATAATAGTGGTAGCACATGCGTGAGCCAACCGTCTATTACCTTGCATAAAGATGAAATCAAATGCCTTAACACTCATCATTCACATGGACCCCCATGCGTGCCGGATTGATAAGTTCGCCTGCTGCATGGGCAGGTGCAAATAAGTTTTCGTGCCTTTCCTTTCCACCTTTGTGCGCATCTTCAGTTAGTCGGTATTTGTGGTGTCTTGAAGGCTTTCTTGTGTCCGTGTTTTGCACGCCGTGTCTTTTAGAATGAATACTTATCAACTATCTTAGATTCTAAGGCAGTCAAAACTCGGCTCACTGTAACTGGTAAAAATTTCACTTTGAGAACTCAATATGTGTTATCAAATGTACATTCTCTAAGTGAAAATGGCTCATCTCTTTGTTTATTATTGTCTTGTCCACTTGAAGTGGTACAGGCAAACATTACCCTTGCATGTGCTTAACATTGTTATATCTTGCATTGCAGTGCGCATTAGTAATATTATTTGGATAGATGATCATGTGTGGCTGCATAGATCTGCATGGAGGTTAATGTACAGTGGTGGTAATGGGTTAAGTGCCGTACGAGGCTTTACATTAGTTTTCAAATAGGGGCCCCACTCCAGGTGGTGATGGCTCATCTCTTTGATTGTTGTCTTGTCCACTTAAAGTGGTATAGGCAAACATTACCCTTGCATGTGCTTAACATTTTTATATCTTGCATTGCAGTGTGCATTAGTAATATTATTTGGATAGATGATCATGTGTGGCTGCATAGATCTGCATGGAGGTTAATGTTCAGTGGTGGTAATGGGTTAAGTGCCGTACGAGGCTTTACATTAGTTTTCAAATAGGGGCTCCACTCCAGGTGATGATGGCTCATCTCTTTGATTGTTGTCTTGTCCACTTAAAGTGGTATAGGCAAACATTACCCTTGCATGTGCTTAACATTGTTATATCTTGCATTGCAGTGTGCATTAGCAATATTATTTGGATAGATGATCATGTGTGGCTGCATAATCTGTATTTAGGTTAATGTACAGTGGTGGTAATGTGTTAAATGCCGTGCAAAGCTTTACATTAGAGTTTTCAAATAGGGGCTCCAAAAGTTTGTGCTGGCTTTGGGTCACGCAGGGTGTTTGAGCATTTGAACAAGGCAGTGTTTGGGTCCAGCGCTGGCAGTGTCACGATGCAAGTGCTAGGCATAGGCAAGCTACGATGACTAATGATCAAAACCTTGTGTAGGAATTAGCCTCTGGTACGCAGATTCTTTCAAATTATGCGAAGCATTTCTTAGCGAACCAAAGGCATTTTGTCCGTTTCTATATACCTATCTATATATATCTAGCTGCTTACGCCTGGGCGCTCTCATGGTCACCTGCTTTACTTGGTATATACCAAATTTGACATTGAAGGGTATCAACAATGACGAACCTGACTGACAGGTCATGACATGAATAATGTGACATGGATGTCACTTCATGAAACCCTTTTGACGGCCACATGTGGCACATGTGTAATGCAGGGTGTGAGCCGCAGGTGGTTGATTCATTGTTTATGTCAGTCGAGAAACGATGAGAATAGATATTGCAAATAATAACACGATAGTGTTAAGGAGCCTGTGCCAAAGCAAATCCGGTACCAGCATCGGTGGCATAATCGGCGAACGAAAAATTTCGATGGATGCAAATAATAATCGCAGTTTGAGCCGAACTTGAATCCATGCTTTTTGCATGGCAGTCATTTAGTCTAATGCAGAGCCGCACATTTTCTTGAAACTGCTTATGAAAAAGACCCTATGCAGGCATGATAATATGACAATTGTGGTTGCAGTGTTTGGTAATAGCTTTCATAAAATCTTATAAACAATACATATGTACTCGTATGAGTTGACAAGCTATAGTCGACTTCAATAATGCATGTTGCTGGGCGAGTCGACCGTTGCTCAACCCCAGAGGAATACGATAACGATCACTGTTTGTGACATGCTCGTCATCACATCATAGAATGCATTTCTTTTCAACAAAACTGGCTTCTTTGATCTAACATGCAAGGCAACATACGTTGGACCAATAAGTAGGGCTTCGTGTTTTCGGCGTTTATTTTCCTTGAAATTCGGAAAATGTTTTTTCGAGTTTATTTTTTGAAAAAAATTCAGCGTCCATCAGAGTTAGTTTCTCGTAAATTCCCAATTCTCTGAAATTCGGCGTTGAATTCTGCATTACAAGTTGTGGCGTCTCCTTACTAATTTTATTTTCAATGAAACTAGTTGCTGATAATCCTGTTTTTAAATCCTTTCATTTTTTGTCGCTTCCCGTTTAGTAACACTGTTAACAAGGCTGTTGATGTGCACTGCAGCAAACCCGCCAGTGTACTTTCGGGGGGAGCAGAAGCTAGTCAAGCTGCTTCTCAGCTTTTACAACCAGCCTCCCTCATCTTGATGTAAAAGAAAGGACCTTTGTTTATTACTATTCTCAATACACCGAAATCTTAGATAAAATTAGATCTGAACACAAAACATGTGAACACAGTAACTGTATTTTACATGTCTAGAAGGTTTAAACGTGCATATACATATATATACAAACACAAATACTTTAATACAAAACACCTACGTTTGTTTGTATTACAACCTTAAAGCTTGTGGTAGACGCAAGCATACTTTACGAGGTTGCTGCCGCTGATGCAGGTGCTCTCCTTTCGATTGGTGATTGTCAGCTTTGAAAATGCCCTTTGAACATTGAGAATACCGTTCTAAAATTGGAGCTATTCGGATAAATCCGAATTGTCAAAAATTTTACTGGCGAGTGTTTATCGGATTTATGCGGATTTATCTCAGGACACAGCGCCCTAACCATAAGCTGTCCTTATGTGCCAGTGCACCCAACAAGCCTGTAAGCTCACAATCTGCACACCACTCTATTTACAGTAAGACACTGATCCAGCTGGCAACACTAGGCTCAAATAAAAAATAAATAATGAAATAAATAAATAGGGCAGTGTAGGCAGCTACTCGCCGGCTGCTTCGCATTAAATCGATTCTCATAGTGCAGGGATCTGCTGGATTTTTTATTCCAAGGTTGTTATGGTAATTAATTCATTGACAATCACCATCAGTATTGTGAAACGACATTACTTGCCGGCATCACCTGAGGCAATCCGAGTTACCAAGTGCCTACGAGCACTCAAATTGGCTACCGAGTCTAAAAACATGGACTATTTTCTGACTGACCTTTGTTGTATGCATGAGATGGGAGAAGGCGATAGCCTATGCCACCATTTATTTATTAAGAACTTTGTCAGTTCATAAATCGGGGGAGTTTGGTCTTGGACAAGAGCCGTTTTTTCAATGGGTAGCACCACATTTGTTTGGTGAGCTTTTATAGCAGCCTCTGGGGCTCTTGCCTAATGCGAGAAATACCTTGCCTAATGACCACCTTAATGCTTTTTAGGCCTCACACATGCGCAGTGGCCTTGACACTACTTCTTCAGGACCCCTTTCAAAAACCGCTGATTATGTGGAATACACCTTGCGTTACATGTTAAATGCAACCGTGATGGTTCTTAGCATTGCTGTTTTTCAGTGCATCTGTGACATGGCTGCCTCATGTTTATTCCAGGTACCTTGCTGGCACATCACAAGAGAACCACCGAAGGCAAAACCTAAGCGACACAGAAGAGCCCATTCAGCTTGCTTGGAGAGTGACATGAAAAAATAGGGCTCTGTCAGTCTATATTGTCTCGTTCGGCTGACTTGAGGTAATGACTTACAAGGAACAGTTAGCTCAATTTGTTCATCCGCAAGATATGTGCAATCCACAAATGTTCAATGTATTTATATTCAAATACAATACAACTTTCAACTGACTTTTTCTGTGTTTTCTTTTTCTGTAAAACACTATTCTGAATATTCATGCAACCTTATTCAAATATTAATTTAACTTAGTGCAGAACATTTGAAGGTGTTTGAAGGAAAACGAGAACGCTCACCATATGAGAACCAGACAGTTTTAATAGTTATATTTGATCATTCTAACCAATTTTTTTTCTTTTTTATGGGCTATCGACTATACAAGTTCCGCTTTAGTTAGACAACCAAACACAAAACTACAGCATTAGTTCGCACAATAGTATGGATGCCTTCTTATACAATTGAATGCTGCATGAGACAGAATGAAAAGAGACGCACAAATGAGTGTTTCAGTCACTGGTGTATGTGGTGCTCTTCCCTCCCGTCTATTTACATTGGATCGCTTTCTGGTACTTTGATTATTCGTTGAAGCTGCTGTTATCAGACAGCAACGTTACGAATTAAATACTTTCGTCGCAAGCACCATGGTTCTCATGTTAGGTCCTGCATGTGCCAAGTACGGTAGGGAACACGTTAAGTTATGTAACAATATACCCATCGTACGGTATCGACAAGATCAGTACATAACAGCGGGTTCAGACGTTTTTTTCTTGTGATACGGTATTATCAATGTTATGAGGCGCTACAGCTTCAACAGCAGATAGTTGTGGTACGGCATTGTTAATGTCGATAAATAAGTACGGCTTCAGATCTATTCACTTGCGTTACAGGATTGGTAACGTTGAGAAACACTACGGTTCCAAAAGTAGTTCCTTGAGCTACGGCATCGGTAATGTTTGTAAGTAACTACGGCTTCATTAGTGTCCTATGCCGTAACGGGAAACAGTCTGGCATCAAGAGTTAACGCTTTGTTTTACCGTATGGTTACGGGGATTTTTTTAACAGTGTACTCAAGACGTGACGTTATGCAGACGTAAGTCGGTCGCTAGACCAGGCAGTGACATATTTCCTGTTATTCTGTCTTTCGATAACACTACCCGTCTTGCATCTATGAAAGCCTCTGCGGTGGACATTCTGGTCACCAAGGGGCCAAAGTGAGCAAGAAGTGGTCAAGTTGTGACGCTATGCGGACGTAAGTCGGTCACTAGACACATTTCACTAGACACAGGCAGTGAAACATTTTCGGTTACCCTGGATTTCTTTTCTGCTAGAACGTTCTATACTTTCTGCGTGGAACACTCTAGCGGACCACGTTATGTTGACGCGAAAACCGAACATTCCATACCGCCAGTCGCACCGCACCGCGTCGTCTTGATATATGCGCATTTGCAACTTATCTCACAATCAATACACCTAAACAGCTGCACCCAAAATTCGCATTAGAGAGTATGGTAAATATCGGTGTTTTTTTTTAACGCGATAGCGTTAAAGAGCTTGTTTCGCAGAAATTCCGGCGTCGGCGTCGGTGTGGGTGTCGGCTTCGTTGGTTGTGAGCGAAAAATCATCATCTTGTCCGTGACCGAAAAATCGAGAAAGATGCAAATAAAATAAATAATAAAAATTTCCGGGTCCGAATGAGGATCGAACCCGGGTGGTCTGCGTGCCAAGCAGGTGTTCTCCCACGCAGCCACGCTTCTTTTTTTTTTTTTTCATGGTATTTATTACAGATGTCCGTAATATACATCCCAGCGAACAAAATACTCAGGGGCGCCTCTACAAGCGTACATCAGGTTTTGCACAGAACGAAGCAGAAGCGTGGCATTGCAGCCACGCTTCTGCTTGTGATTACATATAAAATAACTTCCTCTGCTTGGAATTGCAGTGAAAAAAACTTTCATGCATTGCAAACACGCGCGTCCTGTATAGAGGCGTCACAATACAACATGTTATATCGCAGTAATATTGCGTGTTACAAGCGTGCACAGCCATCGGGCATCAGAAGATGTGAATATCATAACGACATTGTGGTTCAAAGCCGTGTACCCATTACAAAAGGCACGCGCGTTACTGCGCGTATTCCCTTAATACCACGTAGTGGGTGCATAGCAACTTCGAAAACATTTCCCGCATTTACCGCGCATAATTGCTCGAGGTTTGAACGATGCTACGCATTACATAGTGTGCACTAAGGGATTGAAATACACACTAGGGACAGGATATCGCTATCGCGTTCAACTCTTAAGGGCGAAGCTTAAGGGTCCCCCCAATTTTTTTAAATGCGAAGTATTTCTTTGCATACTGCAGAAATTTCGAGCGTTTGTATCTATCTATCTATCTATCTATCTATCTATCTATCTGTCTATCTATCTATCTATCTATCTTTCTATCTATCTATCTAGCAAAGCTTCAATTTGGGCTAGTTGGTACGGCATTGTATTTCGCTCAGCGCAACTACGTTACAATATCTATCTATCTATCTATCTATCTATCTATCTATCTATCTATCTATCTATCTATCTATCTATCTATCTAGCCGCCAACGTGCAGGTGCTCTCGTGATCACCTCCTTAACTTGGGGTAGACCAAAATTAGTGTGGGAGGGTAAGAGGGTTTGAGGATTATGGCCGTCTGGTCATCACATCAATAATGTGAATTTCCCGTCGCGTACGACGTCAAACCCTTTCCTCCAGAGATGTGTGGTCGCACATACCCGTATACACCGGGCCGCGGTTTGCGGGTATGCGCCACAGGTGTTTGACAGTTTACATCTACCGAGGAGCGGTGAGAACAGACAATGGTAATTTAAATGCGAGAGCGTTCAAAAAAACCGACATGGGCAGCGTTGACCCCACGAATACAAAGAAGAAAAGTTATGGTTCCAGCAGGAATCGAACCCAAGCATTCTGCGTGGCAGTCAAGTATTCTACCAAGGAGCCACGCCAGGTCTCGGAACTCCTTTGTAAAAACACCCTATGCTGGCGTAATGTTGGTGAAATGTCAATTGTAGTTGCAGATCTGCCCATCTAATTTTATAAACATTACAGATGTACTCCAATGATACAAGCGTGTCGTCGGGTTAGTGCCAATTGTACTTAAGCACCATCCACTGAAGTTTGTCTACGTACCACTATCCAGGGCTACCTTCCTCACAAGCATAAGCGCTGTATTTCAGCTTTCCGCTTCTAGTGTTGGTAATACCCATGTTGCTCTTGGCGTCGTTACACAACTGTAGACAGCTGGTTATATGAAAAATATGCGACTGTTCAACATACATATCTGTGCCTATAACATTTGTACATATGTTTAGCGTCATTTCTTAACGTTTCGCTCAACAAAAACATTACACCCCTGTCCCCTTCCCACCGCATGCTTCGCATGACATCGATTCCCTTGGTACGTGGGATCTGCCGAATATTTTTAACATGGAAGTGCTTCATGTCTTTGTCTACCAAGACTTCGGTGATGTATTTTTGTCACGAAAATGATGTCGGAAAAGCGCACACGAGCACATGGCAAAGAAAAACTTGAAAGGTCCGCAGTATTGAATAAAGAAAGAAAGAAGAAAGAAAGAAGAAAGAAAGTTCCGTCAACGGTAGTCGAGCCCACATCTTGGTCTGCGACGACAGATGCCGGGCATACTTTCTACAGCCACGGCGAAAACTCTGCGAAGGATCCACAAACGTGCTTCTTAGATCTCACACTTTTCTCTCGCCGTGCTCTTGTTCAGCGGAGTGGTTCCGGCGTCTGGGAGCGGTAAAGTTAAGTAATGCGTCATGACCGTCGCCTCTGCAATTAGCTCCTGCCACGCGTCGTTGCTACGCGGCCGTCTCAATCAGGGGCGCGATTTTCGCGGTGTCCACTTAGTGGACATGTCCACTTCGGTGGAGCGCGTTCAGTTACGCAAAAAAACGGCGAGTCGTGACGTCATGGCGCTCTTGATCACGACGACGCACAAAACCCGCCAGCACATTCCCAGCGTAAAGAGAAAGAAAGTCGACGAAATGTACAGTAACAGGACTCTTAAACAAGCTTGACAAGTCTGAACTTGCGTATGAACGTGTTGAGATGTTTGAAGAACGATGCAGGGAATGCGTACCGACCTTCCAGGTGCGTCAGGCGGGCGGCCGCGTTAAACCTAATTCAAGGGCTAACGTGATTAGAGTTCATGCACAGCCTCCGAGATGTGCGTCCAAAAGCGGATCTCTGGGGGCAGCATTCGTTGCGGTGAAACGCATTCCGTCTTTCTCATTTGTGTCGAGAGTTGTGAAAGCTGCGTGGCGTCAAAATGACGTTGTGGAAGAAAGACCGGAAACAGGCGGCGCGCTGCTCGCCGACCTTAGCCAATCGGTGGAGGCCGAAGTGGACATGTCCGCTAAGCTCCCAGCACGTTTACAATTCAAGAAGTGAAATTTCAACGCGAGAGCACTAAAAGTTTCTTTCGCAGAAATTGCGGCGTCGGTGTCGTCGTCGTTGGTTGTGAGCGAAAATTCATCATCTCCTCCCTGGCCGAAAAATCGAGAAAGATGCAAGGAAAATAAATTCTAAAAATTTTCGGTTTGAAGTGAAATCGAACCCAGGCTGCCCGCGTGGCAAGAAGTTGTTCTACCTCTGAGTGTCATCATTGCTAGGAAGTGCTTTGGAAATAAACACTATACAAATGTCCTCTAATGGAAGGAGTCTCCTTAACGGATGTAATATTGCATGATAGAATCCTAGAATCGCACCAGGCATCATAGAATTCAATTTGTAATGGGTGGTTTTAAGCTGCCCACTCATTACAAAGTGTGCAGCTGCGCTATTGCACGTGGCACCTTACGGACGAGTAGTGGGTAATTCGCCAATTAGCAAAATGAAGAATTATGGCTTAGTGGGCACTTAGCACCTCTACATCCAGTAGACATTCTAGGATAGATTTGTAGTGGACAGTCCAGATTCCGTCGCCACACTCAAGCTTCCCGAGTTCTGGCCCGCAGATTGTGAGCTCCGGTTTATCCACATCGAAGCGCCGTTACGCCATCGCAGACGGCCAAGTACGACTATGTCGTGAGTGCGCTCAGCCCGACCGCCACAGCTTTGATCAGCGACGTTTTGCTAGCTCCACCACCCGATGACCCGTACGACACCCTGAAACGGGAGTTACTACGATGCACGACCGACTCCGAGTGTCGACGCAGTCAACAGCTCCTATCATCGGAGGAACTTGGCGACAGAAAGCCGACCGAGCTGCTTCGCCGCATGACCCAGCTACTCGGAAGCAATCCATCTTCAACGGACTCGAAAATAGTCCGCGAGCTCTTCCTCCAGCGTCTACTGAATCAGGTACGGATGATTTTATGCGCCTCACCTGCGGCAACGTCCATTGAAGACTTAGCAACGACGGCAGACCAGATGATGGATACTTTCCATCCTCTCGTTTCTGCCATCGACCGTTGTAATGCGCCAGTCTTTAGTCAGTAGCAGTTACAGCGGCGCTTTGGCGAACTCAGCGCCTCAAACGCACAGCTTGCTATGCAAGTGGACCAACTAACAACTGAGCTAGCTACCTTACGCTTCTCTGCGGGTAGAGACGAGTCACGGCTTCGCACGCCCAACCAAAGCAACCCCCGCTATTCATCTCTCTATATTTGTTGCTACCACGCCAGATACGGCACTCTTGCACGTCAGTGCCGTTCACCGTGCAACTTTTCGGAAAATGGTCGGGCCAATCCCTGATGCGGGCCTGTACTACCGGCCCTACGTCAAGCCGTCTTTTCCATGTCACCGACCGCGTAACGAAAGTTCGCTACCTTGTAGACATTGGCGCAGAAATTTGTGCTTCCCCCCTACCTTTGACGTCCGAAGACGACATCGCCATGACGCGCCCTTTCTCACTGCAGTCAACGGTTCTAATATTAGAACGAATAGCCAGAAATCAGTTACTCTTCCTCTCGGACTGCGGCGTCCCTTTCGATGGCTATTCAGCATCGCTGACTTCCGCGGGCCGATCATCGGTGCCGCGTTTTTGTGGAAGTTCAACTTCGTTGTCGACCTACGCCAATGCCGCCTTCTGGACTACACGACCAACCTGTCTGTACAAGGCATCATTACAACTGCACCGTCCTTGCGTCTCGTACAAGCACACACCCAGATATCGGCACCTTGGTCCACCATTCAACAAGAATTTCTAGAGCTATTTCAACCCCCATCACCATACTCCAATCCTGCACGCCACGCACCACATTGTAGCGAAAGGACCACCAGTATATGCCCGACCTCGCCGCTTAGCTCCTGACCGCCTGAAAATTGCAGAAGAAGAATTCGGTTGCATGCTCGAGTTGGGTTTCGTTAGTCCTTCTGCTAGGCCTTGGGCATCCGCTTTACACATGGTTCCAAAGAAGGCAGGTGATTGGAGGCCATGCGGAGATTACCGCGCGTTAAACAAAGTGACGATTCCCGACAGGTATCCTATTCCTCACATTCAAGACTTCACCGCTTCGATTCACGGTTGCTGCATATTCAGCAAAGTGGATCTAGTAAAAGCTTACCACGAGATTCTTGTGGAGCCTTCCGACATTCCTAAAACCGCAATCTTCAAACCATTCGGCATGTTTGAATACGTCCGCATGCCCTTCGGTCTCCGAAATGCTGCTCAAACATTTCAGAGGTTCGTTGACCAAGTGCTACGTGGGCTGACCTGTTGTGTCGTCTATTTAGACCACATCCTTGTTTTCATCCGACCTGCTGCGGAACTTAAATCGGACTTACGTAATGTCTTCGAACGTCTCCGTCAATACGGCCTCGTTATCAACGTCTCGAAGAGCGAGTTTGGCGTCGATTCCCTCGATTTCATCGGGCATCGAGTTGATCAGCGTGGCATCCAGCCCGTCTCAGAGAAAAATTGCGGGCGGGCTGAAAAGGAGACACGAAGCTCATTGCGTTTCCCTCTCGTCCACCCGGGGTGTTCAATAACTCTTTAACATGCCGTGAATTGGCAACCTTCGACCGAGTTGTGAGTCCACTCAGCGACGCTCTTCTGGCTGTCACACCACTTTCTATGATTATGCTCTCACAGTTAACTACTACAACTAACACGAAGGTTTGTTTATTCGTTAATCATGAACGCTGCTCGTCCGCATGGAGATGTTACACCAAGCGTCAACGTGGGTGCATCCACGTTACATTGTGCTATAGGTGTAAAGCACTATTGGACATTGTGCAAGCTCTCTTATATCCATGTACAGTGAATATTCAACTACTTTCGTAAAGATACGTTTTACTTTCGGCTTTTACTGATTCCAATTGTGGAGGGATAAACCGTATTTTTTTCGTATTTTATTACAAAGGACGTTAAGGGGGTGGTGCCACCAAATTTGTGGCTGTACGTTCTTCACTGCAAGCGTTTCTTATAGCTCTAGCAAGTATTATACACGCGCCAAGATTCACGTATGTTCTCTAAATCATATAATAACGCCTTATTTATGTGGACAACCTTCGGTTTCGGTTTCTGGGCGCCAAGTTGGGCAGTGACGTAGGAGTGTAGGAGGCTTGGTCAC
This sequence comes from Rhipicephalus appendiculatus, assembly GCA_030522465.1. Lineage (NCBI taxonomy): Eukaryota > Metazoa > Arthropoda > Arachnida > Ixodida > Ixodidae > Rhipicephalus > Rhipicephalus appendiculatus. Next base: position 79,980 of record JALIZH010008736.1, on the reverse strand, counting down.
GTGACCACACAAGGCTCGCGCGGAGAAGCGCAGCACTTAGCCAGGAAGCGATCGAAACTCGGTGAGTGATGTAGCAACAGATGTTTTGCTGGTACGTACAGGGGGGGGGGGGTCAAAAGTTCCCAGGCCACGCTGCCATAGGAATACATGAGATAGTGGCCTGGGAACTTTTGACCAGCCCTGTACGTTTCGGAGGTGGCGGAGGTCCGGAAGTCACTCATGCAACTACAGATCTGGTGTGACGTCACTACTACTGTCGTTGTCTTACCTATAGAACTACGTCAGTGTTGATGCGCTAGCGATGGGTCTCGATCGCGAGAATGCGCATTTAGGTCCGCTTTGGAAGTGAATTAAAATATATTCTAAATGTTTGCTGCGTCCGGCTGTTCATGTGGAGTGTCCTTGCATACAGAGGAAACCCACAACAAGCTTGTTATAGCCTCGAAATTTGATGGCACCACCCCTTTAAGAAGAACTCGCCTTGACACACTGTTTCTACAATAGATGCATAAACATTTATAAGATTCCTTGCATTAACACATATATTCAATATAACGACATCAGTATGTACGAACACCATTTCGCTAGAGTGTACAACTATTAAGTGTAGATGAATTTTCATCCCTCTAATGCTCATATGCGCTAAATTTAGCAGTGATAGTATAATAAATATTCTAGATTTTAAATTTCATGCTCCTATCTTTTCGCACAGGTCAAGATAAAAAATTGTTCCTTTTGACATTTGACGACCCAAATCCACACAGATGCCATGTGTTTTCCGTCAGTTCTCTCGATGCCAGCGGTCCAAACGGTAAGGCGCCGAACAATGTGAACTTTAGTGGCAAGTATAAAAAAATCACAGCATATCCATGGAGTGAATGATGATGAGTGGGCGAAGCTCCGGAGGTTCATTGGTAAAAACAGTGAATCTTCCATGAATTTTCGCCCAGTACATCATCAAGGACGTGACAAACTTAATGGTCTTATGGCTTTATGGCTTTATGGTCGGTGAAATGGAGGGAGAGCAGTTCCTACCACCATCCATTCCTTGGATGGTGGTTGGTTGCATGTGGTCAAACGATATGCATGGGAGACCATATCGCGATGCCATGTGTTGTATGGCATCACGATCTTCATCGTCATCAGCGTCCTCGTTATGACGCATAGTCAGTACATTCCATGTACCCACTATGCGGCACAGTGCTGTGCCGTGATGGCAGCGTCATCGTCATCGCACAGGGGTGGCTACGACGACGACGACAACGCAGGACGACGCCGGACTAGCCTATGCCCTAAGGAGCTTCGCCCCTAAAATCTCTAGTTAGACGAGCGGCCGCCTCCAGTGCTGCTAGAGCTTATGGACGATTAACAGGTCGTTCTGTAGGTACAGCATGAGACTCTTAATCTCGGGGTCGTCATTTTCAGCCCCATGTTGGGCGGCAATGTGGGAGAAGACCACTTATAATCAGTCCTGCGCGCAGCCATCAGTCCAAGGTGATCGTAGCTGCCACGCCGAGGAGCATCTTGTAGATTCGTGCCGATTACCACACGCGCACTTCGTCGACCTCCTTTATCCAAGGCAGCATTCCCATAAGCTGTACATAGCACATGAAGTTAATGTCTGTGGTCAGTTTATTTCGTATTCCCTCTCACGTTGACATGTAGCACTACATTATATGGAATATCGACCCGGCGACCATGTAGGGGTCTGGGCGCCGATACGACGACTGGGACTCAGGGAGAAGTTCCTTCGACAATACTACGGACCATAAAAGCTACTTCGACGTCTAGGTGCACCGAACTACGAGGTTATACCCGACGGCCTTACGAACTCTCAGCGACCTCAAACCGCACACATAGTGCGCCTCAATTCCTTACTTTGCACGCCAACGTAATGTTGCATTTCGAACTTGCTTTGGAATTTCAAACTTGCTTTGGTAATTTCCTCTGTGCGGATTATCCTGCATGTTCTTTTTTCCCATACGAGCAATGCTTCTTCCGAGAGGGGCATTGCAACGCGCGCTTGCTCCTTCACATTAATATACCGATGGCTGGTATATTAACGGTGAGTAAAAGGTGTCAGAGTTGTGCTTTGTGAAAACAGGTGGCTGAATAGGAGCAGGACAGGCAGCTTCGATTTCCCTGCGAACAGTGCGCGTGACGTTGTCATACATGGCCGGCTGGCGCGCGGCTACCCACGATGAAGTTGCGTCCGTGTTGTACAGCCGTGTGAATCGCTGAGTAATACGGCGGCTCTTAGCTTCTTCAAACCGCCGGCACTCTTTGGTGATTACGTCGACAGTGGCAACGTTGCTGTGGAGGAGAAAATAGAGACGTCGTCTGCTATGCCTTTCAGCGCATGCGATACATTCTCAGACTCAGGCATGTGCCCGTCAACCAGGCCGCAAACGGCGAGGACGGCGTGCTGTCCTCCATCTTGGTCCATGCTATACGCATCAGCGTAAATACAACTTGTAAATAGCCACGCCTCGCGTCCTTCTTACGTAACAATATTATCGGCTTTGACCCACAAAAAATTGAGGCAGCTTATCCATTTAATAGTATTACATGCGACGCTTTTCCTGCATTACCACAAAACTTAAGGCATAAATACATTTATGTCGATGGCGGCCTCCCCAGTTGTATATATTGCTATCATTCATAGAAATTTTGTTAATGACTAAAGGCTGTTCACTGAGAATTGCGTTTTTAAATGCGAAGCAACCATTCGGGAACTAAAGGTACTTTCAGCGTTTCTATCTATTTATCTATAGCCTACCTATCTGGCCACCTACGTCTGGGTGCTCTTGTGGTTGCCTCCTTACCTTCGTATAGACCAAAATCGGCGTAGGAGCGCATGAGGGTATGAAAAACATGACTGCCTGGTCGCGACATCAATAACGGGAACATCATGTCGTGTACAACACGAAACTCTTTCCTTCAGTCACGTGTGCCACATACCCGTATACCACGGGCTGTGGTATGCGGGTATGAGCCTTAAGGTTTGAGGAACGGCGACAATAGACATCGGTAATTTAAACGCGAGAACCTTGAAAAAATTCGTCATCGGCAGCGTTGACCCAATGAATGCAAAGAATAATGAAAATTCCCCGTCTCCCGCTAAATGGGACCATGTGTGAATGCGAAGCAGCGCAGAGATAATTAGCTTGAGGCGGGAGGAACGTCGCCGCTCTCATTTCACGGCAGCGCTCCGGGCGGTCATCGCGGCGCTGCGCAGGAGAGAATAAGGCGCGCGCGCTCCGTCATTTTCATACCGCGGAACTACGGTGGCGCCCCCAGCGGAGTATGCAGCTATCACACCACCTGTCGTGCGCCCCGCTCCGTAGAGTATTCCTAGAGGAGAGGACGGGGGGGGGACCGTAGGAGAGGAGAGGGAGGAGGAGGGGAGGGGACGTGCATGCGCTGTGGGGGTGTGGGACGCGGGAGCCGCTCCGTAGAGTAGAGGATTCCTAGAAGAGAGAGGAGGGAGAGGACGCGCATGCGTTGTGGGTATGTGGGACGCGGGCGCCGCTCCGTAGAGTAGATGATTCCTAGAGTAGAGAAAGGGGGTGAGCGTAGGGAGAGGATAGGGGAGGGGACGCGCATGCGCTGTGGGCATGTGGGACGTGGGGGCCGCTCCGTAGAGTAGAGGATTCTTAGAGGAGAGAAAGGGGTGAGCGTAGGAGAGGAGAGAGAGAGGGGGAGGAGACGCGCGTGCACTGTGGTGGTGTGGGACGCGGGAAGGAGCGACGGACTAAGCCCCCTCCAAACACATGCAAGCAAGATAAAGGAATGGGGTCAACCTGGGCGACAGACACCACCTGCCTAGCCATTGCTAAGCAGCCTCTCTGTGCTCTCGGCCATGACTCCGATGACTGTGGTAGTGGTTGACGGCCTTCATATTACTACAGTGTTCTGGTTCGCATAACGGGTGCTTCCCTACTTCATGAAAGTGGCCGGACGCGGGACGCGGGACGGGGGGACGCGGGACGCGGGAGGGACGGACATAGCCCCGAGCATAAGATACTTCGATTCTAAAAATCAGGATCCCATCAGGAATCGAACCCATCGCAGCGTTGCGCAGGAGAGAAACCTGGGGAGGCACAAAGCACGCAGTGATCGACCGGTGTTTCCTACTGGAACATGCCAATCGCTGCTACTGGACAATGAGAGACAGAAGACTCCGACTGGACACAGAGACCCGCAGTCCGCATTTAGTTAACGCGCACGCTGCGAATTTTAGATGCGAAGCATCTTATGCTCGGGGCTCTGTCCGTCCCTCCCGTGTCCCGCGTCCGGCCACTGTCATGAAGTAGGGAAGCACCCATTATGCGAACCACAACCCTGTAGTAATATGAAGGCCGTCAACCCTAACACAGTCATCAGAGTCATGGCCGAGAGCACAGAGAGGCTGCTTAGCAATGGCTAGGCAGGTGGTGTCTGTCGCCCAGGTTCACCCCATTCCTTGAGTCATGGCCGAGAGCCCAAAGAGGCTGCTTAGCAATGGCTAGGCAGGTGTTGTCTGTCGCCCAGGTTGACCCCATTCCTTAATCTTGCTTGCATGTGTTTGGAGGGGGGCTTAGTCCTTCCCGCGTCCCGCACCACCACAGCGCGTCCCCTCCCCCTCTCTCCTAAGCTCACCCCTTTCTCTCCTCTAGGAATCATCTATTCTACGGAGCGGCGCATGCGTGTCCTCTCTCCTCTAGGAATACTCTACTCTACGGAGCGGCTCCGGCATCCCCACAGCGCATGCGCGTCCTCTCTCTCCTCTTGGAATCATCTACTCTACGGAGCATCCCACAGCGCATGCACGTCCCCTCCCCCTCTCCTACGGTCCTCCCCGTCCTTCCCTCTCATAGGGTACCCCCCGCGCCCGCCTCATTCTCTCTCCTGCGCAGCGCCGCGATGAGCGCCCGGACCACTGCCATGAAATGAGAGCGGCGACGTTCCTCCTGCTCAAGCTAATTATCTCCCCCGCTGCTTCGCATCCACACATGGTTCCCTTTAGCGGGAGATGGGGAATATTTTTATTGTTCAACAACGCACAGGAGAAATCTCCGACCGGCACTACCTTGCAGGTCAAGATCCAGTGCCATATATACGGGGTGGCCAGTGAACGGTTGTGCAGCGCGAGCAGCCGGTTTTTAAGGCGAAAGCCTTTAATGTCTCATGCTCACGTCCGTCCGGTGTCCGTCCGTCCCGTGTCCGTCCGGCGTCCGTCCGTCCGTCCAGCGGTAGTGCTGGTGGTGTGCGTCCTGACCACCCTTACTGCACATGCGCAAACCCTCCCCACGCCCCTCCTCTCCTGCGCTTCCCCTCTCTCTCCTCTAGGTATCCCTCCCGCCCGCGGCGTTTACACACCCACTGCGCATGCGCGTCCCTTCCCCCTCTCTCTCCTACCCTCCCCCCTCTCTCCTCTAGGTATCCCTCTCGCGGCGCTTACACACCCATTGCGCATGCGCGTCCCCTGCCCCTCCCTCTCCTCTCCTACGCTTCCCCCCTCTCTCTCCTCTAGGCATCCCTCCCCACGGCGTCTACACCCTCACTGCGCATGTGCGTCCCCTCCCCCCATCTCTCTCCCTCTAGGCATCCCCCCCCCCGGCGGCAACCACACCCCCCCAATGCGCATGCGCGTCCCCTCCCCACTCTCTCCTCTCCTACGCTTCCCCTCTCGCCACGCAACGCCGATGCAGGCAGCGTCTGCCTAGCGAGTTTCTTGGTTGAAAAAACCGACTGCTCGCGCTGCACAACCGTTCACTGGCCACCCCGTATATATGGCAATGGATCTTGACCTCCAAGGTGGTGCCGGTGGGAGATTTCTCCTGTGCGTTGTCGAACGATGAAAAATTCGCAGCGTGCGCGTTAACTAAAAGCAGACTGCGGGTCTCTGTGTACAGTCCGAGTCTTCTGTCTCTCATTGCCCAGCAGCGATTGGGATGTTCCAGTAGGAAACACCCGTCCATCACTGCGTGCTTTGCGCCCCCCAGGTTTCTCTCCTGTGCAACGCTGCGATGAGCGCCAGCGTCAACGCTGCCGCCAGTCTACGCGTTAGCGCCCGCTGCTTCGCATCTACACATGGTTCCCTTTAGCGGTGGATGGTGTAATCTTTAAGGCGAAAGCCTTTAATGTCTCATGCTCACGTCCGTCCGGTGTCCGTCCAACCTTCGTCCGGCGTCTGTCCGTCCGTCTGTCCGTCCGTCTGTCTGTCTGTCTGTCTGTCTGTCTGTCTGTCTGTCTGTCTGTCTGTCTGTCTGTCTGTCTGTCTGTTCGTCCGTCCGTCCATCCGAGCTCTTGCACGGAGCCAGGTGGCCGACGGGATGCGCAGACGGACGCCGGTCGCGTCGGACTCTATAGCGCTCGCGCTTTGCTTGCGTAGCGTCGCTGTGCTCAGAGTTTGCAATCATTCTGACCGACGCCGTCTCAATGGACCCAGGCGTTCACAGAATACACTTTCCAATTTACAAAGGGTCCGTCAACTTAAGAGCTGGAACGCGGATGGCGTTTGCACGATGCGCAAAGCGCGAGAAAATACTAACGCATGCGAACGGAGGAAGATGAGTCTCGCGTCTCGCTGCGATTCGCGGTAAAAAATTAAACGAGAAAACACGCACCCATTAGGTTTGTGTCTTATGCCACTGAGAGTGTAAAAGAAAAAAAGACATGGCATAATCAGTGGAATGGCCACACGCTTTCGCCGAACACACTTTGGAATGTACAAAGTGTCCTTCAATTTTTTTCAACCAAGAAACTCGCTAGCAGACGCTGCCTGCGTCGGCGTCCCGAGGCAAGAGAGGGGGGGGAGAGCGTAGGAGAGGAGAGAGAGAGAGGGGGGACGCGCATGCGCAGTGGGGGGTGTGGACGCCGCGGGCAGGGATGCCTAGAGGAGAGAGGGGGAGCGTAGGAGGATAGAGAGGGAGGGGGACGCGCATGCGCAGTAAGCGTGTGGTCGCCGGGAGGAGGGATGCCTAGAAGAGGGAGAGGAGGTTTTTATTTTTATTTTTTTAGGGGTTTGCGCATGCGCAGTAAGGGTGGTCACGCCGCACAGCATCACCACCACCACCACCACCGCCGGATTGAACTTCGCCTTAAGCTGCTTCGCATCTAATTGCCTTGCGACGCGCGCCTGGCTCACCTTGATGTAATACCGCATTCCTTGCGTACGCTCACCCCGAGAAAAATCGCGGCCGGGCTACAGGGGCGACGCGACGTGCTTAGCGCTTCCGTCTAGTCCGACCGTTGTGTTCTATCACACTTTAACATGCCGTCAGATGGGGACCTTAGCCCAATTTCTGCGTCTAATATGCGACGCTCTTCTGGCTATCACGCCTCTTTCTCTGGTTACGCTCTGGCCGTTAACATCTACAGACACCACAATTGTTTGTTTAATCATTTATCATGGACGTTAGCCGTCGATATGGAGATGTACCACCAAGTGTCCACGAAGGGGCATCCACGTTAAACAATGCTATAGCTGCCAAACACCAAAATATAGATTGTGCAAACCCACCTATATCAATGTAAAGCCAACATTCAATTACCTTCCAAGTCTTCAGGGCAGTACCTCAAACTTAAACAGCACCGCTGTTAAAACTGTAAGCTCTGCTCAACTCAAACCCCGCCGCAACGTTCGCGCAACTTCTAAACAGTTTTAGACTAATGTGATGAGGTGGCGCGCACGACACGAGTAGGCGAGTTTATTCTGGAGCTAACGCGAGCACCCGCGATAACCGTCGAGTGTTCGATCACTGATGTATCGGACGACGAGTTTGGTCGACGATCAGATCACCGATGGCCGCCGATTGTGCTCGCCGCTATCAGTATACAGCGTGCAGTGCTTGTACTTTCAATATTCATTATCTCGGCAGAAGTCCTCCCAACACCCAATAAAGAGTTCCATGTTTACTACTCTTACTGCAGCCTTCTTCACCGTCCAAACCATTATATATATATATATATATATATATATATATATATATATATATATATATATATATATATATATATATATATATATATGTATATATATATATATATATATATCGCTGCGCGTGTTACTTTATTTTGACGTATTCGGGTTTCGCCCTACGAAAACTATTAGCAGCGCTCAGCGCGGACCGCGCTAGGATGCTCCGGAAGCTTCGAGATCATTTTCGATCATTCTGTTAAGATTACAATCCGGACACCTTCTTGTAGGCTATTATTGTAGGCTATTCAATGCCAGCGTAAAACCTTCTTGTAGGCTATTCAATGCCAGCGCACACCGCTGCCATAGCGGCACGAACCTCATCGCAAAGTGTACAGTTGTATCCATGAAATGGATCACTTATCTTGCTTTAAACAACTTTTAACACGAAAGTGTTTGATGCCGGGGTCCACCAAAACTTCAGTGACGTATTTACGTCACGGAAATGACGTCTAAAAATTGTACACGATCAGATGGCAAAAAAACTAGCAGTTGTTCCGTGTACGAATACAACCGATGAGCGAAGCTAGAAATGGGACGCAGACGACTATGCGCCTGATCTCGCTGCTGGCTTTCATGAATGCGGTAGGGTGGGGAGCGGGCGGGGAGAGCGTCTGCTATGCTCGGTGGCGGGAACAACTGAGCGAGTGAGTGTGCAGCGCGCGCAGCGCAGGGAGAGGGAGACAGGTGGGAAATGGTGCGTGTTTTTTTTAACCGCGCGCCTTGTTGGCGCCGCACGCGGTGAGAGCGTCTGCTGCGCTCGCTGGCGGGAACGCGCGTTCGCAGGTTTGAGGGAAGAGGGCAGAGACGAAGAAAGAGGCAGAGGGACACTAATCTGCCTCCGTTTCGCATGCGTTCGTATCCTCACGCTTTGCGCATCGTGCAGACGCCATCCGCGTTCCAGCGCTCATGAAGCTCATTTATCCTCCCCGTGAGGGGGAGACGCCACAGCTGGCACCGTTCCAGGGAGCTGCGACGGCGGTGACGGCGCCGGCGGCGTGCCGGCCTAAGGAGCTTCGTTCCTAAAAAGAACAGGCTGGATACTTCCGTCATAGGAATCGGTATAACAAGAAATTGAAATGTGTCCTTGCAGAAGTAGTTGAATATATACAGTACATTGATATAAGAGAACTTGAACAATGTCTATTGGTGTTTGACAGTTATAGCACCGTTTAACGTGGATGCATCCATGCTGACGGTTGGTGGTACATCTGTATCCCGACTACTAACGTCCGTGATCAACGATTAAACAAACCCTTGTGGCACGGCAGTGCATGTGGTCAGAGTGCTTGTCGTAGCTGTACGGTGGGAGCGGCATCAGAGAAAACGGTGAGAGAGAGAGCAACATTTTTTCATATCAAGGCTTTGTATGGTTATGGTGGGTGGTGCCGCTCTTCCAGGGCCCCACTGGCTACAGCGGCTCGCCGGGCCTTAGCCGCGCCTGGGCATGGTCAGTTGGGAACGCAAGGGTCGTCAGTTGGCTTCCCAAAAGAAACCGGTGTAAGAGCCAGAAGAGCATCACTGGGTGGACGCCGAACTTGGGCTAAGGTCGCCTACTAGCGGCATGTTAGATTTACTGAACACCATTGCCTGACCAGAGGGAAACGCAACACGCGTCTTGTCTTCCCCGTCGCCCGGCTGTGATATTTTGCAGGGCGAGCGTAAGTTGGGAACGCGGAGTTACGGCCACACGAAGAGTCGCGCGTCGCGGAGCTATTTTTGGTATGGATGGATGCTACGAGCGAGGCCGACGCTGGGGGTAAGGCCGCCACCTGGGAGTGTGCTAATGCGTCGACAAAAATCTACTTTTCCCCTATTCGAAACACGCCAAATCGGACGGACGCGTAGAAACGACGCTTTGAAGGAACTAATCGTGGATTTTACGGTAATGATGCTTTACTTCACTTTAGTCAGAGCACTCTGAGAGCACAGTGCTAAATATAAAAGGCGCGTTTGTAAAGCCTACTGAATATGTGACTGTGACGCAGTGGATAGCGTGCCCGGTTCCACTCCCGTTGATGGAACTTTGTTCTTTGTCTTCTGATCATATGTATTTTTTTCGACGTCATTTCCCTGACGGAAATACGTCACTGAAGTCTTGGTGGACCCCGGCATAAAACACTTTCGTGGTAAAAAAAAGTCCGTCAACGGGAGTCCAACCCACGACCACTGGGTCCGCCACAGCAGCAGCTTGGCACGCTATCCACTGCGCCATGACCACATGCTTTAAACGCCGTACAAACGCGTCTTTTATATGTAACACTGTCCTCTCACAGTGCTTTTGGTCGGCGGGGTGGTATTGCATCAAGACCGCGACCTCCACGATTAATTATTTCAAAGCGTCCTTGCTACGGGTCCATATCTGTAAAACTGTGTTTTTTCGTCCTCACCCCCCAACAATAATGCCCACTTCGGCGATGTAGGTTGCAGTAATAAATAAATAAAAAATATATATCATTCGACGTGTTTTCAATAAGTAAAGTGCAATATTGTCGACACTTTAACGAACCGCTAGGTGGCGGCCTTAGTCCAAGTGTCCGCCTCGCTCATAGCATCCATCCATACCAAAAAAAATTGACGGCAGATCCACGAGGTGAATGATGATGAGATTGGGCGAAGCTCCTGGAAGTAATCATCGGTTAAACCGTGAAATTTCTTCCGTTAATTCGCCCGATAAAAATGACGTGAAACGATTGATTAAATGTTTTATCAAACTTTTATTGCTGGTTTCCGTTGTCCTTTCATTATGACCGCTTTGTGGTCGGTGAAATGTAAGCTAAGTGGTTCTTGCACTGGTTGCAGCGGCATCCTTTATCCATACGAGCACACACCGACGGCAACGAGCATCGTCAACTACAAACCTGTATCGTGATATGGTTTTGATTATAAAACCATTGCTTTAGAAAACACCTGGCGTCTTTCGTTAAGCAGCTGGCGTCTTTTCGTTTTGCTTTAGAAACATCTGGCGTCTTTTCGTTTTGCTTTTAGAAAACATCTGGCGTCTTTCGTTGGTTTATTTCATCAATCAACGGCGTTTTGAACAAAATTTTTATTGTTTAATCACGCACAGGAGAAATGCCAATGGCTGCTAATGGGGAATGAGAGACAGAAGAATTCGGCTTTTAGTTAACGCGCACGCTGCGAATTTTTTATTGTTCAACAACGCACAGGAGAAATCTCCCACCGGCACCACCTTGGAGGTCAAAGCGTAAGACTGGTTACGCACTACGACGAGGGACGAACGGGTGCCACTTTAAGGAGCTTCGCCCCTAAAAAATAGCTATTCTGGAGTGTACTACTAGTTATGCGACGCCTGCCTGCCTTGCATGGCTGTAACACCGGTAACACCGCTTTCGCCGCTTACGCTCACCCAATAAAAATTGCGGCTGGCAAACAGGGGCAACACGACGCTCGTTGCGTTTCCCTCGAGTCTAGCCGTGGTGTTCCACAACTCTAATGAGTATGCGACCTCAGCCCTAGTTCTGCGGACAGTCAGCGACGCTCTTCTGGCTGTCACACCGCTTTCTCTGATTCTGCTCTCACCGATAACTGGTACAGCAACCACAAAGGTCTGTTTATTCATTGAGCATGGACGTGTGTCATCGCGTTGGAGATGTACCACCAAGCGTCAACGTAGGTGCATCCATGTAAAAGACATTGCGCAAGCTCTCATATATGTGTGCAGTAATCATTCAACTACTTCGGTAAGAATTCGTTTTACTTTCGTGTTATAACCGATTCCTATGACGCAGGGATCAAGCATGTTTTAGATGCGAAGCATCTTATGCTCGGGGGCTATGTCCGTCCCGCGTCCCTCCCGCGTCCCGCGTCCGGCCACTTTCATGAAGTAGGGAAGTACCCATTATGCGAACCAGAACACTGTAGTAATATGAAGGCCGTCAACCACTACCACAGTCATCAGAGTCATGGCCGAGAGCACAGAGAGGCTGCTTAGCAATGGCTAGGCAGGTGGTGTCTGTCGCCCAGGTTGACCCCATTCCTTGATCTTGCTTGCATGTGTTTGGAGGGGGCTTAGTCCGTCCCTCCTTCCCGCGTCCTACACCACCACAGCGCATGCGCGTCCCCCTCGCTCTCTCTCTCTCTTCTCCTACGCTCACGCCCTTTCTCTCCTCTAGGAATCCTCTACTCTACGGAGCGGCTCCCGCGTCCCACACCTCCACAGCGCATGCACGTCCCCTCCCGCTCTCTCTCCTCTCCTACGGTCCCCCCCCCGTTCTCTCCTCTAGGAATCTTCTACGGAGCGGCGCGCACGACAGGTGGTGCGACAGCTGCATACTCCGCTGGGGGGCGCCACGGTAGTTCCGCGGTATGAAAATGACGGAGCGCGCGCGCCTCATTCTCCCTCCTGTGCAGCGCCGCGATGAGCGCCCGGACCGCTGCCGTGAAACGAGAGCGGCGACGTTCCTCCCGCTCAAGCTAATTATCTCCCCGCTGCTTCGCATCCACACATGGTTCCCCTTAGCGGAAGACGGGGAAGTTTTTTTTCTTATGTACGTTGTTTTTTTTTCTAGAATTACGACCACACGTGCTTCTCGGCAATATACTGAACGCAACCTTCGTTTTCTGCTAAAGTTGGACCGTTTATGAAATTTAATGCCTGCCATATACGCCTGTTTTGCATTTACAGTGCCAGTAAACAAGCTCTATGAACGCTGCTCGTAAAATACGCGGTATGCTGTGGTCTTGTAGCTAACCTTTAGAAGCGTTCGCCAAATTTATTTTATGAACATTGCGCACATTAACATATCGAAGTTTTTTTTTTTCATTTTCAGAAGCGGCAGCCTGTGAGATGTACATCCCTGAAAAACATGTTAAAGAAGGTCCTTCAGTCAGCTGCGAAGAATTTTTTCAGCAAAAATGCAGAACAGCAAAACCAATCACACAATATAAAACAGACTGCGAAAAGAGTGCTAAACAACAGTGATTTTTCGATACAGTTTTACAATATTAGCCCTCGTCTTCAATAAACTGTCTTGGAACGCACTCAGCAAACGTAATTTCAAGTTGTAGTCAAGCTATTTAAAGCTGTTTTTAAAAAACTGTGAGTTCTACTTTGCCTCATATATATAGCGTATTTACATGAGGCGAAGTAAATGTTTTCGTTCACTTTAGTTTTTCACATTTATATCACACTAACTAGAAATAACAACCGCTCTACTTTTCTTGGCTTGATTGTCTGTTAGTACTCATTGATATCATGTGTAGTATCATGACATGTTCAGATGGGCACATCAATTCGGATGTAACGTTTGAAGTGCCCGTAAACAATATCAAGTATAAAACGTACGTAATAGTTCAATTTTATTTCTCTCCGAGGTGTGCTTTTGTACAACTCCTGCCACCAATCCCGAGCCAATGTCTTAGTTATCAAAAATATTCCTAGGAGCTTTATTTTGCATGATTTTTAACTTTTAATTATTAACGTAAGTAGAGCACTCCCCCTACAATGGCGACGTAACCAAGATTGGATAAGGCACTACCTTGGCATGTTATGAGCCTTTTCCACAATTACCAAGACCAAGACCAAGTCATGGTCATGGTCTTGGTCTTGCGAGTCAAGTCAAGACTCGCAAGACCAAGACCATGACCATGACTGCGGCAACGATGACAGCCCCTGCGCCACCTTCCGCGATCGTGATACAGCCGCCAAGGGAGCCGCCAATCTTTCGGGGATCATCATGTGAGGACCCAGAAACGTGGCTCGAGTCGTACGAGAAGACTGCGGCCGTCAACAACTGGGACGTCAACGACAAGTTGCGCTTTGTGTACTTCGCGTTGGAAGACAGCGCCAGGACCTGGTATGAGAACAGGGAGTCTATCCTGACAACCTGGGACATCTTCCGGACCAGATTCCTGGCAGCGTTCGCAAGCGTCGTACGTAAAGAAAGGGCCGCCACTTTACTAGAAACACGGGTCCAGCTCCCGAACGAAAACGTGACAATCTTCACCGAGGAGATGACCCGACTTTTCCGACACACCGACCCTGACATGACCGAGGAGAAGAAGGTCCGTTTCCTCATGCGAGGGGTCAAGCAGGAGCTCTTCGCGGAACTGATGAGGAACCCACCCAAGACAGTTCACGAATTCCTGACAGAGGCAACCACAATCGAGAAGACACTGGAGATGCGCACCCGGCAATTCAATCACCGCTCGACGCCAGCCTACGCCGACATTCAATCCCTCTGCTCAGACGACCTGCGCGAGACCATAAGGGCCGTAGTGCGCGAGGAGCTTCGTCGAATGTTCCCGTCATCCCAGCCGCAGGTTTCCTCGATCGCAGATATTGTTCGAGAGGAAATCCAGCAGTCGTTGGGTACCCCTGAACCGCAACAGCCTCAGCCGCAAGCCATGAGCTACGCTGCTGCAGCCCGACGCTACGCTCCCGCTCCACGCCCACGTCAAGACACCGCGCCGCCGCAGTACCGCCGCCAGACGCCGCCCCCACCGCCGCCATCTCGCCCGCCTGCCGGCCAGCGGCACACACCGAGGAAGACCGACATCTGGCGAGCCCCCGACCACCGTCCCCTCTGCTACCACTGCGGAGAAGCCGGCCACACGTTCCGCCGATGCCACTACCGTGAGATGGGATTACGAGGCTTTGCCGTCAACGCGCCTCGTCCACAGCGGGGTGAACGACCACAAGACATCGCCGACTATCTCGCAGGGGCTCAGTGGACACCCCGACGACCATCCCGCTCGCCATCGCCTGGCCGCTACATGTCACCGCACCGCCGGCAGTACACTGGCCCAAACCGGGGCCGGTCGCCTAGCCCGTATCCGGGAAACTAGGGGCAGCAACCGATGGAGGTGCGGTTGCTGTACGACGAAATGCCGAAGATCCTCCGCGGCCGCCGACGACGACAACGCGACGAGACCTGCAGAACACGACGCGAAGCAGACGGAGCCCTGCCGACGATACCTCGCGGACCGAAGAAGACCTGACGACGCAGCATGGAAGCACCGCAACAAATCGACGCAGCCGCGATCCGACGCCGCGAGCTAACCGCAACGCAAGGCGACGGACTAGCGACATAGACGTTCTCATCGACGGTCACAACGTCCCCGCTCTCGTTGACACTGGTGCCGACTATTCCGTCGTAAGTGGGCCATTCGCCGCCAAGCTGAAGAAAGCAAAGACCGCTTGGAGTGGACCCGAAATCCGGACAGCTGGAGGTCACCTGATAACGCCAATTGGAGTCTGCACGGCGAGAGTCACCATCAATAACCGGACTTATCCTGCGAGGTTTGTTATCCTACAACACTGCTCAAGGGATGTGATACTTGGAATGGACTTCCTAAGTGACCACGGTGCCGTCACCGACCTGAGGTCTGAGTCGATAACACTAACCTCTGAAAAAGCGCTTCCGCCCCACGCGACGCCAAGGAACCATGCATTGAATGTGATAGAAGAGCAGGTGACCGTTCCGCCGCTCTCCAGCGTCATTATTTCCGTCGGCACCGAAAAACCCACGAACCTTGAAGGCGTCATCGAGGGCGATCAGCACCTACTCCTGAATCGTCAAATTTGCGTGGCAAGAGGTATAGCCGAGCTGCGTGACGGTAAAGCAAAGGTAGTGCTGACAAACTTCAGCCACGAATACAGGCACCTCAACATTGGTACGACGGTCGCCTACATCGACGAATGTGTCGCCGCCAGCAATGCTTTCGCCCTCTACGATGCTGCCGAACCTGCTTCGACAAATCGAGGTCCCGAACCAGATTTCGACGTTAACCCGAGCCTTCCAAAGCTCAAGCACGACCAGCTCAAAGCCCTGCTAATGCAATTCAAGGACTGCTTCTCGGCGTCGTCAAGAATTCGACAGACCCCAGTCGCTAAACATCGCATCATAACAGAAGAAAGCGCCCGACCAGTTCGACAGAGCCCGTACCGAGTTTCGACGCGCGAACGCGAGGCCGTGAAGAAACAAGTCGACGAAATGCTTCGCGACGACATCATTCAGCCGTCCAAGAGTCCGTGGGCGTCACCCGTGGTTTTAGTGAAGAAGAAGGACGTGTATCCTCTCCCACGCATAGACGATGCCCTGGACCGACTCCACAACGCGAAGTATTTTTCGGCGATGGACCTGAAGACCGGCTACTGGCAAATCGAAGTCGACGAGAGAGACCGAGAGAAGACTGCCTTTATAACACCGGACGGCCTCTTCGAGTTCAAGGTCATGCCCTTTGGCCTTTGCTCGGCACCTGCAACTTTCCAACGTGTCATGGATACAGTACTTGCTGGCTTAAAGTGGCAGACGTGCCTCGTGTACTTGGACGACGTCGTTGTGTTTGCCTCAAACTTCGACGAACACCTCCGGCGCCTTGAAGCTGTACTTCAAGCAATCAAGACCTCCGGACTAACTCTCAAGCCAGAAAAGTGCCGCTTCGCATACGAGGAGCTCTTGTTCTTGGGCCACGTCATCAGCAAGTCAGGAGTTCGCCCCGACCCCCCGGAAATCAGCTGCCATCGCCGCCTTCCCGCCACCCACTGACAAAAAGGCCGTGCGCCGATTTCTCGGCTTGTGCGCATATTACAGACGCTTCGTCAAGGAATTTTCAAGGATCGCCGAGCCGCTAACTCACCTCACGAAAGCCGACGTGGAATTCAAGTGGGAAACTGCGCAAGTCGAATCATTTGAAGAACTTATACGACGCCTACAGACGCCTCCGATACTTGCGCATTTCGACGAATACGCCGAAACAGAAGTACATACCGACGCGAGCAGTGTTGGACTCGGCGCCGTGCTTGTGCAGAGGTCTGACGGACTGGAAAGGGTCATCAGTTATGCTAGCCAGTCGCTACCCAAGGCGGAAGCCAACTATTCTACAACAGAAAAGGAGTGTCTTGCCATCATCTGGGCAACATGCAAGTTTCACCCCTACCTCTACGGCAGGCCTTTCAAAGTTGTAAGCGACCACCACGCCTTGTGTTGGCTAGCTAACTTGAAGGACCCTTCAGGTCGCCTCGCACGGTGGAGCCTAAGACTTCAAGAATTCGACGTTACGATCGTGTACAAGTCCGGAAGGAAACACTCCGACGCCGACTGCCTGTCTCGTGCCCCCGTCGACCACCACCGCCCGACGACCAGGATGATGACAGCTTCTTGGGAGCCATAAGTGCCGACGACTTCGTCGAAGGACAGCGAGCCGACCCGGCAGGACCATCGCTGTCCCAAAAGTATTCAGGCAAGGATTGGCATCCTTTTTCTTGAAAAACAACGTCCTCGTAAAGAAGAACTTCTCTCCAGCCCGAGCCAGCTACCTTATCGTTGTACCCTCGGCACTGCGACCAGAAATTCTGCATGCCCTGCACGACGACCCGACGGCTGGCCACCTCGGTTTTTCCCGCACGCTCGCGAGGATACAAGAAAAGTACTTCTGGCCTTGCCTTACCGGCGACGTCACTCGTTACGTGAAGACATGCCGAGATTGTCAGCGACGGAAGACACCGCCGACTAGGCCAGCTGGACTTCTACAGCCCATCGAGCCACCTCGCCGGCCGTTCCAGCAAATCGGCATGGACCTACCGGGGCCGTTCCCGACATCTAATTCCGGAAACAAATGCATCGTCGTAGCCACTGACTACCTCACCCGCTACGCCGAAACAAGGGCCCTGCCCAAAGGCAGTGCCGCCGAGGTAGCAAAGTTCTTCGTCGAGAACATTGTACTGCGTCATGGCGCCCCAGAGGTCCTCATTACCGACAGAGGTACGGCCTTTACGGCGGACCTAACTCAGGCGATCCTGAGGTACAGCCAGACAAGCCACCACCGGACCATGGCGTACCACCCACAGACCAATGGCCTGACCGAGCGTCTAAATAAGACCATCGCCGACATGCTGGCCATGTACGTCGACATCGAACACAAGACGTGGGACAGCATCCTTCTGTACGTGACCTTCGCATACAACACGGCCGTGCAGGAAACGACGCAGATGACGCCATACAAGTTGGTCTTCGGAAGGAACCCGCCATGCTGCCCAACGTCGCTGACGAAGAAAACCTCGACGTCACCCTCTACCTTCAGCGCGCCGAAGAAGCCAGACAACTCGCCCGTCTGCGCATCCAGAGCCAGCAAAAGACCGACAGCCGTCGCTACAACCTTCGACGACGCCACAAGGAATACCAACCAGGAGACCATGTATGGGTCTGGAGGCCAATACGCCGACGGGGACTTAGTGAGAAGCTTCTTCGACGATACTTCGGACCGTACAGGGTACTTCGACGCCTCGGCGCACTCGACTACGAGGTTGTCCCTGACGGCATTACGAACTCTCAGCGGCGCCGTGCGCGACCTGAAGTCGTCCATGTCGTGCGCCTCAAGCCATATTACGCGCGTTAGGGAATCTGAGGACTGTACTTTATTATTGTTCTTTATTGCTTGTGCTTATTGTTTATTGTACTTTCTTGCTTTATTGTTGTTATTTATTGTTACATGCATTTTTGTTCCATGTTCTGTTTTAAGCATAGGGGCGATGCTTTTTCAGAGGGGGGCATTGCCACGCGTGTTATTTTGATGTGATCAGTTTAAACCCACAAAGACTGTGAGCAATGCTCGGCGCAGATCGCGCCTCAATGTTCGAGAAGCTTCACGTTTGCAGTAGATCATTTTCTTAACGTTGCGCACAGCACGCGAACACTCAAGATTATTCCAGAGCTTGCGCGCCGACCAGTGATAAGGCTAGAATGTTCGACGCGTGATGTATAAAAGCCGGCGCGCTCCAACGATGATCAGTTGATTGACGGCCGACGCTCTGTTCGCAGCTATCAGTGCCAGCGTGTATTGCTGTAATCCTACTTTCCGTTTACCGGCCACAAGTTCGACCTAATAAACAGTTTCATCTTGGACACGTCGCCTGCTGCCTTCATCGACGTCACAACCACGTGACAATATTCCGCTTGGGCGGATATGCGATCAATAACACCTCAGCACCAGACCTAATACGTTACGAAAGAAACCATCTACGTTCGTTACATTACGGAACAGCTGGTGAAGGTAAAAAGCCCGAGGCACTGCGCCAGCCAAAGTGAAGTTTAAAACACACAAAAAAGCAACGTTCCGGCTTTGTTCCCTTTGTTCATTTTACTTTGTTCCCAAGCAAAAGGAAAACATGTATCCGTGCAGTTCGCCTTATGTGCGCTTGAATATATCACGCAGGCAGCGCGCACACACTGACGGTGGTTTGCCATCGTTCCTGTTGAGAGTGCACGAAGTGGTCTGTATCACGAGCGACTCAAGATAAAGACGTCGTGACAGTCGTTTTCTCTAGCAAGAACACGTGCCTTCCCCCAATCGATTGCGTCTCCTTCTGAAGCTTGCTCAGCCAAAGCACAGGATATCGCATTTCCTTTCTTTACGTCATAATTGTGCTGATTGAGACGCCTTTCACTGTCACCAGTTTAACCAACTTGGTGAAACTGGTGAACTGTACTGCGTGAGACGCCTTTCAAAGTCACCAGTTTCACCCAGCCACAATTGTTGGGGCTTAACGTCCCAAAGCCACGATATGATTACGATGGATGCTGTAGTGGAGGGCTCCGGAAATCTCGACCATCTCGTGTTCTCTAACGTGCACCGAAATCTAAGCACACAGACCTCAAGCATTTTCACCTCCATCGAAAATGCGGCCGGCCCGGCCGAGATTCAATCCCGCGACCTGCCCTTGTACATTAGAAAGCAGTGCTGCAAAGTAAGAAGCATCATCCGCGACCTTTGGGTCAGCAGTCGAGCACTACAACCACTGGACCAACGTGGCGGTCTCCAGTGCCCCAGTTCTGATAGCTTAGAACGGGTTCTTTATTTGAAAACAGAGAGGTTAGCTGGCATGGACAGTTTCACCTACATGCTACTCCGCGAAGAATCAGAACAATGGAAAGAATCTTGAAGAAGCAGGAGAGAAGCCAGGGCACATATATAAAAATCTAACGCCGCATGATCCTTTAATCTAGCTTTTCATGCCTGCTTGTACAAGTGGCCCGCAATTTGTGCGCTACTTCAATGAAGCCATAGTGCTGAAAGGAGAGGGACATGGGAAGACGACAAGACGCGCGCAGGTCATGTCTCCCGCATAACCAAATGTGTACAAGCAAGCGCGCAACAAGGCGGCATACGATAACTTTTACTACGAAATGTTGAAGGACGCGGCAGTTTAGTTAATGTTGTACAAAAATCGCTCTCATTCTTGTGTGATTCACCACCTTTAATGCAATGCATTGCCATTAGGCTAATAGATTAACATTAGCAAGTTATCACTGCACATTACAAAATTATCTTCACTGCAGCTACATATGTCTGGCGTTATTAGTTTTTTTTCTCCGCGCATTTGCGAGCTTTTTTACTATCATTTTCAGAGTCTGCCGGCACACCATCTGCGTATTAGTTTTTTTCTGTAACATAAACTTAGCTATTTCCCCACTTCGATCATGTCACTTTCAGTCGACCGTAGCCAACAATATGCTAACGTGGCGTGTTACCCTGCAGTTTTTTTTAGGGGCGAAGCCCCTTATGGCGAGACCTGGACGGTTGTCGAGCGGCGACGGTCGTCGATCGTCAACCATCCTCTGTACCCCGTAGTGTTGCCTTATCGTGCAACAGAGGGCGCTGTCCCATAGAGATGCATGCAAACTGCAGTTGGGTGACGATATACTAGATGGCGCTGTACGCATTCCATTTCTCGTCTCGTTTCCGAGAGGGCGCTGTCCCATAGACATGCGTACAATATGCCGGTTGGGTGAAGGTACGCTAGATGGCGTTGGCGCGGTGCAGCTGCTCTCCGATTGGCTGCTGCGCGGGGTTGCGCCGGGCGGCGAGCGGCCGCTATCTCTCATTCCCCGGATCGTCGCCGTACGAGTGCGCTTGCCGGATCGCACGTGCTGCTTGGCGGACCATGGACGACGAGGAGCACCGGGTGCGGAAGGCCGCGCCGCTGCGGCTCGTGCTCGTCGGCAGGATCCCGAGGTGCGAGCTCGAGAGGCCGCCGCGACGCGAGCGCGGCGTCAGGCGGATCCCGAGACGGTGCGCGCCAGGAGGCCGCCCAGCAGTAATCGCTTTGATTACTGCTGGGCGAAACCACTGAAGATTTCACGGTGTAACCATGATTGCTTCGCCCCAAACTCTTCATCATTCACCCCGTGGATATGCTGTGAATTTTTAGATTGACCATGAGAACATTTTTGTATCGTTCGGGTGTTATCTGTGAAAGAGTACAACACAATGCAATGGAATGGACAACAACTTTATTGGGTCCTGCGGAACGCGACTGGGTCGCGCACCCAATGCCCAAAACAAAATTGAAGGACACTTTGTACATTCCAAAGTGTGTTCGGCGAAATCGTGTGGCCATTCCACTGATTATGCCATGTCTTTTTTTCTTTTACACTCTCAGTGGCATAAGACACAAACCTAATGGGTGCGTGTTTTCTTCTTTAATTTTTTACCGCGAATCGCAGCGAGACGCGAGACTCATCTTCCTCCGTTCGCATGCGTTAGTATTTTCTCGCGCTTTGCGCACCGTGGAAACGCCATCCGCGTTCCAGCTCTTAAGTTGACGGACCCTTTGTAAATTGGAAAGTGTATTCCGTGAACGCCTGGGTCCATTGAGACGGCGTCGGTCAGAATGATTGCAAACTCTGGGCACAGCGACGCTACGCAAGCAAAGCGCGAGCGCTATAGAGTCCGACGCGACCGGCGTCCGTCTGAGCATCCCGGCGGCCACCTGGCTCCGTGCCAGAGCTCGGATGGACGGACGGACGGACATGGACGGATGAACGGACGGACGGACAGACGGATGGACGGACGAACAGACAGACAGACGGACGCCGGACGGACACCGGACGGACGTGAGCATGAGATATTAAAAGCTTTCGCCTTAAAGATTACACCATCCACCGCTAAAGGGAACCATGTGTAGATGCGAAGCAGCGGGCGCTAACGCTTAAGCCCCAACCACTGGCACGCGTATGCTCGCGTACGCTCGCGCCTACGCGTCAAAAGCGTCTCTCAGCGTCGGCCGCCGAGGGGTATACGCGACGAGGCACGAGGGGTCAAGCACTGCTTGAAATTTTCGCCTACGTCACCACGCGTACGGCGGCGCCAACCAATCAGAGGCCGCGATGCCTCCGACCACTATGCCTAATGGCCGTCGCCTCTTCGGCGATGCTTCGCCGACGACACACCTGAGTGCTGGGCGCAGGCACGGAAACTACGGTCTAAACGTTCCTGAGTGACCGCGTCGTCATCCAGTACGACAACGATACGGCGAACGAGTGCGAGTGCTACCAGTGGGACGCGGTTTCGTGCCGAGTTCGAGCGACGCCGACAAATCCAGCGAATGCCTGCCGGCTGTCCTTGCGCCGGTTTTGAGTGCGATCGTCGGCCGAGTGAAAACATCGTACTGACTACTGCGGCGTGTCGCTGCTCCTGTGCTTTGATCTGTGTTTATCTGTGTTCGAAACGAGTGTAGACATGCTTCGGAGGTTTGAAGTCTTGAGCGTGAGCCCTCGCCTGAGAGCGGTGTCGTCTGCATTCAGCGTAGGCCTACCGTCGAGTTCGTG
Source organism: Rhipicephalus appendiculatus (assembly GCA_030522465.1). Lineage (NCBI taxonomy): Eukaryota > Metazoa > Arthropoda > Arachnida > Ixodida > Ixodidae > Rhipicephalus > Rhipicephalus appendiculatus. Next base: position 57,444 of record JALIZH010008736.1, on the reverse strand, counting down.
TGAAACAGCTCATGTGAGGACCTCTGGTTGAAGGAAATTGACGGTTGTTGTGTCCGTTGCAACGTAGACACTATATATGATGCCCGAGACATGGCGTGCCGCTTGCGCTGAAGTTTTCATCCGCAGTGTGTTTGTTTTCAACATCGCCATTCGCCTCATCATTGCCGAAAGTGAACCTCGCACTTGCCAACACATTTCGGTGATGCGACGACGTACATGAATGGATCTGCAGATTTTACGACGTTGAAACATTGTTTGGCTTCGGTGCAAATCGTTTGCGCGTGTTGTCAAGCTAACAACAAGCGTGCGTTTGTTAGTAACAGCGTGACGTGATTTCGTGCCGGGTACCTGCGACGCCGACACAATCAACTGTCAGCGGTCTCGTTCGCATTCATGTATAAAATAGAAGCTCGAACGTGCGCGAGTGTGGTGATCGAAAAAGAAAGTTGCATGATTAAGTGCTGCTTGTGTTGCCTGCTATTTCACTTCTTGACTCTTGTTCTGCTTCTCTGCCATGCAACTACACATTAGCACATGCCCAGTTGCACATACCTTTTTTTGCAGGTTGTCAATTCTGACACATATTCTCCCTAGTCTATTCTGATACTCATAAAATAGGGAGAACGCGAACAATGGTGTTTCTCGATTGTTTTACAGTTTACTTAAATATCCCTTTCCGACCCAGCGACCAGTATACTGGACATAACGAAAAAAGTCGTGCAGAAAAGCAAGCAGAGCTACAATCTGAACCGAAACCACTTTGGCAGCTTCTGTACGAGTCCAGCAACATGTCTTTAAATGTAGTTGCTCCTTCAGCCCCATTTTCTGATGGGGGCGCCTCAGAGTAGTGGCGTCATCCACGCGGAAACGCGCGCACACGATGTGGTCATGTATACAAATTTATTGTAGGAGCTCTCTTCGCGCAATTCAAATAATTTAAATCGTGCGTGCTGTCCTATGTCTGCTTGATACATTGTTGCAGAAAGGTAGCGCTTGTAATCAGAAGTTTGCTGGCAATGCGAGAATGTATTTATGTCCAGTATACTGGACACCAGGATGCAATTGGCGCACATCGTGCTAAATATGGAGCGGAAAAAAAGCAAAAAAGAGGCAGTGGCACATGACAATCTTGAAGCCCAGCCATAGAAAATGAAACTGGGGCATGCTGGGAATCTAACAAGAGCATGGAGCACGAGGACGGAGCGTCGTCTGATGAGGTTGACTTCTGGACGCTAGGCGCGCTCCCTCCTAGGTTTTTTCCCCCTTCGTGGTGCTGATCGCTATGTGTCACAGCTAACCATGAGAAATTTTTTCTTGGGTCAAAAGGAACAGTTTTTGTGTTTTAGACGATTGGCCTTCTCACAGGGCCAAAAGTAACACTCTTTCAAGGAGGACAGCAGAATGTGCGTGCCCATATGTACAACAAATGAATCCTAGTGTCCAGTATACTGGACATGGTTCTCCTGAGAAAACCATTGTACTTACAGACTCCTTTATTGTTTTGCATGCGTTTCAATGTCCTCTTAGCTAGAAAAGAACATTAAAAAATTTTGTTCTACCCTAGAAAAAATTCGGGTCGGAAAGGGATATAACACACATTTTGTTTACACCTGGACAGCTAATTAGCTAAGAAGCTTGTAAGTGAGTTAGAGGATATTTAGATTACCAAGATCGTGCAAAAGCCTTCTACACAGAGGTTGGTTCCAATCTGATAACCTATATATATAGCATCACGAAGAGTCAGGTGTGGTTTGTCGCGTTAGGAGATATTTAGGCTACCAAGAACATGTGAAAGCCTTCTACGCAGTGCACAGCTGCAACCTTATGACTCATATCTGTCACGTCATGAAGTGTCAGGTGTGGTTTGTTGCGATAGAGGATATTTCGACTACAGACAACGTGCAAAAGCCTTCTATACAGTGCTGAGGTTCAACCTTATGGCCGATATCTGTCACGTCATGAAGTGTCAGGTGTGGTTTGTTGCGATAGAGGATATTTCGACTACAGACAATGTGCAAAAGCCTTCTATACAGTGCCGAGGTTCAACCTTATGGCCGATATCTGTCACGTCATGAAGTGTCAGGTGTGGTTTGTTGCGATAGAGGATATTTCGACTACAGACAATGTGCAAAAGCCTTCTATACAGTGCCGAGGTTCAACCTTATGGCCGATATCTGTCACGTCATGAAGTGTCAGGTGTGGTTTGTTGCGATAGAGGATATTTCGACTACAGACAATGTGCAAAAGCCTTCTATACAGTGCCGAGGTTCAACCTTATGGCCGATATCTGTCACGTCATGAAGTGTCAGGTGTGGTTTGTTGCGATAGAGGATATTTCGACTACAGACAATGTGCAAAAGCCTTCTATACAGTGCCGAGGTTCAACCTTATGGCCGATATCTGTCACGTCATGAAGTGTCAGGTGTGGTTTGTTGCGATAGAGGATATTTCGACTACAGACAACGTGCAAAAGCCTTCTATACAGTGCCGAGGTTCAACCTTATGGCCGATATCTGTCACGTCATGAAGTGTCAGGTGTGGTTTGTTGCGATAGAGGATATTTCGACTACAGACAATGTGCAAAAGCCTTCTATACAGTGCCGAGGTTCAACCTTATGGCCGATATCTGTCACGTCATGAAGTGTCAGGTGTGGTTTGTTGCGATAGAGGATATTTCGACTACAGACAACGTGCAAAAGCCTTCTATACAGTGCTGAGGTTCAACCTTATGGCCGATATCTGTCACGTCATGAAGTGTCAGGTGTGGTTTGTTGCGATAGAGGATATTTCGACTACAGACAATGTGCAAAAGCCTTCTATACAGTGCCGAGGTTCAACCTTATGGCCGATATCTGTCACGTCATGAAGTGTCAGGTGTGGTTTGTTGCGATAGAGGATATTTCGACTACAGACAATGTGCAAAAGCCTTCTATACAGTGCCGAGGTTCAACCTTATGGCCGATATCTGTCACGTCATGAAGTGTCAGGTGTGGTTTGTCGCGTTAGGAGATATTTAGGCTACCAAGAACATGTGAAAGCCTTCTACACAGTGCACAGCTGCAATCTTATGACTCATATCTGTCACGTCATGAAGTGTCAGGTGTGGTTTGTTGCGATAGAGGATATTTCGACTACAGACAACATGCAAAAGCCTTCTATACAGTGCTGAGGTTCAACCTTATGGCCGATATCTGTCACGTCATGAAGTGTCAGGTGTGGTTTGTTGCGATAGAGGATATTTCAACTACAGACAACGTGCAAAAGCCTTCTATACAGTGCTGAGGTTCAACCTAATGGCCGATATCTGTCACGTCATGAAGTTTCAGGTGTGATTTATTATTTCAATGAATGCTGTAAAATATGAAGTGAAAACGTGCACTGGATGCACCAGCATATTCATGATAATAACCTGGTGATTTGTAAACCTGAATGCTACTTCATTTTTTTTTTGCTTATTAGAGCCTTTAGAAAGTTCTTTTCGTTCTTACAAGCTTCTGGAACAGGATAGGCCCTATGATATTTTCACCAAAAGCGCTGCTCACAAATTCACTTTCTGAGCCATTCCGAGCAAGAATTATGCAATGTATCGACACCATCACAGCCCTCATCTTATTTCAGAGAAAAAAATTCTTGCACTCTCCCACTTCATGAACCAAATGCTGTATAATATGTTATAGGTCAATTATTTTTGCTTTGTTTTGCAGACGTGATTGTCTTTGTTAAAACATCAAGCTGTGCAAGAAAACAATAAGCACGTATCCGAGTATGTTTTGTGCACTGCCTGGAAGCACACACGGCGTGAGCATAGAATGTTTAAATATTTACTCGATGCATATTTTATGAACAGCGCATGTTCATTTATGTGAAAACAAGGAAGTCGAGCCCTATTTGCAGTGCTACAGTTTACCTGTATTTTGTTGTTAGAGGGACTTAAGTAAATGGGAGTTTCCAGAAATGCTTGTTTCTCATTTCCATGCTATTGAAAAAAAATTGAGTTAGTATCTATGGCTGCTGCAGTGTTCAAACTCTTCAATGTTGTCCCATGTAATAAACTGTAACGCACATTAGGTAGCTCGAATATTAGTCATGGTGACACCCTGTGGTACGTGGGAAAGCCGTCTTTTTTGGTAATGTAAGGCGAATTAGTTGCTATGCGCCGAAGTTTTAGGGCACCTCGTTTAGACTGCGCAGCAAACGTCCATTTTCCTTTCTTTTCTTCTTTTTTTTCGTAACTAAAGTACGCGCCAAGAGACGTCAAGCCCATCGACGGTGCGGGCGACGCCGCTCCCGTTCGCTTCTTTTTAGCAGCAACAAGGGCAGAACCATTTTCATGAACAGGATGATTATATTTCTGCTGAGCACTAATAACAAGGCCCTGAACAGGTGTCAATAATGCAATCGTACAAGCATTGTCGATTTCGCAAGCATCGTTGGCTGTGCCCCGTGATGCCGAGATCTACGCGAACTTTCGTTCACGGGAGTAGAGCGAGTAGAGTACGGGAGCAGCGCACGCGCCGATGTCGATTACTTGTGCATACCGCGGTTGTTACTTTGGTCACTGCGATGGCAGTTACGTCTTTAAAATCAAAACAGTGGTGAGTGAAGCGCAATCAATATTTTAACGCGCTCTTTATATCTTCTAAAACGTGCCAACTCACTTCGATTGACAATGCGCCCTTCTGTGCTGTACTTGGACAGTATTAAACCAAAAGATCAAGCAACACTGCGCGTCAGCCGTCGACGCGTGAGCGCGTGTGCGTCGACGCGTACCAGTGGTTGCGCGCCCTCCTCCTCCACCAGGCGCGACACGACGCTTTTGACGCGTAGGCGCGAGCGTACGCGAGCATACGCGTGCCACTGGTTGGGGCTTTACACTGGCGGCGGCGTTGACGCTGGCGCTCATCGCAGCGTTGCACAGGAGAGAAACCCGGGGGGCGCAAAGCACGCAGTGATGGATGGGTGTTTCCTACTGGAACATCCCAATCGCTGCTGGGCAATGGGAGACAGAAGACTCGGACTGGACACAGAGACCCGCAGTCCGCTTTTAGTTAACGCGCACGCTGCGAATTTTTCATCGTTCGACAACGCACAGAAGAAATCTCCCACCGGCACCACCTTGCAGGTCAAGATCCATTGCCATATATACGGGGTGGCCAGTGAACGGTTGTGCAGCGCGAGCAGTCGGTTTTTTCAACCAAGAAACTCGCTAGCAGACGCTGCCTGCGTCGGCGTCTGTCGGCGTTGCGTGGCGAGAGAGGGGGAGCGTAGGAGACGAGAGAGGGGGAGGGGACACGCATGCGCATTGGGTGTGTGGTTGCCGTGGGGGAGGGGATGCCTAGAGGAGAGAGATGGGGAGGGGACGCGCATGCGCAGTGAAGGTGTAGACGCCGCGGGGAGGGATGCCTAGAGGAGAGAGAGGGGGAAGCGTAGGAGAGGGAGGGGCAGGGGACGCGCATGCGCAATGTGGGTGTAAGCGCCGCGGGAGGGATGCCTAGAGGAGAGAGGCGGGAGGGAACGCGCATGCGCAATGGGTGTGTAAACGCCGCGGGCGGGAGGGATACCTAGAGGAGAGAAAGGGGGAAGCGCAGGAGAGGAGGTGCGTGAGGAGGGTTTACGCATGTGCAGTAAGGGTGGTCAGGACGCACACCACCAGCACTACCGCCGGACGGACGGACGCCGGACGGACACCGGATGGACGCGAGCATGAGACATTAAAGGCTTTCGCCTTAAAACTGCTGACACTGTATATGTCTGTGTTTAAGGTCATCTGCGGTAACTACATATTAATTTCTCTGTCCCTATACCGCAGGCTATATTTGGCCGTATTAGTCAATGATTTCGTCCGCCATGGTGGAGCATTGGTTTTGGTACTCGGCTGCTGACGCCAAGGCCACGGGTTCGATCCCGGCCGAGGCGGTCACATTTCGATGGAGGCCAATTTCTAGAAACCAGTGTATTGTGCGATGGCAACGTTGAAGAACACCAGATGGTCGAAATTTCCGGAGCCCTCCACTACGGCGTCTCTCATAATCATATTGAGGTTTCTGTACGTAAAACCCCAGATATTATTATTAGTAGTAGTCAGTGATTTCCCGAATTTTTGTATCCTTTTTATGCGAAACCCAATTATAAATAAATTTGAAACCAAAAGGTGATGATCATTGAGCTCTTTTACACAGCATTTGAGCAGATTTGCTGGGAATTTCTACAGAACATAAGAGGCTTGGTAAATATTTTGGATAGGTGGAACATTCCCCGCTGTTACATGCTTAACTTTTTACCAGCCCCACACATTGACATAATAGGGAGGAGGGGGCGATAGGGGGGCGCAAAGTCAGCCCCATACTATAGTGCCTAGAATATACTGGCTAGTGTGCTGAGCGGGCGCTTTGGCGTGGCCATCGCGCTGATGCCTACCCACAGTCACCGCATGGCGGCGCTGCGACTCGGAGTGCATGAGCGCGGAGTGCCGCGTAGTGCCGCTAGAGGACGGACGTGTTTCTCGTGGGCTCCGGAATGACAGCGACAGATAAGTTTTTTCTGCATGATTCGAGCTTGCTTTTTATTAGTTATATGAGTACATAACCCACTAGATTGAAGATTAATTGGGGTTACAACTTTGTACTGTTTCTTGTGTGACAGTCGCTTGGCTTTTTTTTTTCTTTTTTTTTTTCGGCCACCACGTGGCTGAAGGGTACACAAGTGCTTTGAAGCATACTGGCGGAGTTTTGTGGTACCTTTTGGCTTTGAGTGCATGTAATCCGAAGTGTGAACGATCTGGCCATGGTCAAAAAGACCGTAAAGTGTTCAGGGTGCGGAATGGGATGGAAAATAGAGGATGACAAGGCAGAACAAGCTGACGCCAAGTGTAAGCAATGTGAGTTAGAGGCGAAAATGGAAATAATGATGGCTGCCCAGAATGAGCTCAAGGTAAAAATCGCCGAGCTGGAGAATGCGTTGGCGACAGAGCGAGAAAAAACGATGGCTATGGGAGAAAGGCTAAAGTCAGCTGAGGAAGGGTTAGCGAAGGCAGTCATGGTGAACAAGGAAGCAAGCGACGGCGGGAACAGGGGGGGCATCAACCCCCATAGTGGGAGACGCGAAGGTGGAGACAGGTTTGGGGAAGACAGGTGCAGGGGACACAGGACCCAGTTTCCGCGAGGTGGTTTTGGGGATGGGAGGGAGCAAAACAGCGGCGGTTGCGCGAGCTGGTGACCGAGGCAGTGGCCAGGTGCGGGACAGTCCAGCAGAAAAGTCGCAGCACGTTATAATGGCCGGGGACTCGAATTTAGCTAGATGCGCAGAAGCAGTCAAGGAAAGGGTGAGAGGCGACAAACGAGTTTTAATAGGGACGTTCCCGGGACGTAGGCTGGGATCAGTGATGAGACAAGCTAGCGCAGAACTCGCAACTAAAGCTAATGGACGTAACCTCGTGATAATTGCGGGAGGTCTAAACGACGTCTTGAATGAAGAATCAGCCGAACTAGCGACCACATTGGCGAAACGGGTCGATGACATGCGCGCCATTTCCCCTCAGGTGCAGATAGTGGTATGCACAATACCGGAGGTACCGGTGCGTGACGGCAACCTGCAAAGAGCGGTTGTCGACGCAAACAAAGAGATATGACGGATGAGTCGAGAGAAGGGCATCGAGGTAGTGGAAATAAACAGAGAGGTGCACAGGTGGGGTGGTTTTCGAAGAGACGGAATACACTTCAATAGGAGGCTTGGTCATGAGGTGGGTTGGCGACTTGCAGGACGCGCAGTAGCTTTTTTGGGGGGCACGTGGGCCCTTCGGTGTCCAGGGTAGCGTGTAATGAGGACAACAACCAAGGGGACTCTGTGACAGGTAGTATAGCGAAAAACCAGAGAAAAGGTAAAAGAAGGGAGAAGGCGCGTGTCGCAATTGGTTACATTAACATGCAGGGTGGCAGAAAAAAAGGCAAAATGGTTAGAGATTGAGGGACAGTTAAACAAGGAACAGATAGGTGTTTATGCGGTTACAGAAACACACCTTAGAGACTTGGAAGAGCCACCACATATTGACAATTACATTTGGGAAGGATGCAACAGGATCATATCAGAAAGGAGAGGTGGGGGGTGTTGGAATGCTAATTCATAGCAGAGCAAAATGGGATAGAGTGAAGCAAACGTGTTCAGAGCACATGTGGGTTTCGGGCACAGTAGGTGGAAAGAAAACGTGGCTAGGTGTAGCTTACTTGTGGACGGGGAATAACTGCAGAGAAAAGAATCTGGAGATAGTGAAATGCATAAGCACCGATATTAAAGAATTTGGTCATGATGCCGAAATAATCCTTCTAGGGGACATGAATGCACACATACATGACCTTGACGGATATTCAGACTCCAATGGCAAGTTATTGCTAGATCTCTGCGAGCAACATAGTCTTGAAATAGTTAACGCGGGGCCTAAGTGTGAGGGACACATCACGTGGGAAGTCGGAAACAGGCAGTCGAGCATTGATTATTGTCTCATGACAGAAGGAATCTATGACAAACTTAGAGAGATGAGAATAGACGAGGAAGGCATTAACAGCTTGGGTAGTGATCATAAACGCATAACATTACAAATGGGATATAAAACTGAAAATAAGAACCTAGAATCGAACATTGGCAGCTCATATTTAAATGAGAAACAAATAACTAATATAGCCGCAAGAGTCGAGGAAGAAGTAGACAAACTTCCAGGCAAAGACTGGAAGTATAGTGAGCTGCTACATGTAATCACGAAAGAAATAGAAAAAGAGAAGAAAACTATTTCTTGGAAAGGAAAGAGAAAGCCAAAAAGTTGGTGGAACAAAGAAATCCGGGATGCGATCGAGAAGCGACGTGAGGCATCACGGCAGCACAGACAAGCAAAAAAGGAGAAGCGTCCACAGGATGAAGTCAACCAAGTATGGGAAATATATTTAGAGCAAAAATCCATTGTGCAGAAATTAGTCGAGGCAAAAATTAAAGGCGAAAGTGAACGCTGGATGACAGAGATTCGCGAAAAGAAGAAGGCCGCGCCTAGGATATTTTGGAGCCACCTAAAAGCGCTAGGTAGGAAGTCTGTAACAATGCAACAACATATGGTAGATGAAGAAGGAAATCAATTGGAAGGGTATGAAGCGCTTAGGTTACATCCGAAAGGTAACAGCCGATTCGTTTAAAAAGGTCGCCCAGGGGATTCCCCCGGTGAGTAAAAGTATACAGAAGAGTACAACCGAGGAAGATGTAGTACTTGAAAATTTCAATTGGAAGAAGGCCGAAGGAAAAATTCCTAAGCACACTACTCCGGGCTTAGATGGGGTTCCCGTCAGCCTAATTAACGAACTAGGACAGAGCACTAAAGAAGCACTGCTGAAAGCCGTAGAAAAGTGCTTACAGGAGAGGGAAATACCAGACAGTTGGCGAAAAAGTAGAATGAACTTAATCTATAAAGGCAGGGGAGAAAAGGATAACATTCGCTCGTATAGACCGCTAACTATTACATCGGTGCTATACCGGTTGGCGATGCAGGCAGTAAAATTAAAAATAGAAACGTGGGTAGAGCAAAATGATATTTTGGGAGAACTCCAGAATGGATTCCGAATCGACAGGCGGTTAGACGATAACCTGTTTGTTCTTACACAGTGTATAGAAATATCAAAAATAGAAAACAGGCCCTTATACGTAGCTTATCTAGACATCACCGGGGCATATGACAACGTTAATCAGGAAATTTTTTGGGATATATTGAAGGAAGTGGGCATAGGTGACGACTGTATACAGCTTTTGAGGGAGATATACCGAGAAAATGCAGTTTGTGTAGAATGGGGAAGGAATAAGCAGCAAGGACAGCGTTGACATTAGCAAGGGGCTGAGACAGGGATGTCCTTTGTCCCCGCTGTTATTCATGCTGTACATGGTGAGGATGGAAAAAGCGCTAGAAGGGAGCAAGATTGGATTTAATCTGTCACACAAACAGGCAGGCGCGATGGTTGAGCAGAAGCTTCCAGGTCTATTTTATGCTGACGATATTGTCTTATTTGCGGACAGTCAAGATGATATACAGCGGCTGGCAGATATATGCGGAAGGGAGGGCGAGGCTCTAGGACTAGGTTTTAGTGCAACAAAATGTGGATTGATGGTATTCAACGATCACGAAGACCATGCGGTCTTAATACAGGGCCAAGAAATACCGAGGGTAAGCGAATACAAGTACCTCGGAGTGTGGGTAAATGAGGGGGGATAGATATATGGAGGTACAAGAGAAAGCATCGGTAACAAAGGGAAAGAGGAATGCTGCAATCATGAAGCACAGAGCGTTATGGGGATACAATAGGTACGAGGTGCTTCGAGGGCTGTGGAAGGGTGTGATGGTTCCGGGGAGCTTACATTTGGGAACTCAGTGGTGTGCATGAAGTCAGAGGTGCAATCTGGAATGGATGTAAATCAAAGGACTGTGGGACGCCTCGCGTTGGGCGCTCACGGGAAGACGACAAATGAGGCTGTAAAGGGTGATATGGGATGGACAGGTTTTGAAGTGAGGGAAGCTCAGAGCAAAATTAGATTTGAAGAGAGGCTCCGGAAAATGAAGGAGAGTAGATGGGCAGGGAAGGTTTTCAGGTATTTGTATAGAAAAAGCGTCGACACGCAGTGGAGAAAAAGAACTAGGAGGCTCACCAGTAAATATACGGCTAGCAGTGTGGGCGACATGGCAACAAGGAGCATTAAGCGAAAAGTCAGAGAGGCGGAGAGGACTTATTGGATGACAGCGATGGAAAAGAAGCCGGCTCTCAGTGACTACCGAAAGGGAAAAAACGAAATAAGGAGGGAGAGGTTTTATGATAATTCAAGGGGAAGCGCTTTACTGTTTGAGGCAAGGTCGGGTTGCCTTAGAACGCGTAGCTATAAAGCGAGATTCTGTAACGAAGAAGAACAATGTACATGCTGTGGGGGAACTAAGGAAACGATGGAACATGTACTGATTGAATGTGGCGATATCCACCCAGATATACGTGTGGACACGAGTCTACATGAAGCCTTGGGTTTTAGGGACAACAATGGAAAGCTGAACACGTCCGCGATAGAAATAAGTAAGAGACGGTTAGAGTATTGGTGGCAGAAAAGTAGAGATAAAGGACAAAAATGAAGAAGGGGGGAAAATAAGGTCATTCTGCCTTAAGAAGCAGAGAGATGGACCGTGAACTTATATTTTTTTTTCTTTGCTGTAATAACATAGATTTAATCAATGTAGATAAGGCATTAGGCCACCATAAAAAGAAAGTTTTTTTCGAGCCTGGTGGCAGACATGTCACCGCCCCGTTATAAAGGGGACGCTCATAGCATCCATCCATCCATCCCCCGCGCGTCGGCGGCTCCTGCGCTGTCAGCTGCGTAGCACGGCGCTTTCTGCCGCGTATGTACTGTTCTTCGTTGCTTTTATCGCACTCGTCCAAGCACTTGACCGGACGGGAAAAATCTTAGCGCCAAATTACTGCCCGCAGAAAATCCTCAAGGGGTTCGGCACTACAAAACGACGAAGCGTTTCATACGTACCTCACGTCGTCTGCTAGTTTTCGCGACTCTCTGCTTCACAACAAAAGCGAAGTAGAAAAGTCGCAATGAATATACTCCGACACACCCAACTTGCCCGTTGAAAACAATCAGCGAAAGTTGACGCGTTAGACGCAAGAAATCGTGTCGTAAGGATGGCTCACGGCAATTTCGATCGTGATGAAGTCCGACTCGGATTCTTCGCTGCTACACGGGAACATTCGCTGGCGATTTTACTCGTAGAATAGTGTCTTGAAGCGCAAGTTGGTACATCTCATTCCGTTGAAAACAGCGCGAAAACGGGTCGAAGGCTAAGCAACAGCGCTTCTGTTGTTTGTCCCTTAGCCTTCATCCCGTTTTCGCGCTGTTTTCAAAGCAGCGATTTTACTCGAAGTCGATCCAGTTAACTGCACTTCGCACCTCTCAGTCGTGGTCATATTTTATTATTTTTAGCGGCGCATCACACTCAGTATGATGCGCCATCATGGACTTGCAGAGTCTATAACCTACAAGTGCCGAGGTAGTCGGGTCATGGCACGATAATTCTTAATCGCGAGCAGATACTTGAGCCGGAGCGGGTCGACAGTAATCACAAATGTCCATGTAACGCTTGTATTACACAAATGCACTAATCTTTCTTGCAAACATTATGACACTAGCTTTTGCAAATCGTTCGCTTCACCAACAATATAAATGAATGCTGTTCGTCCAGTTCTGCAGATATCACCATAGGCCCCATACTTTTGGATCGGTTGTTTCAATGTTTCCGCAGTTCAGATGTACCTACTGCATTGTTGCACTACATGAGCAAGTCTTTAGTTAACAGAGAATGGTTCATATGCAAATGTACGGTGGGGGTGGGGTCACTTTCACTGTTCCGCGTTTTCCAGCATGGCATCCATATTTTCTAGGCCACATGCGATGAACACAAGCTAGTCTAAATAGGATTCAGAAAAGGTAAATGCGAATAAAACGAACAGGGGTCATTAGTCAAGAACAACATCTCCATTAGATCATTTCATCATAGTCTAGTAGTGTGAATGGCTGAAAAAAACTTTTCGTGCAAAGCATCTTTGTGAGTATTATGTGTGCTTGCTTTTAACCGCAATGAATTAACAGTTTAAGGTGGGGTGAAACTTCTTGTGGTCCAAAAATGCAATTTTGGAATTTCAATTATCGAATAGAGCATTTCTTTGAGAAAATATATCACATTTGGGCACTCGCGGTTTCAGAAAAGAATTTTAGGTCTCCTTTTTGTTGACACAGTCACAGGTAATGCGCGCGTACTTCTACGTTATTTCTGCGTTTTTCTCAAAAGAACATTTTTAAAATTTCTGTACACTTTTCTCGGGAACTAGCGGGCGTAGAAAAACAAAGATTTCCACGCGTTAACTATAATGGCATTAACATAACTGGTTCTAGAGTCAGTAGCCTATGCGCATTTGTATTTTTTAGTATAAAAAATCATTATAAGTGGCCATTTTCATAAATCGACAAACGTAAAAAAAAACATGACAAATCTAATTTTTGTTGTACACTCAATTTTAGTTACAGTTCTGTAAAGCCTTAATCGCTACCTTTCTGCAAAATTTCAGTGATCCACAGATGGCAGATCTTATTTGAGAAGTACATTAGTAGAAAAAGAAACAAAAATAAAAAAATACTAAAACATTTCGAACTATCTCTGGGCTCTAATGCAACCTGCGTCTACCTTTAAAATACCTCGCAAATTTTAGTCATAGCTTTCATTACCACTGCTGTATAGCCAAGATTTGAAACTCACTTTCAAAGTTTCACCCCCACCTCAATAACTGAAAATGTAATCTGAACTTCACTTTGAAAAATCCCCCCTGTTCCACAACTAAATAATCATCAACTCATCAAGCATAAGTAATGTGCAAAACGCAAAACACACGCATAATTACTCTTTGCAGTTCCCATTTACACGTTCGTACACGAAGATTAGCGCGAACACGGTAAAAACAGCGCAAACGTCACCAAGACAACTTTGGACACGGGGCACGAAGCACTGATAAGCTGCGGAGGCACTAACATACACCGCGACGCCGGCGCGTGTGCCACACCTTTGCGACAAGCGTCGCCGCCTACCGGCCAAAGTTGGAAGGCATCACCGGCACTGCCACCTCCTCCCATTGGAAACCCCCTCCGCTCAGCACACTAGCCAGTATATTCTAGGCACTATACCCATTGACCAAATTGGGAGGGGGGGCACTGAGACCAACCTTCGCTCCCTCTGAAGGGGAAACTTGCGCACGCCTATGATTAGGAGACTCGGTGGGATCATATTGTCACGTGGTCGTGACGTCGACGAAGGCAGCAGGCGACGTGTCCAAAATGAAACTGTTTATTAGGCCGAACTTGTGGCCGGTAAACAGAAAGTAGAATTACAGCAATACACGCTGGCACTGATAGCGGCGAACAGAGCGTCGGCCGGTGATCAACTGAACATCGTTGGAGCGCGCCGGCTTTTATGCATCACGCGTCGAACATTCTAGCCTTATCACTGGTCATCGCGCAAGCTCAGGAGGGTGTGTTCAGATAAGAACGTCGGTGCATGTCCGCCGACCCCTTTAATTTCGCCGAAAAAAATATATGTTGTTTCCCGAGTCCCCAGGACCACAAAACCACTTTTGGTTTCGCGAGAAAAAATTTCACCTTCTTTAAAAAAAATTCACAAGTCTCCACTAGGCCGCCACCACCTCTTTCGAATTTCGCAAAAATGGGATTTCGATGAGACGCTACAACAACACTATTGTAGCTGTAGGTCCGAAAACTTTTCTCTACATACTAAGGATAGTTTGCGTTGAGAAAAAAATTATTACTTTGCAGTTTTGATGTTGTTCTGTTAAGAAAAAAATCGCGAAATCGACACAAACCTCTATAATGCTCACATTTAAGATTTTGTTTCTCCGCAAGTATAAACGCCAGACTTCCGAAAGTTTTTAAAAACATTGGCATATGTTTGGTGAACAAGTGTGCTGAACGAAATATCTGAGAGTGGCTTCAAACGTTAACCAGAAATGTTCAACTGACGGCATGTCTCTCCAAATGCAATATTTTGAAGATCATTTAAAAAAAAACACCATCTTCGATTTCTTTTAAACTCTCCAGAATTAAAGCCAAACACGTGTTCTAACTTAATCTGTAAAAACATGTTGCATTATTTTTGTGAGGTCTGAACTACGAAGCACGAAAAGTGGCCAAATTGACGTATAGTGAGTAACCACAACATTGAGCGAGCATGGAGCAATACTTGCCATTATCGTTATTTTTAGGTCCTGAATGTCATCTGCTGTGCTCGAGGGACCACAGCTTGACAGACAAAACCAAAGAGTTGCCTAAAAGTGCAAATTTGTTCATTTACGTGCGTGCACGCATCGCAGTTTTGGTCCTGGCGTAAGGACTAACCGCAAGATTTCTAGAAATGTAGTCAAGTCGAGCTCTCGGAAGGAACTGTTTATTTACCCCTATTGTATACACAGGGAGTCATAGTCACAAGTCACAGTCAGACAAGTTAGACAGTCACAAACGTCACTGAAACACTTGTGCGTATTTTGCTCCTGGTGAAGCAACCTTGTGCACACAACCCATTTCGGCCTCAAGGAGGAGAACTTCGTGAGCTCGATCCCTGTGTCAGGTGAGCCGCTGTAGACGAAATGTTTCCCGAATGGACCTGGTCATCAGCCGTTTTGAAACGTACTCTTTTTGTCCTTTAGAACTAATCGCAATGAAATCTTACTTGTTTGGGCTTTGTTGGCTGGAGTTGAGCTCATCGTCAGTATAGTATTTCATTGCTGCCTGTATGTTTTCTGGCTTCAGCTTCGATCTGGTGTAGAGGTTCGGATTTGACCACACCCGGGTGTCTGTATTTTCTGGATTTCCGAATGAGGTGCCGAGTTGCGGATGGAATAATTTCTTGAATCTCTTGATGAGAAAGGTTCACAGGGAGCAGTGTCAGGAGGCGGCAGCGTTCGTAGTATGATTCGCAGGTATCGAATGTGTGCTTTAGGTTGCGCAGCCACTCGCGACACGTGTTGCAGATTTCCACTGAAGGACCAGGTTTACTGTAGTGTCGTACGCTAACGCTACTGTAAGGACAGCGGAAATTGTCCTGGAGATAGCGCCCTTGATCTCCGCTTTCTTACGCTTGGCGTAAGAGACTCGGCATTGTGCTTTCACTGTCGCCGGAATTTTCAGGGTTGTCACGTCGGTTGTCTTAACGAGTACGTTTAGCTCTTCGACAGCAATTTGTTCGGGAACAAAATTTGCGTCAGACTGAGATGCATCTAGAGACTGTACGGCGATCTGTTTCAAGCGGTTGAAACAGCTCTGGCACAAAATGTCGGTTTCTCTGATGGATGAGTCTTTTTCTGGCATGCGCTTCCTTAGTAAGGCGACATTCAAATCTTTTACACATTGAAAGTTCCGCTTGTAGGCAATCTTCTTTGTATGCCTCTTTCGGTAGTCAGCGCAAAATCCTCGCTCTGAGCTCCACAACGTGGCCATCAATATCAGGGGAGTGTAATACGCGCACCCGTACACACGTTCGTTCACTAGCAGAGGACTGCCGGGTTGTCGACGACGAACGGAAGTGAAAGCCGACGTTCTCTTATTACTTCGACCATTATTAAGCGAGTTGAGCTGTTTCGTGTTTATGTTCTTTCTTTTTTTTAGGGACCGGGTGAGCGCAGTCGTGCTGCAGAAGCGCCGCTTGTGCCGACACGCACCGTCTGCGTTATCACATTACCGATGTGCCATGGGAAGCGATAAATATCCAGCGGTGGATCCTCTCCAGCCACCTCCTTTATGAGGCGTACGCAGGCTCACATGCGCCAAAAATTTTGAAAGCGATTCCTGCGAAGAGTGCGACTCATTATCGCGGCATGCTCAGTGGCTGGGACCCGTGTAGAAGTTTCTGTGATATGCGTAAAAAATTGTAGTAATAATTTCCTCTTCAGAACCAACTGTTCCTGTTTGATTCCTGACAATCCGTCAATCCGCAGAAGACATTCGCGACCTAAAAATAACCATAATGGCAACTATTGCTCCATGCTCGCTCAATGTTGTGGTTACTCACTATACGTCAATTCGGCCACTTTTAGTGCTTCGTAGTTTCGACCTCACAAAAATAATGCAACATGTTTTTACAGATTAAGTTAGAAAACGTGCTTGGCTTTAATTCTGGAGAGTTTAAAGAAAATCGAAGATGGTGTTTTTTTTATATGATCTTCAAAATATTGCATTTTGAGAGACATGTCCTCAGTTGAACACTTCTGGTTAACGTTTGAAGCCACTCTCAGGTATTTAGTTCAGCACACTTGTTCACCAAACATACGGCAATGTTTTTAAAAACTTTGGGAAGTCTGGCGTTTATACTTGCGGAGGAAAAAAATCTTAAATCTGAGCATTGTTGACCTTTGCGTCGATTTCACAATTTTTTTTCTTAACAGAACAACATCAAAACTGCAAAGAAATAATTTTTTCTCAACGCAAACTATCCGTAGTATGTGGAGAAAATTTTTCGGACCTACAGCTACAATAGTGTTTTTGTAGCGTCTCATCGAAATCCCATTTTCGCGAAATTCGAAAGAGGCGGTGGCGGCTCAGAGGAGACTTGTGAATTTTTTTTAAAGAAGGTGAAATTTTTTCTCGCGAAACCAAAAGTGGTTTTGTGGTCCTGGGGACTCGGAAAACAAAATATATTTTTTTCGGCGAAATTAAAGGGGGTCGGCGGACATGCACCGACGTTCTTATCTGAACACACCCAGGAATAATCTCGAGTGGTCGCGTCTTGCGCGCAATGTTAACACAACGATCTACAATAATCGCGAAGGTTCTAGAACAATAAGGCGCGGTTTGAGCTGAGCTTTGCTGACGGTCTTTGTGGGCGAAAACCGAATACAACAAAAGTGAAAATAAGAATAGCGCGTGGCAATGCCCCCCTCTGAAAAGGCATCGTCCCGATGCTTAAAACAGAACACGGGGGAAAATGCATGCAAGAATAAATCACAACAATAAAGAAAGAAAGTACAATAATTAAGGAATAAGTGCAGTCCTCTGGTTTGCTAACGCGCGTAATACGGCTTGAGGCGCACGACATGGACGACTTCAGGTCGCGCACGGCGCCGTTGAGAGTTCGTTATGCCGTCCGGGACGACCTCGTAGTCCAGAGCACCGAGACGTCGAAGCACCTTGTACGGCCCGAAGTATCGCCGAAGGAGTTTTTCACTAAGTCCACGTCGGCGTATCGGTGTCCACACCCAAACGCGGTCGCCGGCCTGGTATTCCACGAAGCGTCGTCGAAGATTGTAACGGCGGCTGTCGGTCGTCTGCTGATTCTTGATCCGCAGGCGGGCGAGCTGTCGTGCTTCCTCGGCGCGCTGTAGGTAGGCGGTCACGTCGATGTTTTCCTCGTCGGTGACGTTCGGTAACATGGCGTCGAGCGTCGTTGCCGGGCTCCGTCCGTAGACCAACTTGTATGGCGTCATCTGCGTCGTTTCTTGCACGGCCGTGTTGTATGCGAAGGTCACGTACGGAAGGATGGCATCCCACGTCTTGTGTTCGACGTCGACGTACATGGCCAGCATGTCGGCGATGGTCTTATTTAGACGCTCGGTCAGGCCGTTGGTCTGTGGGTGGTAGGCGGTGGTCCGGCGGTGACTTGTTTGGCTGTACCTTAGGATCGCCTGAGTTAGGTCCGCGGTAAAAGCCGTACCTCTGTCGGTAATGAGGACCTCTGGGGCGCCATGACGCAGTACGATGTTTTCGACGAAGAACTTTGCTACCTCGGCGGCACTGCCCTTGGGCAGGGCCCTTGTCTCGGCGTAGCGGGTGAGGTAGTCAGTAGCTACGACGATCCACTTGTTTCCGGAATTCGACGTCGGGAACGGCCCCGGTAAGTCCATGCCAATTTGCTGGAACGGCCGGCGAGGTGGCTCGATGGGTTGCAGAAGTCCGGCCGGCCTAGTCGGTGGTGTCTTCCGTCGCTGACAATCTCGGCAAGTCCTCACGTAGTGGATGACGTCGGCAGTGAGGCGAGGCCAGTAGTACTTTTCTTGTATTCTTGGCAGCGTACGGGAAAATCCAAGGTGTCCAGCCGTCGGGTCGTCATGCAAAGCATGCAGAACTTCTGGTCGTAATGCCGAAGGTACTACGAGGAGGGAGTCGGCCCGAAGTGGCGAGAAGTTTTTCTTTAGGAGAACGCCGTTGCGCATGAAAAACGACTCCAGTCCTCGTCTGAATACCTTTGGAGCCACGGTGGCTTTGCCCTCGAGGTATTCCATAAGGCCCTTGAGTTCCGTATCGGCGCGCTGTCGCTCGGCGAAGTCGTCGGCACTTATGGTTCCCAGGAAGCCGTCATCATTCTGGTCGTCCAGCGGCGGTGGGTCGACGGGGGCACGAGACAGGCAGTCGGCGTCAGAGTGTTTTCTTCCGGACATGTCGAATTCTTGAAGTCTCAGGCTCCACCGTGCGAGGCGACCAGAAGGGTCCTTCAAGCTAGCTAGCCAACACAAGGCGTGGTGGTCGCTCACAACTTTGAAGGGCCTGCCGTAAAGGTAGGGGCGAAACTTTGATGTAGCCCAGATGATGGCAAGGCACTCCTTTTCTGTTGTGGAGTAGTTGGCCTCTGCCTTTGATAGCGACCGGCTAGCATAACTGATAACCCTTTCCAGTCCGTCCGTCCTCTGCACAAGGACGGCGCCGAGTCCTACGCTGCTCGCGTCGGTGTGCACTTCTGTTTCGGCGTGTTCGTCGAAATGCGCAAGTAACGGAGGCGTTTGCAGGCGTCGTTTTAGTTCTTGAAATGCTTCCTCCTGTGGCGTTTCCCACTTGAACTCGACGTCGGTCCTGGTGAGGTTAGTGAGAGGCTCGGCGATGCGGGCGAAGTTTTTAACGAACCGCCTGTAATAGGCACACAAGCCGAGAAATCGACGCACGGCCTTCTTGTCGGTGGGTGGCGGGAAAGCAGCGATGGCGGTTGTCTTTTGCGGGTCGGGGCGTACTCCGGATTTGCTTATCACGTGGCCCAAGAACAAAAGTTCTTCGTACGCGAAGCGGCACTTCTCTGGCTTGAGAGTGAGTCCGGACGTCTTGATTGCCTGAAGTACAGCTTCAAGGCGCCGCAGGTGCTCATCGAAGTTCGAGGAAAACACAACGACGTCGTCCAAGTACACAAGGCAAGTCTGCCACTTCAAGCCAGCCAGTACAGTATCCATAACGCGTTGGAATGTCGCGGGGGCCGAGCAAAGACCAAAAGGCATGACCTTAAACTCGAACAGGCCGTCTGGTGTTATAAAGGCAGTCTTTTCTCGGTCTCTCTCGTCGACTTCGATTTGCCAGTAGCCCGTCTTCAGGTCCATCGACGAAAAGTACTTCGCGTTGTGGAGTCGATCCAGGGCGTCGTCTATCCGTGGGAGGGGCTACACGTCCTTCTTCGTGATCTTGTTCAGGCGACGATAGTCGACGCAGAAACGTAGCGTCCCGTCCTTCTTCTTCACCAACACCACGGGAGACGCCCAGGGACTCTTGGACGGCTGGATTATGTCGTCGCGTAGCATTTCGTCGACTTGCTTCTTTACGGCTTCGCGTTCTCGCGTCGAAATTCGATACGGGCTCTGACGGACTGGTCGGGCACTTTCTTCAGTTATGATACGATGTTTGGCGACTGGGGTCTGTCGAATCCTTGACGACGATGAGAAGCAGTCCTTGAATTGCAGGAGCAGATTTTTGAGCTTGTCTTGCTTCTGCTTTGGGAGGCTGGGGTTGACGTCGAAATCTGTTTCGGGACCTCGATTCGTGGAAGAATGTTCGGCAGTATCGGAGAGGGCGAAAGCATTGCTGGTGTCCACGAATTTCTCGATGTAGGCGACCGTCGTACCAATGTTGAGGTGCCTATATTCGTGGCTGAAGTTTGTCAGTAGTACCTTTGCTTTGCCGTCGCGCAACTCGGCGATGCCTCTTGCGACGCAAATCTGACGGTTCACAAGCAGGTGCTGATCGCCCTCGACGACGCCTTCAGGTTAGCGGGTATTTCGGTGCCGACGGAAATGACGACGCTGGAAAGAGGCGGAACGGTGACCTGCTCTTCTATTACATTCAAGGCATGATTCTCCGGCGACGTGTGGGGCGGCAACGCTTTTTCTGAAGTCAGTGTTATCGACTCAGACCTCAGGTCGATGACGGCGCCGTGTTGACTTAGGAAGTCCATCCCCAGTATCACATCCCTGGAGCAGTGCTGCAGAATTAGAAAGCTGGCGGGATAAGGCCGGTTATTGTTGGTGACTCTTCCGGTGCAGACACCGGCCGGTGTTATCAGATGACCCCCAGCGGTCCTGATTTCAGGGCCTTGCCAAGCAGTCTTTACTTTCTTCAACTTCGTCGCGAAAGACCCACTGACGACGGAATGGTCGGCTCCAGTGTCGACGAGAGCGGTGACGTTGTGGCCGTCGAATATTACGTCGAGGTCGCTGGTTCGTCGTCGTGCGTTGCGGTTGGGTCGCGGCGTCGGATCACGGCTGCGTCGAAATGTTGTGGTGCTTCCATGCTGCGTCGTCAGGTTTTCTTCGGTCCGCGAGGTTTCGTCGGTAGGGCTTCGTCTGCTTGGCGTCGTGTTGCGCAGGTCTCGTCGCGTTGTCGTCGTCGGCGGCCGCGGAGGATCTTCGGCATTTCGTCGAACAGCAACCGCACCTCCATCGGTTGCTGCCCTTAGTTTCCCGGGTACGGGCTAGGTGACCGGCCCCGGTTTGGGCCAGTGTACTGCCGGCGGTGCGGTGACATGTAGCGGCCGGGCGACGGTGAGCGGGAAGGTCGTTGGGGCGTCCACTGAGCTCCTGCGAGGTAGTCGGCGATGTCTTGCGGTCGTTCACCCCGCTGGGGACGAGGCGCGTTGACGGCGAAACCACGTAGGCCCATCTGTCGGTACTGGCAGCGGCGGTACGTGTGCCCGGCTTCACCGCAGTGGTAGCATAGCGGGCGGTGGTCTGGGGCGCGCCAAACGTCGGTTTTCCAAGGTGTGTAGCGCTGGCCGCCGGGAGGACAGTAGGGCGTCGGTGGCGGTGGCGGTGGCGTCTGGCGACGGAAGTGCTGCGGGGCGGCATCTTGGTGTGGGCGCGGAGGGGGGGACGTGACGGCGGGCAGCAGCAGCGTAGGTCATGGCTTGTGGCTGCGGTGGGGCTGGCTGAGGAACATTCAGTGAATGCTGAATTTCTTCTCGTACAACGTCTGCAATCGACGTCACTACAGGTTGCGGAGAAGGTTCGAGCTTTCGCAGCTCTTCTCACACAATGGCTCGAATCATTTCACGCAACTCGTTGGAGTCGAGGGCTTGAACAGCCGCGCTGTCTTGAATACAGCGGCGATTCCAGTGTCTTCTCGATCGTCGTCGCCTCCGACAGGAATTCCTGGACGGTCTTAGGTGGATCCCGCATCAGCCCGGCGAAGAGCTCCTGCTTGACTCCTCGCATAAGAAAGCGAACTTTCTTGTCTTCGGTCATGGCAGCGTCGGCCTGGCGAAACAGTCGGGTCATCTCTTCCGTGAAGATGGTGACGTTTTCGTTGGGTAGCTGTACCCGGGTCTCCAGCAAAGAAGCGGCCCTTTCTTTGCGGGCCACGCTCATGAATGTTTCAAGGAATGCGCCACGGAAGAGATCCCAGGTTTGAAGTCCAGACTCCCGGTTCTCGAACCAGGTCCTTGCCGCGTCTTCCAGGTAGAAGTAGACGCGACGCAGCTTCTCTTCCGAATCCCAGTGGTTGAAGGTGGCCACTCGTTCGTACGTCTCCAGCCAGGTCTCCGGGTCTTCAAACGATGCTCCATGGAATGTCGGTGGCTCCCTTGGCTGCTGCATCACGACCGTGGTGGGTGTTGGTACCGTGGCTGTCATAGTTGCCGCAGTAGTAGTCGTGGCCTTGGTGTTTCGAGTCTTATCCGGTAGGGGCCGGAACTCTGGATGTAGCCCCTCGTTGCCTGCGGCTAGCTCGCTGATCGAGGCTGGCGTCGACGTCTCCTTCACGACTGGGGCTGGGTTCACGACTTGACGGGGGCGTCCGGTACATGAACGAAGCAGCACCTCCACCAGATGTCACGTGGTCGTGACGTCGACGAAGGCAGCAGGCGACGTGTCCAAAATGAAACTGTTTATTAGGCCGAACTTGTGGCCGGTAAACAGAAAGTAGAATTACAGCAATACACGCTGGCACTGATAGCGGCGAACAGAGCGTCGGCCGGTGATCAACTGAACATCGTTGGAGCGCGCCGGCTTTTATGCATCACGCGTCGAACATTCTAGCCTTATCACTGGTCATCGCGCAAGCTCAGGAATAATCTCGAGTGGTCGCGTCTTGCGCGCAATCTTAACACAACGATCTACAATAATCGCGAAGGTTCTAGAACAATAAGGCGCGGTTTGAGCTGCGCTTTGCTGACGGTCTTTGTGGGCGAAAACCGAATACAACAAAAGTGAAAATAAGAATAGCGCGTGGCAATATCTATTCAAGTTGCTGGCTCGCCTAAGTAATTCGAAACCTGTATACAACAAGCTAGCTCTTGCTAGATCTACCTGCAACTGATGACATCCTCCTCCTCTAGCAACGTCATTTCACGGTTAGAAAGGAAAAGTATAGACGATTTTCCGCAGCGGCGCACGGGCGCTGCCATGTTTGATCACGTGACCGTAAGTGGCCTTCCCAGCCAGGGCAGTGGGCCAGCGAAACGGCCGTGGCCGTTAGCGCCAGCAGCTGGGGTTAGAAGCCAACATGGCAGCACCTATGCAGACGCGACCGCCCGCTTCGATCCGAATTCGCGCTTGCTACTCGCCCACTCTATTTACAGCAATAAATAAACGGTGAAATCAGCTATCGCTCAGTGTCATTTCACGCTGGGGACAAAGCATCAGGTATGTCCTGTCTTTATTATCGAGATTAGTTGTGTATGTTTAGCCATGCCTGCTAAGCCTTGTCTCCGAGAATTTGCGAATGAATATTGAAAACGCTGCAAAATGCCGACGAATACATTGCTTTGAAAGCTTCAGGACGTAAATATAAAGCAAATAAATGCTTAGATTACGCACTTACGGGCCACACAGCGCAGGACTACGACGTGATAAAATCGAGGCGGAAGCGAACTGCATCCACAGGTGTCGCCATCTTGACTTTTCCGGCGCTGCCGTCTGCTCGCTTTAACTCGCGTGCGCGCAGACGCTACGGGGACGCCGAGCAGACGACGCGACGCGGATGGAGACATATTGAGCAGCGCTGCCAAAGGCCAAGGCATTGAGACGGCCACGGTGCAGTGGTGGCGCCATCTAGTTTTAAATAAACAAAGCAGCTGCGGAAAATCGTCTATATAAGGCGCTGCAGTTTATAGGTCACCTGTAACATATTCAGTACCTGTTAGGCAAATACAAAACTACAAAGTAATACGTAACAGGATATTAACGGAAACCCAGTTTGTTAGTGGAAGGCACCCAAGATGTGCGCCAAGCAAATCTTCAAGGCGGCATTAAAAATTGTCTATTGTGCAGCATACAGGCGTTCATTTGATGCAGGTTCATTTGTCTGCGTAGAATGTTGAAGAATCACGGTAAAGCATTTTCTAGAACCCTGAAGAAAATGTTTACCTGTTACAAAAGATAATTAGAAATAAAGCAGCCTTACATGCCACACAGCCTTTCGCAAGCAAACACGGCCAAGCTCGCCTTGCAAAAGTGGCGGCAGTGTAGCTTTCATGGACAATCACCTAATGCACTGAATTATCTAAAGGCGCATGCAAGTATCGTACCGTACACAGACACCCTACTAGCACCTCCTATCTGTATCTGAAGAACATATTGCCTCAGCAACTCGGATGCGTATTATGATGAAATTACACGGAGTCATTGCCCATGCTTGATGTCTGTATTTCGGGATGCGTAGTGGGAAGCCCGAACGATTCCGTTCGGCTATTAGCTGTTATTGGTTATGGTGCTCGGGTGCTGACCTAAAAGACGCGGGTTCGATTGCGGTTGCGGCATTCGCATTTCGATGAATAGCGAAATGATAGAAGCCCGTGTACTTAGATTCAGGTGCAGGTTAAGAAAGCCACAGTTGGTCGGAACTAATGCGGAGTTCACAACTACGGCGTGCCCAATAACCATACCGTTTAGAAGAGTTATGAGGCGGGCTCGTTGGTGTTGATTCATTTTCAAAAAGCGCTTTGTGAACACGGACACTGGGCGAAAAAAAGAAAACAGTACAGGACGCAAGGAGCGCGAACTACCAACTGGTATAATTGAATGTGACGAAAAACGTGGTCCCGTGAATGGGGCATGTCAAACAAGCATGCGCGGATGCTCATAAAAAGACAGACGGTGCCAGGCGAGAATGCACAAAGAGGGCAGGTGCGCCTACCCTTTCCATCTCTGTTACCGTTCTCCCTCTTCTCACCTGCCATCTTTGTGCATTCTTGCCTGGCACCGTCTGTCTTTTTATGAGCATCTGCGAATGCTTGTTTGACATGCCCCCTTCACGGGACCACGTTTTTCGTCACATTCAACTATACCAGTTGGTAGTTTGCGCTCGCTCATTTCCTCCTGTACTGTTTTTTTTTTTTTCGCGCAGTGTCCGTGTTCACAAAACACTTTTTTTTAATTCACAAAGCGCTTTTTTATCGTGGTTTTGGCACGTAAAAGCCGAGAAATTATTATTATTCAGGTGTCACCTTTAGTTATTTATACGTAATTCTCTCACAGGCCAACTTATAAGCTAACGTTCAAAACGTGGTTGCGAAGTCCATGATTTAAAGCCATGAATATCTCCGCAGCGTATATATTAAAGGAGCAGTGACATCAACTTTACGCATGTCGCGTTTTTTGCGTCAATGTGTAGTTATCGATCCCCCTAGTAACGATCAGGTACTGATTATGCAACAAAGCGACGAAATAATATATGTAATAATGACTAGTATGCCAGTATCGAACGCAATTCAAAACGGGAGCAAAGCCCGCCAATTTTTAGCGCAGCCAACGCTGCCAAGCGGCCACCTCCCGCGGTCACGCCCCATCTGATCACGTGGCCGCCCGAAATGGTGACGCGAGCTTCAGCTGACATTTCGTCTGCTCGGGGCGCACGTGTAGGCATGTGTTCGCCACCCCCCATCGTCGCCGCCGCCGTCAAGAGCGTCCAGAAGCGACAATAAAAACACTGAGGAATATGGAATCGCTGCGATTCGCGACGTGGTGAATCATTTACGATTCGATCCTCTTCAGAGTAGTGATTCTGATATCGACGCCCGACCTGGCAGCGACGAGGAGGCAGCTGGAGACGCGTGCTTGGGCAATGCTAGCTGGCCAGACATGTCACAACTACGCATATGAACCCTGCGTCTTGTTATTTGTTTGAAATAACATTTCTCGGAACCATACGTTCCGTACTGGTGCACCTTGATCGGTTATTGTCATGTTTGCGTCTACCTAAGCATAACCAATGTGTAGTAATAGCAGGTCAGCTAGTGAATGTTGCCATGTGTGTCAATTGTAATGTATACTGCTTCATAGACTGAAACGCGACAAGAAAAAAAAAATTGGCCGCGTATCTGCGTGCTTCGCTGCAAATGTCATCGAAAGACGATAGTCTTCTGCCGGTCTCATCCGCGGCCACCTGTGATGCTGTTCTCGACCATTTCCGTCCTGGCATGACCAAGCGTCTTCTCGCCGCAAGCGCGGTGTTTTTGGCAGCGTGTAAAAAGCTGAGAAGGCGCGCAGAGCGACCATGAAAAGAGATTCTCTTGTTTGCAGCGACAAGGGCAGACTGCGCCAGCTATCGCGCGTCGGATGAAACACGCGGCACTTCGCGCGACCTCGGAGATAGACGACGGCTCTTCGCTTTTGCAAGGCAGCCCGCATTTTCAGCGCAGCCTTTTTTTTAGGCTGTTTTCTTAGGCGCTAGGGTCTTCAGAATTAAGTATCTATGTATTTTCTATAAAAGAACACACCACTTAATACTTCCGTATTGTTCTTGCGCCTCATATATGCGTAATATTTGCTTTTTGATCGACAATGTTCACAAGTATGCACAAAAACGACCGATCAAGTTGGATGGGCCTTCAGAAAGCAGTCAAACTTTGGCCAGCCTGTTGAATCGTGCGACGTGCCGACAAACAGACAGACAGACAGAAAGACAGACAGACGGACAGACAGACAGACCAAAATTTCTCCGTTTAGGTATCCCAAGAAAGACTATCGTCTTTAAAAAAAGTGAAACGCGGAGGCCTGTCGTTTTGATTCCGTGAGCGCGTTGTGGGGGGTAGCGTTTCGTAATGGCGCGCCATACTTTTCGCTTCTTCTCTTATTTGAAGAGCATGATTGCAGCGCACAGCAGTTCCACGGCATGCTGGCACGTAATGCGATGGAGATCGTAGCTTCGAATAATCACATTCGCGCTCATGACTCCACGAGAGTCCACCCGAAGCGGCACAACGAAAACGCAGGATTCACACGAACGCGCTGCACGAACCAAGCAAAACAAAACAAGCGACGCCGTTGCCAGGCAGCTTGGCGTCGCCGCCAGGCGGTACCACAAGTAGGCACCACGATGAAAACATTAAACTTGTCGACGTCAGCGTTGCTCGCGCATCGTCACTCAGCGTCTGAGGCGTGGCCTAGACGCTAGCTGAACACGTCAAAATAGTGTCGATGTTGCATGGCACGAACGCGCAGTTGAGCCTTTGCCCGCTCTTCGCGCTCGATTTGAAATTTGGTGTCACTGCTCCTTTAAGCGAGGTAGACGCGTACACTTCAAAGAAAAGTGGAACGCTCAGCACGATGTTCGTTATTTATTGTAAGCATCGCCTTTTGTATTTTCATTTTTTTAGAAGGTATACTATAGCATATTTTTCAAATTATCAGCATGCCGCATGCGACTGAATGACCCGGAACTCGCACGAAGGTTCAGAGACGCGAGCAACTTAAATTTAGGTTGTAACAAGCTTGACTCGAAGAAGCTGGCCTCGCGTCATGAGTATTACATTGACGTCAAAGCACAAAGCGAAATTGTCTGTCGTCATCAATAGCAAAGTGTCCAATGAGGGCATTGGCTATAATCTTTTTTACAAATGTGAACTGCTGCTGCTCCTGTCAGTACACGCGTATGCCAGCCACAACCATAGAAGAAATTGAGTAATTCTATGTTTCATAAAATCATCACGACAAAACCTCATGGGTACTAAAAACAGACGTGGTACGCGCGAACAAGTACCCCAGCAAGTCAGTCGTGGTCTGAAGACCCTTTATATTTTATCTTCTATTATCCTCCAGCGCACTCGTCCCTGAACAAAGGACAAGCGGTGGCGTGGCGCCTCCTTCAGACACATACGTTCCCTAGTCCGGTAACGATGCATTACTTCCCGCCGGACCTTCATTCGGACAAGTGTAAATTCTGTAATAACAGGGCGGACTTGAGCCACATGCTATGGGCGTGCCCGAAGGCCCTCATGAGAGGCGAATCCCCAGACGGGCGTGGATGGAAGGCCGCGCTCCTCAGCTCCGAGTCACAATTACAAGCCCGCTTAATACGGCAGGCCGAAGACGCCGCCAGAGCCCACGGGATCATGGCCGTCGTCTAGGTTGGGTCCCCCCCCTCCTCTGAAAGGGGGAGGGGGATCTTTCTGCCAAATGAATAAAGTTTGTTCATCATCATCATCTATAAGGTTCAAAAGATTCGCTACCTTCATTTGAAGCAAAACAACTTAAAAGTCGGAAGTGTGACCTCAATATTTCTTTCACAATTATTTTAAATGAAGAAGCAACGCTGGGTGTGATAAAGTATTTGATATAAATAGCCCTGGTGTTATTTTACAAACAAACATCTGCTGCCGTCACAGGTTCAACATGCGGCAAATATCACCAGTCTATTTTGTGACGCCAATCAGTCACATCTGCTTTTGGCGACGCGGCATAACGGTCACAGAAAAACAAAAGGTAAGCGACGTGACAACGATGTGCCAAAAACAAAGAACGCACACGGCGGCTTCAGCCGAAGTAGCGAGCTAGGGATAACTCGTTTCCACGCTGCACAATGAAATACCACCGCTCGTTAATGTTCGCAGCACTCTTTTACGTTCGCGAAGCAATTCATACTTCTGTGGGAGCCGTCAACGAAGACAACAATTTCGACGATAATGGTGACGACCTCGACATCAGAAAGGTAAGCTATAACCCATAGAAACGTCCTAGTAAGTAATCGTATGCGTGTATATAAATTCGGCGTTTGGATGCAACCCTACACTACGACCATTTGCCTCACTCCCTATAAAAAAAATGCTTGTCTAATTCGTTGTGCATATGGAAAGTAATTATGGTACAGTGCTGTCGTGCGCGCTATCAGCGGGCGACTCGCTGCCGTGCTGGATGTTAGTTTGAGCAGTGGCGTAAATCCATAAAAACCACTAGGGGGGACACACATTTGGCAATGGCGGCCAGTCTGTTTTTGTAATATTCTGTATTTCTAGTCATATAAAATTAAAATTATGCATTCACAAAAAAATATTAATAATAATAATCATAATAATAATAATAAAACGTGCATGAGCGTCGGCGCCGGGTCAGCAGAAATAGCGCTGAGCATACAATATAGTATACAGAGTGTTTCAAGAAATGTGTCCACTATTTTTAAAAAATCAGGAAAATGCGGTATTTGCTCGCTGTCTTCACAATTGCTTTTTCTGTAGCAGCAGGCATCTTAAGATAGTTGAAGAACTCATTTGAGACAGTAATTAAGAAAGTTAAATTAATTAACTTTTAATTAGTGGAGTTAGGAGGTTAAGTCCAATGCAGAATTGAAGTCCTTCATGCGAAGAACCCATTTCAGTTATGAGATTTCGAAAAAGCGGCCTCTATTAATTATTGTGGCATAATGAAATTCAGGCAAATTCAATGGCGAAACCGAAACCCAAGCACCGATGAGCGCAACAAGCAGACAACTAGAATGACGTCACTGTTCAAGACAGCGGTTACAGAGGTGCACTTCTTCCCCGTTCGTTAACGTATATGCGTCATGCGTGCTACTACTGCAAGCGCAGCCCACACACGCACACCAAGAAGTCGGTTGATGGTTGATATAATGACGTTCACTCATTGCGGACATCTCAGACGAATATGGCAGTTGCGCTCTTCCGCGTTTCGGTTTCGGTTTGGCCGCTGAATGAGGGAGAATTTCATTAATTCGCAATTATTCGTAGAGGCCGCTTTTGCGAAACTTCAAAGATGAAACGGGTTCTTCGCATGAAGGACTTCAATTCTCCCATTGGACTTAACCACCTAACTCCGCTAATTAAAAAGTTAATTAATTTAACTTTCTTAATCATTGTCCCAAATCATGTCTTCAACCATCTTAAGATGCCTGCCGCTACAGAAAAAGTAATTGTGAAAATAGGGAGCAAATACCGCATTTTCCTGATTTTTTTAAAATATTGGACACATTTCTTGAAACACCCTGTATAAGCGACATCGCATTGCGCAGTTAGTTTCTAATAGCGACTCGTAGGCAGGCGCTAGCATTTTTGCAGCTGCGTCAATAAAAATGGTAGCACTTTTCGTGCTAACGCACAAAAGTATTCCCCATCGTGTGTATCGGCTAGAAGTACTTCGTTTCTGTTGTTGAAAGTGCTTCAGATTTCAGAGTTGGTTTACGGAAAGTGCGTTGTCTTTGACTGTTAAGACATTCAAATGTGACATTTGGAAGATAAATCTCAAGGGGGGGACACTTGAAAGGGGTGTCACCCACAGCCTGAACACAGGGGAGGTCAGGATCCCCCTGACCCCCCCCTTATGATTTACGCCACTGAGTTTGGGCTCTGTGGCCGTGAGCCGTGAAGCGCCGCTGTAACCGGAGCTTGCCCGTGCGCAGGTATCGCGAGGAAGTGGCGCGACGAGGAAATAAAAGGTCGGTTATTCTTTGGAATTCAGAGCTCTCGGTCGAATCAATCTTCACCTACGCTATCGTCCCACAGTATCTGGATTGAATAATGGGAATGAAGATTCTCATAAGACGCAAGGACTACTCATAAGACTACTCATAAGATCACAGTTCTAAAATCGTAAGTATAACCGAGTACAGCTGATAGCCGATGCACTATAAAAGCTCAGGTGTGAGCTACTTAGAACGTTCGCGCATGAGTGGCTATCTTGAAACTGTGGAAAATCTCAGTTTGCCTGGCCTATTTGTGCGGTAACGGTGAATCGCACAGGGTGTTTGGGTGTTTTTTTTTTCTTCTTCGCAGGTTTCCCGATTTTTTGCAGGCGTATTTTGGTCTAATTGGTTCATTTAGCGGTAAAACAGCGCCAGAAAACACGTGCAAACGCAGAGAGTGGTAGAACGCAAATTCAAAATTATTTTTTCTCTCTTAAAACGAAGAGAAATTTGATAAAACTTTCTGAGTGAGTAGCCAATGAAGGTTACTAGTCAATCCGCTATTGAGCATATTTTTACTAGGACCACCTCAATGTTGAATTTACGACCAAACATGTGCAAAAATGAACATTTTCGCAACTTTGTCGCCACCTGTACACTTTATTTCGCACCATATACGTTTCAAATTATTTTTACTCAACCGAAACACTTTTTTGGCAATACGTAATACCAACTATCACATTTCGCTTATTGTTATCTTTCTATAAAAAAAATCCCCAATATGGACCATATTGTCCTTATTCAAGGCCGCATAAAAGCCCCACGAAAGCGTGAAAGTTCGTAAAACTTATTTTAAGTAAAAAAGCCTACCATCGTTCTAAAGGTAAAAATTTGTCCTAACTTAATTTAGCAAAAATTGATTTTTTGACAGCCCGTTTTACGAGGCATGGTTTCGAGATTTCCGAAAAAACCAACATGAGGCTTGCGGTACTGAAAAAAATTTTTTTTCGAAAAAAACATTTTGCGGGAACACTTTTCGCTTTAGGTAGGTAGTCCTGATTTTTTTTTTCAAGCGAATCGCGGATGGTCGAGCGCCAAGGTTGGGACAGTTGGCATGGAATAACCCATAAAAAATGTGGTGTAGTGGGAGGAGGCTCCTTAATAACGCGTGTAATATTACACGGCCGAATCGTAGAATCGCACCAGGCGTCAAAACAGTGAATTGCGCGATGAGCCGGTGGTTTAAAGCCGTCCATCCATTACAAAGTGTGTACGTGGCACCTTACGAACGCATAGTTGGTACTTCGCCAATTTGCAAAAGGAACAATTATGGCGTAGTGGGCGCCTCGCAAGTGTACTTGCAATAGGCATTCTAGGATAATTTAAAACGGCCAAATGTTCCTTTCCTTGCTACACGGTTGGAGGCGATGCGCACAGGCCCGATTACGCTATCGCGTTCTGCTCTTGCAAGCGAAGCTCAAGTGTCCTCCAAATTTCTGTCCTCTCAAACAACTTTACGCTTAAAGTAGCGCCTAAGGCTTAATGCAAACTTCGCTTTCACCACCACGGCAGCGAGCATCCGTGTCAGCCAGCACTCCAATTACAAACTCCTAATACTGAAAGCGCTGTCCAATAAATATTCGGAGTGACATTTTCAAAAACGCATACCGCTAAATTGAGTAGCATCTAACGTCCCAAATTATCAATGTCTTGGCAGCTCTCATAAACTGTATTCGTGACCATCATTCCGTGTGGGTGAAGCAACGCACAGGACTAGGATTAAGAAAGACTCAAGAAAAAACACCATGCCTTTCTTGTTTCTTTCCTAGTCCTAGCCTTCTGCGCTGCTTCACCCACACAGAATGATGATAAACCATAACTCGCCCAACTGTACACTTTACTGAACATTTGTGACCTAAATATGTAGGCGTGAGTTGACCGCGTAACAACCACTATAGCATTGCGCTTTGCCGTATGCGTGACAAACGCCTATTTGACATAAAACGCCTTACAAACAACAAAAAGATAATGTTTTCGTTTCTTTCAGCGTGCATTTTGTAGGGTCTCTTTTATTCACAGGCGAAGTCTTAGACAGCTCTCGCTCTCAGTTGGACTGCTTTCTTTTTCCACGTAGGCCGTAAATACGTCTCAAAAACTATGGGTGTACGTACGGACCACGTCTAATATTTACACGCTCAACACAGACCAGAAGATTAGCGTGAAGGAAACTTGTACGAACGACTTGAGAATAGAGCTCTTAGGGGACAAATACAAATACTTGGAGAGAGCGAAAATGGACCACCACTGGTAAGCATACCTGCGAAATTATCAAGCAGTACTCTAAAAAAGAAAGTTAAACCGCACTCTGACTGAATATACGACGTTTTTTCACAATAAAAATATTAATATATACGACAGTAAACAAGCCTTCTTCGACAAATTAAACACAGTACGGGCAAAAGAAGGTACATTTCTGAGTATGGTATGTTTATATAATTATAAAATCGTCATAATCCGATGATTATGACACCGACATGCTGACGAAGTTTGGCACCGCTAAGCCGGCGCTGGAGACTGGTATTCACTTGCAACGTCAGAGTTCCTTGTAACATTACCGTACTTGTAATGTCACGCTCGAAAGCAGGAGCGCGTAAGGAGTGTTTTGAACAACTGACATCTTTGCTGAGAAGGACACAGAGTAACAATAGTGTGTTCAACTCAAAACCAATCCTTGGCACAGCTTATGCAAACAAACGTTCGACGGCATGTAAGGCTAAGGCAATCGTCATGTAAGGCTAATGTAAGGCTAAAGAAGCACTCGCACGTACTTAAAGGACGGGCGAAAGAGGAAGAGTTCGCAATTACAAACCACCCCCTAGGATCTGTGTAACAATATGTTTACCTAAGCCTATTAGGAACTCATAGTGGAAAACAGCGCGAACAACGAAGACGAGAAAGACCAAACAGGACTAGCGCTGGCTACCAAAAACTGCGTTTATTTTTGCTGTAGAATTATTTACGCCCTCTGAAAAGGTGACAGACTGAGGAGAGAAGGTTTTCCTAACACAAGCGCACATGCCCTGATTTATTAAGTAGCATGAAACACTCATCTGCGGAGATACTGAATATCTTTTTCTGTGTGATTGATTGGGAGCTGATACGTGAATTACCTGGAGCATGCAGGGCAAAGACTTCATAAATATCGCGGGCGCGGTATCTCGGTAGCGGTGCACAATGCCCGTCTGGTGGAAGTATGGGGTGCAACCACATTCTGTACAATGTATTGCCCAGTTGCTACCGGCTTGCGGGAACATTCTAACAACATTAGAACTAAAACAGGTAGCAACTTGGCAATACATTGTGCCTGAACGATAGTGACGTTGGCTACAGGCTCCACGTGTGTAAACGTGCAAGCGCTAATAACCAGTCGGAACAGATCATTATGCTCGACAACATCATCCTTTAATGAACAAATGAATGTTGTAAGTAGGACACGTTCAAAAAATCAAAAATAAAGCACCGCAACCTTATAAACACTAGGCTCCAGGCCCGTAGCATGGGAATGTGCCCAAAGCCCCCCCCCCCCCCCTCCCCCGAGATTTTCGTGGCTGTTTTTTTTCCGAAAATCAATACCAATAAAAATACGTGTATTTGCCAAGCCTTCAGTCAGCAAGTGCCCTCCCCCCCACCTCCCTGCCCCGGAAAAAAAATTTCTGGCTACGGGCCTGCCCCTCTCTATTCTTCTTATGCGTGACTTCAGTTACCAGACTGAAATGCTCGCAAGAAATCGCTCGCTAAAATCTGCTGGCTTCTATTTCTTTGTGCCTAACCTTCATACTTCCACTGCAAATTATCCCCATTAGAAAACGACGATTTGATAATAATAATAATAATAAAAATAATAATAATAATAATTTAACACTTATAGCGCACAGAGGGGACAGGAACACAGAGATATGACGTGGACGCTTGTTAATTTCCACCAACAATGGAGACTGCGGGTAAAAGGCGCTTGAAACACAAACAACATGACAGAGGCCCGCAGCCACCTCTACAATGCAGTCAGCGATAGCCCACATTTTCAGAAAAAGAAAAGAAAATCATGCAGGACACATATTCAGTATACGAACTATCCAAAATATTTATACATTTTCATTTTAAAAAATACAGTCACATCAGCAACAAAAATGAAGAAAGCAGGATATTACTCTAATTTACCATGTGAGCATAGAAATGCTCGCGCAGTCTTCGTGCAGAAGTTATTCGTATTTCAATGTCTAGTTAAGTAAATGAGTTCAAAAGGGTTGGTAGTGCGTAGGATATTCTCTTCACAGAATAATTTGCCCACGCAGTGACCACCTTCCACTGTTCTGTGTGACGAGTGCCTCATGAATGCGTTTTTTTTTTTTTTTGCTAGTTTAGATAACTCATACAAATACTTTAAATTTTCTTTTATCTCTCGCTTGAACGCTAGACTTCACTTATAATTAGGCTATAAAGGTTAAGCAAGCGCATTATCTTTGCTTTCAAAAATAAATCCGAAGTGTGGCTATTATGCGGTACGTTAAAACGTGCTCGTACAAACTTTTTCTGAAGTATACGTAGTCTTTCAATATTTGTATATGTCGTCGTACCTATACCGAAAAAAAAAGTAAGGTAGAAAGAAAGAGTGCTGTAAACAAGAAGGTTTATTTTAAAAGGTAACATAAATCTGTGACGCACCATTTTACCGAACACGGGAGATAACTTGCCTGAAACCGACTCGATGTGTACATCCCATAGGTCGGCAAAACTTGTGGAGGTCACTCAGACTCACTCATGAAATATATTTTGCGCTTAGGGCTCACTCGGACTCGGACTCACCAAAATTTTTTCTGAGCTGGACTCACACTCACGAAAATTTTCTGCAGCCGGACTCACTCGGACTCAAACTCACCAAAATATTCCTCACTCGGACTCACTCAAGACTCAGGCTCACCGCTCGATCTGAGTCTGAGTGAGTCCGAGTGGGTCGACTCATGAGTCCGTTAGCCTAGAATTATCTTTTTCGACCATGGTGTCAATGCTCTATAACACCAATATCTCACGTAATCGGTGCTCTTCTTGGCGCCTTTTGATATTAGTACCTTCGAATACGAGTTCTGATTGCTCTTAAACCAGTAAGGTCATGTTTCTTGAAAGAGATGACAACATAGGATATATTTATCAAGAACTTTCTTGGAAGAGTTGGCAAGGGCGTGGGTAGGTGAATGCACTCCTCTACGTAATTCGCGCCTCTGATCAATAAATATTGAAATAGTGCATGAAAGATACTGCTTTGGAATATGTGTGAGTACACGTGAGTATAAACGTGAATCCAGGCAAGGCTGACAGTAATGTTGAAGATGGGTAGATGTGACCATACATCGGCAAAAAAAAGTGGAACTCATTCAGACTCACTCAAGTAATACATCTTGAGCTTTGTACACACTCGCACTCAGACTAGCCAAAATTTTCCTGAGCCGAACTCCCTAGGACCCACACTCACCAAAATTTTCTTCAACCGGACTCACTCGGACTCAGACTCATGGTTCAATCTGAGTCTTAGTGAGTGCGAGTGAGTCGACTCATGAGTGAGTTGGCCGACCTATGGTGCATCCCAATACATATTTTGCGTAAAGGTAACCCAGTATTTTTACACTGTTTACTATTCAGATTCTTTCAAGTGCATAAAGAAGGGTGGTGTGATAGCAAGCTGCTTAGATTCCGGTTTAAAAATTACGGCGTTGGTCTATTTTTGTATTAATTTGAAGTGCTTTCTTTTCAGTGCGTCATACTCTCAGCAACTACACAATCTCTTGGCGTTCATTTCTAAAACTTCTCATGCTATTAGAAAAACAAGCTTGCTCATCTCGCGTTTTTTTTTATTTCTCCGCTAGGGAACCAACTTTCTACTATGCGACGTTTGTTAATGACACGGATCCACCGAAGTCAATGATAGTGAAAGATGAACGAGGTAAGACGGTTGAATTCTAACACGCTCTAGAGAGGGCATAATGCGCGTCATCGGTGCATGTTTTAAATTAACATTTGTGTTCAACCAACAAAAATGTAAAGGGGTTACTGCTGCAAATACGTGTAGTTTATGAAAGCCTGTTAATGCAGTGATATTATTGAAATTTCACAAAAGGCCAACGCCCTATTGTTAGGGGCAAAGCACCTTAAGACCGCACAATGTCCGTAAACCGCCGTCCGGCGTTTACAGCAAATGTAGCGCAGGTGCAAAACATCTGCGAACAACAAAAAGGTTATTAAAAGGCTGTTAACCAGAACAAAAAAAAATAAAAGGTCACAACACCGTAAGAACGTTGACATTTAACCACCCATCAATCAAAACATACGACAGAACAAACGGTTAACAAGAACAAAATAAAAGGCTGTTAACCAGAACAAAATAGAAGACCACGATTCATGATCCGATGCACACTGCTTCGCCTCATCATCAGTATTCACTTCATGGATATGCGTATTTTTTTAATAACTGTTTCTCTTAGTGGGCTCTACGAATCTATGCACAAAAAAGAGAAAAGTTCGAAAATGGGAAAACAGCGAGAAAGGACGGTTCACAAAGGGAAGAGAAAAAACATGCGACAAGCGCTGTCGCGCGTCTCGTGTGGAGAAAAAATGTTTGAAGCTTCACCAAGCATTGGGGATCTGGGCACAAACATTGCTACCACTAAGCTTATTCGACAAATGCTCACGGGCCGACAGAAGGACGACACTGAGTCACTTGGGCATGTGGTGCCTGCAGTAGGAAGAAAGCAAGCTTCCATGCGGCTTAGGCTCTTCAGTGGTTCGCAAAATATCAGGATATGTCCGATATTTTCCCAGCGGCACCTGAATTCCAGAGCCGAAATTCACGGCAATCTCCCAGTGAACTCCCGAAACAAAAACTTGTACAACAGGCCATGTAACACTGCAGTTGGCAGTTCATAGCACGCGTAGTCGGAAGGTGGTGGAGTTGGTCGCCACCGCCGAAAGCAGTTTTTTGCCAACGCTCTTTGTTCTCCATCCCATAATCAGTCCACTCCATTATATAACTACAAATAATTACCTCCACACTAAATTCCTTATCCGCTCGCGCCATAAGGTTATGCGTAACAAAAACGTTCACTTCTTTCGTTCGCATTATACTGGGGCTCTTGACACCGGAAGGCTGGATGGCTCTAGTTAGTTTGCAACAATTTATTAATGAGCCACCTACTCGTAAAGTTCGCTTACTACGTGATGTCATCAAGCAAAAATAAATTAAGGCATAGCTCAGCATAGAACATAAAATCAGAAAGAAACAAAGAAGGCTGCGGAGCTGGGCAGCCTTCTTTGTTTCTCTCTGGTTTTCTGTTTCTTCCCTCCTCAATTTCTTTCCTGTTCTCTTTTCCTGTTTATTTTGTGTTCTACACTCTTTATTTCTATTTATTTCTATTTTTCTTCCTATTCTGCTACCTTTATTTCTCCCTTTCTATTTCGCTCTTGCTTCCTGTTTCAATTTTTATACGTGGTTTGTGCTGTCGTTTTTCCCTAGTCATAGTAGTAGTGTTCCCGCGTTACAGAATCATCAAATCGCTCAAATAACAAGAGGAAGAAGGCTTCTCTTTGGCCGCGCGCTCAATATACTACATTTGGCTATGCTATGTGTGGTTCTGCCCGCGTTGCGCCAAGCGACGGCCACAGCATACGACAGCCGGCCCACCTAAAGTGATCCGCACTTAAAAAGTTCCGCATATCGCATCATGGCCACCAGTGGCGGTACCTAACACTCCCTGGGTTACATATTGCCACGACCTAGTAGGGGTGGAGGATAATATACAAGTTTGCAACGCACATCGATATGATCATGGAAATGGCGAGGTGTATTATAGCTGAGGAAGAGGAGCCGGCTGCGCCCACGAGGAGCGATGGTCCCAGCGCATGCATGAAAACACTCTGACTGCATGAAATACTCTCACTGAAACACTGACTCATTTTGAGACTGAAGATCTGCGGCCTATTGATCTAATAGAAGATGAACTCCAGCACAGAAAACAACGGACATTGAAAAACAACGCGAGAGGACAAAACTGGACGGACTTCTATTGCATAATTTATTGTTTGGACCCGCATTCACTTCATGAGCATTACAGCGGGGCGAGGGCGGTGAACAACTGAATATTCGTTAAAATTCGTTAAAATTCAGTTGTAAATCCAGCTTTGCCCTGTCGCTTTCTTTTTCTGTGTCCGTTGTTTTCTGTCCTGGTGTAAGGTAGAGATACTGCTGAACCCTTAAATGGAAAAACGCTTCACACTTTACTGCAAGACGTTATTGAATAATAATGTGTAGTCCAACCTTTATTAACAACAGATTATTCAATAACACATAATAAAATTTATTTACTTTCAGAGAACCGTACACCTCCTGTTGTATCTTTAACAAGATTTGAAAATGCAAGCAATACGCAAAGATGGCACGGGTTGCGGCTTAGTATGCATGAATGCTTTTTTTTTTACTTTATCAACAGACCTCCAAGTGTGATTGCGTGGGTAATTTGAGCTTATAACTATTTGTTTTCAGCTGGCAGTTGACCTTCCGCTTAACAATGTTAATTATGGATATTTGAAAGGGCTTTCTTTGGCACCATACGAAACCGCTTGGCATCGCTAGAATAAGATATGTTGTGGCATTTTGACATTTATTAATGGAGAGTGCCAGACGGGGCACAAGTGAAAATACGCGTGTCTTGAAAGCTCATTTTTCCTCGTTTTTGTACAGGACAACCGCTGCTGCTTAAAACACTGCAATTTTCCGAAGTTGGTAATCCACAAAGGTGCAACGTATTTTTTGTAAAACTGCTGAATGCAGAGCTTGGAGACGGTGAGTTTTTTATTTGATGATGCTCTTAATCGGAGATTCCGAATTTAATTCATAGGCGAAACCACGATGAGTAAAAGTGCTGACAGGACAGCTTGACCAGAAAAATTTTACTCACAAGGTGGATGAACGGACGTGTGTCTAACGTTGCATAATTGATTAGCGCGTCGACCGATCTAGGAAGTAAGGAAAGAAGCTGCAAAGGGCACTTGCTTTCTTTTCTATTCTTAACCGGTTGACAAAGCTGTTGCCCAAATTCGGCCACAATGTCAGCTTCATGAAAGCGGATACAGTCATTTCAAAACGCGAGAAGAAGCGTACACTGAACCAGCTTTCATAGTGGACAGGGTTGCCGTTGGTGGCTACTTTGCGCCAAATTGGCTACTTTTCGACCCCGTCTGGCGAGAAAAATTTGCAGTTGGAGCCATGGATATTTTCTGGCTACTTATAAAGTGCTGATTTGGTGCATTAAATGGTCTTTTTTTATCATTTTTGCAGACAAAATACATTGTTTTTAAGCTTTTCTCTCGCTTCAGTCGATGCGTAGGTCGTCCTCCACCCACCAGGCTGGTGCGCATCGAGGCACCCTTACGCGACGCTTAGCGCGTCTCCAAATACGGAGTGGCGAAGTTGCGTGCATGGTTACGAACGCGTGGCCAGCCCGGTGCTCAAGCTTCCCGCCATCCATTGTGATGCTACGCGCAAGTTTTACTAACAATTTTGATGCGCAGTGTGTATTCTCGTGTAAACTTGGGAAAACAGACATTTGCAACAAAATTTAGCTGGCCTGTTCATCTATACAACCAAAATTTGGTCTGCAGCTTCAACGAAAATCTGTTTCAACTTTACATGTTTCTTCTGACTTGCTCGCTGGGAATATTCTAACATAATTTTGTGTCTGGCAAGAACTCATATTTTCTACATAAAGTATATACACGCGCAATGAATTTATCATAATTCGTTCATTTAAGTTATTTCCAAATTATCGGTGACTTTCTATGTTCTTGCTTATTCAAAATGCTATTATTTATTGATCAATACTAAAGAATCTGCTCATAATACCACTCATGTTCCATGTGGCTACAAATTTGGCGATAAAATTAAATAGCATGGCTACTTTGGCTACTTTTCGCTTGAGTTCTGGCTCTTTTTTCAAGTACACCCAACGACAACCATGATAGTGTATCTCTTTTGGATTGCAAAGAATTACTGACGCACTTTGTGGTATGTACAACTAAAAGCAATGAATGAGGCGAATGATTTTTTTTCTCCGCCAGAAGTCTGCGAAACAATTTGTAGCGAGAGGCACCGACCATCTTGACACTAGCAGGGTGCGTCCATGACGAATTCGTAGATGGTAGAGGTCTACACATCACGTTTCTACCACCAGAAGGCCTCTGGCTAAATGAGGTTAAACCTGACGGCCCTTGCGCAGATCCTCTGGACGGCCAGGATTTGAGAGGTCTGGTCCTATAGCCATTCATGAACTGCTTCTTTTTCTCTTGGGTGAAACGGGGACCGGCATAGGCGCAGCCCCACAGGACATGCTCGAAGTTCACATAACCATCACACAGGGGGCCGTGCGGACTTGGAAACCTTTCGGGGTACATTGTGTGCAGTGCCGCAGGGCTCGGGTAAGTGTGTTTGTAGAAATCTGAATGTCACAGCCTGGGCCTTGTGCAGCAAGGCATGCGGCTGAGGCTAGGAATCTTCTTGAGATAGAATGATGCTTGCATATCTCGTTGTACGAGCAGAGAGGCTCGGATCACCCAGGAGAAGACGCGTTGCCCAGCATACAGTCAGTCTAATCTCGTGCAGCCGAGTGCGCTTCCTCGTTGGGGCTGAGCGTGGCACCCTGAATGGTTCCAAGGTGCACAGGAAGCTAGGCCAATGAGTGATGGTTGAGGTCTTTGACATTTTGAATGGTCCGTAGGGCCTGGACAGCCACCATGGCCATCTGAAAGGCCCTGTTAGCACCCTTGGTCTCTACACCGGCCGTCGATATACACCGTCCATCAGTGCAAGAGCAATGCCAGCATGCTGTGCCACTCTGGAACTAGAAGTGGAGTTGGTAACGCAGCTGATGTCTTTGAAATCACAGTCGACGACCACTGAGGAGAAGTCTCCTTGGGCGTACGGAGCAGCGTCTGCGAAGCATGTTCGATCCTTGTGAATGTTTCTAACCCGAAAGTGTTTTATGCCGGAGTGCACCAAGACCTTGCTGACGTCGGTAAAATGCACGCAGACAGAATACAAAGAAAAACTAAAAGAAAAGTTTCATCTATGCCGGTCGTTGAACCTACAACCTGACCGCTGGTGATGATATGTGCCGGGTGCTCAACCCATTGCGCTACCGACACATATGCACGGTGCTTCAGAAATGCGCCTTATATCTCTTAAATCTTATATCGCCGCGCTCTTGGATGGCGGGGGGAGGTGTCACCGTCTAGGATGGGTGAAGTAGAGTACTCAATCATGCAAGGATGGGTGAATTGGAGTACTCAATCATTCACTAACGATCCCTGACAGGGACCACTTCGGTAGTCTCAGCGCAGCGGATGCTTTTGGTGGAATCTTCCAGGAAACTTTGCCGCCTGCTCCTTCGAGGGCGATGGCACCGACTAAGAAAAGTGCTGCATTAGAGTGGCCCTGCAACACTTCCCCAAGTAATCATCGAATCACTTCATTAAATGAGTTCATTGCTTCACGAATCGACTACCACCGCATTTTTTTTTCGAATCCGTCAAGTACGAGCGGAATTACAGGGATTTGTCGCACATGTTAAGCGGTGTCTCTCTACTTTTGTACCAGCCAGCGCTCTGAAAGCTACACAGGTGAGGATGACAAGTGGGCAAGTCTGTTCGTCTGTGCGCGTCAGGACCTTGAGCATTTCTTCTTTTTTGTTTGAACGCACGGCTTACTTTCACTGTTATCGCTAGCGAGCTAACGGGCATGTCGCGCCATCCCGCGGCGGCCGCGGTAACTATGCAGCTCTCGGTGCTCGAATCAGCCAGTGGCCGTGGGCTTCGGGTTCACGGCGCGGTCATTTGGGTCTATGGAATCATTTGTCGGAAGAAGAGCGAGCGATTTCCAGCTGACTTTTAGAATTAGTTGTAAATCCCCGGCCGCACGCCGAGCTATCATTTTCGGCTCACATGTTCTCAAGGGCCTCGACTACATCGGCAGCGTTTTCTGATCATGTTCAAAAAGGGTTGCAGGGCTCCTTTAACTTCCGCAGAAAGACAACGACGTCGCGGGCGAATGTCGCGCAAGTGAGTGTTTTGGCGCAGAGAGAGGCACGTTAACGGGAAGCGAAACGCTTTCACGCGTTCATAGCTCAAGCTATCAACAATGCCCCTCGCGTTTCTCTTGAAGCAACGCATCACCGAAGCCACACTCAGTGTGCTATAAAAAAAAGATTCTAGAATGCACTGGCTCAAAATGACACTGAATTTCTCTGCGTAACAGGGGTGTAAGAGCTGATAAAACTCCCTGTATTTCCTAATATTACTCCTCTTCCGCTCTAACATTTGCCATGTCTACGATTCATTGCGACGCTTCTCGTAGTGGTCGTCGGCAATGAGCTCGTTACGTTCATCAGGATAGCGTGCCTCTCACTATCATTTTTAAACATGGAATCTTTTTAACTCCCCTTGTCGACGGCCTTGAAGTGACCTTCAGCCATGAGCCAGAACCGTTATCCGGGCATTGTTGCTTGAACAAACATGAACATTCGGGCATTCAACCGAAAGTTATGACGTACGCGGTCTCTGGCAGCTAAACCTTTCTACAGTACCGCATCACATAAGCCAGTTACGGCCCCAACAAGTTACAAAAAATATCGCTTCAGAGTTCTCGGCGCTTGTTCACACTTCTGCTGAAACAGGAACTTCAAGTACGCCGTAGTTTCATTCGCAATTTCCAATCAGGGTTGCCGTTGGTGGCTACTTTGCGCCAAATTGGCTACTTTTGGACACCGTTGGCGACGAAAATTTCCAGTTGGCGCCATGGCTCTTTTTTAAACATGTGGTTGTACTTATTCAAAATGGTTTTAGATGTGAAGCATCTTATGGCGAACCTTAATCCGGTGGTGGTGGTGGTGTGCCGCGTGCCCTCGCTTACTGCGCATGCGCAAACCCTTTCAAAAAATTAAAAATAAAAACCTCCTCTCCCCCTCTCTCCTCTAGGCATCCCTCTCCGCGGCAATCACACCCTCACTGCGCATGCGCCTCCCCTCCTCTCTCCCGCCTCTCTCCTCTAGGCATCCCTGCCAGCAGCGTCCACACTCCCCACTGCGCATGCGCGTCCCCCTCTCTCCTTTCCTACGCTCCCCCCTCTCTCGCCTCGCGACGCCGACGCAGGCAGCGTCTGCTAGCGAGTTTCTTGGTTGAAAAAACCGACTGCTCGCGCTGCACAACCGTTCACTGGCCACCCCGTATATATGGCAATGGATCTTGACCTGCAAGGTGGTGCCGGTGGGAGATTTCTCCTGTGCGTTGTTGAACAATAAAAATTCGCAGCGTGCGCGTTAACTAAAAGCGGACTGCAGGTCGCTGTGTCCAGTCGGATTCTTCTGTCTCTCATTGCCCATTAGCAGCGATTGGCATGTTCCAGTAGGTAACACCGCTCCATCACTGCGTGTTTTGCGCCTCCCTAGTTTTCTCTCCTGCGCAACGCTGCGATGAGCGCAAGCGTCAACGCCGCCGCCAGTGTAAGCGTTAGCGCCCGCTGCTTCACATCTACACATGGTTCCCTTTAGCGGGAGATGGTGTAATTTTTTATTTATTCATCAATAGTAAAGACTCGGTTGATAATACCACTTCTGTTCTATTTGGCTAGAAATTTGGCGATAATACCAAATGACATGGCTACTTGCGCTACTTTTGGCGTGAGTTCTGGCGCCTCTTCATGTCCACCCAACGGCAACCCTGTTTGCAATGGCGATTTTGCAAAGGTAGACAGGGGCACTATACTCGCACTTTTAAACTCCAGCGCCAAGCCTGTGCTCTTATAAACGCCGGTGTCTACGCGCATCCGCAGCTAATCGCGGAGGCAATGGTTTAGCGGCGATGATTTCCGCGTCTTTCGAGAGATGGCGCCACACTGCGGGCGGCGCACTGCGCCGCGTGGAGCTAATGATGTGGCTGATAGCATATTCAGCGAATCTGGTTTGCCAGTAGATATTTCATGCTTACATGTACAGTCTATTACGAGAAAGCCAGGCATCTTTTGTTAGTGTTGTGCACAAGTTATAACGTAGAACCACCTCCCCTAAGGCAACATCTTGATATACACAATAACTAATGTATCAGCAAGGCTACTCCTCAAAAGGATGCTGCTGAAAAATGACAGCACCATCTGTTGAGCTATCGTGCATTTGCGTGCAGTTCCGATAACTTACGATCGTTTTATCGCGTCATACTACATACATTACATGCGCAATAGAATCACGTTCTTCACGACATAATCGCTGTTGTCCCGTTGAATTTCAGATGTCAGAGCCTGTGAGATGTACATTTCCAATGATTATATTGACAAAGGTCCCTTCACGAAGTTGCAGCACTTTCTTCAATCACCGTTGCAAGACTAAGAAGTATCAAATATACAAGAGAAATTGCAGGATAAGGTATAATTCATTAGAAAACAACTTTGGAAACGGC
This sequence comes from Rhipicephalus appendiculatus, assembly GCA_030522465.1. Taxonomy (NCBI): domain Eukaryota; kingdom Metazoa; phylum Arthropoda; class Arachnida; order Ixodida; family Ixodidae; genus Rhipicephalus; species Rhipicephalus appendiculatus. The sequence goes on along the minus strand of JALIZH010008736.1, from coordinate 12,459 downwards.
AATATTATTACGTAATATATGTTCTAAAACATTCATCTTTGCTTACGCTTGTGGGCTAATAAAATATTTCCCCTTGTTTCAAATATGTTATTTAAAACAGTGAAAATGACATACATCATATCGTCCAACAGGCTCCGTTACGCCGAGAATAAATATATCGAATCTTACCTAAATTGAAGATGCATTGCCTCCTCGCTTGGACTAACCGCTCCATAGATACATGGGAATAGTGTAAGTGATTCAGTTTCTTCCTTTGAGGAATTGAATATTCTTTAAGGAAATAAAGGTTCCACAGCGGCACCTATCATTCTCTCTTGCAAAAGCTAACTGCCACATTTTTGGGATACCACCGTAGAGTACTCACACATTCATACATAGAAAAATATTTTTAATTACGCTTTGTTATAGGGCTATATTAACGTGGAGAAAAGTTTTACGACGGAGCACGAAATTAGCTAAAGTAATACTGTCAGGCTTCCCAATCCTTGCGAAATCTTTCTTAAATGTGTTCTAGTTTTATTAAGTCCTTGTTTATAAAAAAAAAGAAGCAACTCAATTTTTAGTATTTATTGAAAGAAATATTCAACCTACAATAACAACACTCAAGAAAATCCACGTACCGGTCGACTTTAGCCACTTTCTTGCCTCAGACATGCTTTTCCACCGTTTATGGACATCACAACGGCCCTCCCACGTTAACTAGCAAAAAGACCCACCGGAATACCCTAAAGTGAAGTCACGTGCTATGGCAGACGCCGAGTTGATGAACGAAAGAATTGTGTTAATTCACGCCACGTAAGGCTATTTTACGAGCATCTGGAACACTAGACATTTTGATATCATTACAATGCGGCTTAAGCTACTACGGTCCAGTTAAAACACTTCAGAAATCTAGAACTTATCAATCAATCATTTGCACCACCATTACCAGAAAACGAGTGAAAAATCACACTACATAGCGTCGAGAACGCCCGCAATTGTAGGGCAGAGCAAAACAATTCCAAGGCAGACGAAAACAGTTATCTAAGTTTCGCTATAATTTTAGCTCACGCCTTTAATGCGTATAACGCCGTAAAATAAAAAAAGTGACGCAATCTAGCGACGTAATCTAGCGCTGAGTTCACGCCGGCAACTTGCACATGCCGAAAAAGCAGCAAATTTTCCAGCGCATCGCTAGAAGACACGGGCTGCTCGTCGGTTCCAGTTGTACGAGCATGCAGATCTCCTGGTTCCTCTGGTAGAAAGGCCTGTACTCCGTTCGACCCGAGAACTCCTCCAGGGCCTTACGGGCAGACCTCGTGTACAGCTGCCACACCGCGCAGCTCTCCTCTTTCTGCGGCGAAGTTCAGCGTTAAGATTCGCCGAGGCTGTCCAACTGGAGCTAGTTGACAATTTGCTGCTTACGTGTACTTGATCGTCATCACCCGCTAACCTTTTGTGCAATGCGGTATGAAGCCCTCTCCCAATGACCCCCAACCCACCCTGCCTTGCGCGAGCCAGTTCCACTTTGTCACTTCATACAACCCTTTGGTCTTTTCGGAAGCACTTACTATCTTGATATTCATCCCCGCGCTCTAATTGACGATCGATTATCTGTCCATTTCATGACGTCACATCTCAAGGTCCTCTTTTTGTCTTAATGTCTAATGTAGAATACTAGTTACACCTGTTCGTTCTCTGAAACACTCTGCTGTCTTCATCTCTCTTAAAGTTACGCCAATCATTTTACGGCCCATCACAGGCTGTGCAGTTATTTTTTCCTCGAGTTTCTTTCTTATTCTTCCAGCATCTGCCCCACATGTTTTCTAACCCAAATAACAACAAGGTAACACGGGACAAGCATGTGCTTTTTATGTGCTTCGTGTATGGCAAGCATGTTATTCTGAAAGTTTTGTTAAACGTTGAGCACGCGCTTTTAGAGCAGGCCAATGGTGGCTTGCAGATTCCTTTGCAAGGGCAGCCATTCAGAATGGTGTACCTTCCGCTTTTCCTCTCTCACAACCACCAAAGGACTCAGGTTGAGATATGCTACGAACAGGACATACCTGCAGATACGTTAGCAGTCCCACCAGGGCGTCGATGGACACCATGCGCCGCACCGTCAGCGCCACCATGTCATCGAGGAATTTGGCCCTGCTGTTCACGTTTAGGACCGTGTGGTTCTTTAGCAGCTGACTCGTCAGGAGGGCCACGTTGTCCGTGTCGTACTGGACGCGGAAATAGGACACTGTGGCCACGTTCACGAGGAGCCACGAGGAGCCGATATCTCGCGCCAAACTGGAAGATGCAAGGCGAACATGGCTTAATGAGAAGCTGTACGCGCGGTTGCGTGAGATATCGCCGGGCCTGGCGATGCATTTCCATGCTCTCCTGCCCCTCCACGTGCTTCGACAGATTATCCGTAAACAGTAAGAAAGGTTCGAAGAGACGCTAAGGAATATGAAAACTGCTGCAGATCCACGAAGTGAATGCTGATGATGGAGCGAAGCTCCATTGACGAAATGATAAACGATATAAACAATGTTTATGAAATCCATCTGTCCATCTGTCCGTGCATCCGTCCGTCCGTCCGTGTATGGACGGACGGACGGACGCATGCACAGACGTACCGACGGACGGACAGATGCACGGACGGTCGGATGGACAGATGGACGGACGGACGGATGGGCGGACAGATGCAGGGACAGAGTGCGGTCTATTCTAAACCTATATGCGCGTTATGAACGCTCTATCTACGGTTTATGTAACACCTGTGTTTCGGTCCGACGGGGAGCTACGACAACGGCGTCAACGGACATCGTAAGAGCCTAAGGAGCTTCGCTCCTAAAAAATCAACCAAAGGCAATACTCGAATCGGGCTTACGCATAGCCCCCCATCTGGACCTCCTCCACAGGTGTGGTAGTCGCTGGCTCTGTTCTGTACGCAACTACACAGTAAAACGGCGCATTGTGCCAGAGTATATCCTCAAGAACAGCGCAATTCACATAAGGTAGCAAATTTCTCCTTGCCTACCTCGGTGCGTACGCTTAGTTCGTCTTTCACTAGTACAGAGCAGTTCATTATTATACTATCACCAGGATCGGCTCGTTCTGTCAGGCACAGCCAATCACCATTCAACGAACATATAAAGGTGCGTATACACATGCGACCAGACATCACTTGACTTTATCACCAGATATCACCTTTGACTCCATCTGTTAATTGAAAAGATTTCTCGAGCTAAATACGCGCACGACGGTGTCTCGCACTAAAATTTGGCGCGGTCCTTAACTTCTCTATAATTCCCCCAAATTTCGGCGATACATTTTTTTTTCGCAGCCATCAGCCTCAACAGTTTCAGTTTCAGTTTATTTCGGACATAGTTACATTACATGAAATATGTCCACGAGGCAAGGCAAAAGGAGACTCGTATGTCTCCTGACGAGGCCTTCACCCCGGACTTACACGTCGGACAGCCAGGAGCAAAACCAGAGAAAATAAGTAGAATCCTCCAGAGAAAAGAAGTACAGAGAAACCAGAGAAAATAAGTACAATGCTCATTGCACAGCTTATATGAACAAAAATGAACAGTAAAAACACTTTAGAGCAAAAATTATACAAAGTTTAAATTGTTCGGGTTTAACAATTATACAGTTATGCAAATATACAAAATTGCATAATTTTCGCGTTCATATAATAATTGTCTCGTCGAATAACGCGAAACTTCTCCGTCTTCAGTGCTCCTGACAGGATGCCTGCCCGAACACCTGAGATGGCGCAACTAGTGCTCACCTGTATCGCTGGATGGTTCCCCTGAACCAGAGGGCGCCCTCCTCGGGAACGCGGATTCCTCCCTGCACGTCCAGCACGAAGGGCACCGGCCACACAAGCGTGTCATTGCACTCCATGTCCTCGAAGCACTGCCAACCCTGCGGGTGCCGTTTTCATTCCAGATCAGCGTAACCTTCGAGTATCCACAGGCCCTATTCTTAGAGCGACAGAAAGTTGAGCTGGTTGGTAGGCTAAGGCCCGTATTCACAAACGCTCCTCGACTCGAAACTCGACCTCAAGGGATCCTCCAGACCTTTCGCGTTGCAGAAATCGCAACGTGAAACGGTCCTCAACGATCCCTTGAGGTCGAGTTTCGAGTCGAGGAGCGTTTGTGAATACGGGCCTAAGTATTCGTCACGAAACAGAGTGGACGTTGAAACACAGACACAGGAGACGAGAACAAGACAACACAAAACCGCCCGCGGTGGTAGAGTGGTTACTATGCTCGGCTACCGACATGATGGTCGAGGGTGCGATCCCGGCCTGCGGCGGTTGTATTTTCGATGGTCGTGAAAAGGCTACAGGTCCGTGTAATTAGATTTAGATGCACGTTAAAGAACCCCACGAGGTCGAAATTTCCGGGGATTTCCACTACGGCGTGCCTCATAATCTTATCGTAGTTTTGGCACGTTAAACCCCAGCATTTGTAACAACCACACAGACGCGAACTACTAATTGAAGGGGCGCCCAGTGGCCGAAAAGAAGGTAGACTACAACTTATCTGCGCATGCTCAGGTATGGAGCGCGACCCGTCATTCGCGTGCACGTGCGGTATTAAGCGAAAGACGTATTGTTTCTTCTCATAGCAGTTAATCGTGTGTGCACGAAATAAACGCCAGATTTGATGCTTTGGTTACGAGTCTCTTAGAAGTAGGTTGCCCTCGCGTTGCTGTAGCCACTGTAGCTGAGCGTTTATAAAGGTCCTTCACTCCGTTATGTTCGAGCATAGTTGCAGAAAGCTTTGACGAGAAAATAATCGTAGTTATGCCTTACATTCGTTCCTTATCGACAGACTACAGGAGGTTGGAAGTAGATATGGTGTTAACGTTGTTTTGAGGGCCGCCAATAATTAGGTAATATTTAGCGCAAAGTGACACAAAGACGAGAAGGGAGGACACAACACGCTCCTCGTCCTTGTGTCCCTTTGCGCTAAATATTTTCCTAATGTCTTACCAACAAGGCCGAATTGCTCCCCTTGTGCCGCGAAAAAGCTACAGTGGCTAACGACCACTCAGTGCCAACGACCATTGAAAGCATATAGTGCACGTGCGCTCTGCAGATCTGATTTCACTGCCGTAGCCCAGAATAGAACGCGGGAACCTCCTGCGCAGAAATTGAGCACCGCTGCCACCGAATCACAGGTGGCGCACATATGCATGGAGAGACAGATTGCCTCGATGCCACGCCCGCCTCCCGTCGTGAGCGTGGTTACATAGAGTTTCCTAATAATACACTAGAGAGAAATCTGGCGCTAGTGCATATGGGAGCTGCAACTCATGGCGCTTCAGTCGGCATGGGAATGATGAGTAGTACACGGATTTGTCTAAACATCGTTCTTTCAGGTCCGTTTCGCTCCGTGCGGCCTGCAGTTGCTTTGTCGCAAGTAGAAGCTCAGCAAATGTCTAGCGGTTCCCCTTAACCTCTTCAGGCTCACCAATTCAAGTCGGCTAACGAAGTTCACAAAAATCCATTTTTTTATCTTTTTCCTTGGTGACCAGCCCATGTTCTCCCCAAAAGAAGCTCTTAGCTAGTGTAGGCCATTCCATTTCATATTCTCACTAATCTCAGCCTTCTCTCAATCTTGAGGCAAACACTGATATTTCTTTATTCAGATGTCATGCGGCACGCACTCCTTGTCCTGACAAGGACTATTGCCGACGATGCGTGACTTTGTAAAGCCCATAGGTTTTGCCAGTTTTAAACTCATCACTCATAGTCACTACACTTAACTTTAGCCTTATGCACCACGCTTTTATTCGTGTCACCTTGAGTAGCTTTTATAAGGGAGTCGACCAACAACCCTGTGTTTGGCGCTCTTTGGCCTGAGTTGCCCTTGCGCCATTAAAATTTACCATCATCATCATCCATTCTTTTATCCTAAACAAATGCCAAAATAACAATAAACAAAGCCACGATTGCGTTCGACGCCGCAACCACGAAGATTACAAAAATCCGTGTATTACCCAACATTCCCATGGTGGCTGAACGATCGCAGCACCCGAGCTCCCTCTAGTAAATATTGTAGGAAACCCTGTGTATGTTGACAACCATCGACCACGCCGCCGCCATTTAGTGTCGAACCAGCGGACGCAGACACACGTGTGCGCGCGTTGTGCTCTGGCGTTGTGTGATGATGCCGATTTAGCGCGTCCCTACATGCTCCGACACAATATGGCGGCGCTACCGCACGCGTCACCACCCTGTCCGAAGGAACGTTGGCATCGAGGCAACCTATGGCGAGATATAAACCGCGACTTTGCGAGAACTAAAGTTCTGGCCCGGCACTATGCTGGCCCACGTATCGGTTCCTCTTTACCGACCTGCTTCAGGACAAGTCCAGATCCACGGTGGTCGTTCACTCGGAGCACACTAAGCACGGGATAACCTCCGTAATCGAACCACGTGTCCATGTTGCGGGACAGCAACCCCGAAAGATCCAGTGTGCGCCACAGGAGCGCGTCGTCGGCTACTCCGTATTCGTTCTCCTTCATGTAGCGCCTGATGCCCGAGTGTATCCTGCGCGCAAAACAACAAGGATGCGTGCCGCTGCAAGACTTGACGCTTGGACACCCAGATCCCACCACAGAACAGAAACTACTAGACTAATAGAGCTGTGTGCGTTGGCATGATGTACTGCAAAACGCGGACTGGTAAAGCAACGATGGCGACGATGTCTTGTGGCAATGTTGTCAACTACGACATGCCACGGAAATGTTCACGTGCTGCCACGCCTCGGTGTTTTTGATCTAAGAAAATTTCGTTGAAAATTCAATCACAATCAAATACAGACAATGGTGGTTAGAACAGCGAAAAGCCAGCATGGGATGACATCATCCTAAAACTCGCCAATACTTACCAAAAAGGCAGCTAACTGGAGGCAACACTAACAAGCATTAGCCAGTATTTTACCAACGTAAGTCAACAGCGACCAATATTAGCGATCGTGCAGCCACACTGGGCTAACACTGCACAGTCCTTCCTATCATTACCATCATTTAGCTAACACCGGCCGACAAGGTCATCGCTAACCAGTGGTGATAGCATGCCAGTAACTGCGGTAGTTAACTTACACCAGAAGTGCAGGCAAAAGAAGCACTGGAAAACATTGCCTTCGAAAACTAAGAGATCCAAAGCACGTTCAAATATTGGAGACCCTTAAGCTTAGCCTTTAAGAGTTGAACGCGACAGATATCCGCACACGCGCACACACACAAACACACTATCGCCTTCCCAATAGCTATCCTGCCTTCGCTTCTTAGGGGAGATTTAAACTCTGCCGCAAGTAAAGCCAAACTGCGAACGCCCTCCGGCTCCTATCTTTAATTGCACCTACCTCGAATTTTCGCTCAAGGCCAACGCTGCTTCTTCACTCACAACCGAAGACGGCACCACCGACGCCGGGACAGGAATTTCTGCGATACACGCTCTTCAACGCTGTCGCGTTAGAGCGCTACGTAGTATCAGTTGGCAGCGCCAACAGCATAGGCTCCATGCAGACGTAATTAATCAAGGCGCCTCCAGAGGCAACAAGCGCATATTTCACGGGATGTTCTCAGCCGCTCGCACATGGGTGCAGTCGCGGAACGACGCCTATTCCGATGCCAATGCTTTTCGTGCATTTCGCACTTGGCCAGTGGTCAGAGCGACGGTCCGTCCGCGTTATCAACGCGATCAGCCAGCCGCGAGTGTTGGCGATAAGAATAGCATAACATAAGGCATAAGGCATCGCTCCGTGATAGAACCCCTTGCAGCGGCCGTGACAGTGCAATCACGGCTGCCGTTAGTTTCAAGCTGCCGCCGAGTTTCCTGCCGCGCTAGCCCGAAGGTGATAAGCTTTGATCGTTAGTGAGCGATGCGGTCCGCGCTACACGCGTGCAGTTTCGCTCACCGGGCTCGTCGCCTCCGCTGTCGTTCTCGCCAAGAATTTGATGTGGCCGCGTTCACCTGAGGGGTGCACGAAGTCTGGCGAAAAAAAAAATTCCCCATCTCCCGCTAAAGGGAACCATGTGTGGATGCCAAGCAGCGGGGAGATAATTAGCTTGAGCGGGAGGAACGTCGCCGCTCTCATTTCACGGCAGCGGTCCGGGCGCTCATCGCGGCGCTGCACAGGAGATAGAATGAGGCGCGTGTGCTCCGTCATTTTCATACCGCGGAACTACCGTGGCGCCCCCAGCGGAGTATGCAGCTGTCACACCACCTGTCATGCGCGCCGCTCCGTACAGAATTCCTAGAGGAAATGACGGGGGGGGACCGTAGGAGAGCAGAGAGAGGGGGGAGGGGACGTGCATGCGCTGTGGGGGTGTGGGACGCGGGAGCCGCTCCGTAGAGTAGAGGATTCCTAAAAGAGAGAGGGGGGAAAGGACGCGCATGCGCTGTGGGGATGTGGGACGCCGGAGCCGCTCCGTAGAGTAGAGGATTCCTAAAAGAGAGAGGGGGAAAGGACGCGCATGCGCTGTAGGACGCGGGCGCCGCTCCGTAGAGTAGATGATTCCTAGAGGAGAGAAAGGGGGTGAGTGTAGGAGAGGGGACGCGCATGCGCTGTGGGGGGTGTGGGACACTCCGTAGAGTAGGGGATTCCTAGAGGAGAGAAAGGGGGTGAGCGTAGGAGAGAAAGGGGGAGGGGACGCGCATGTGCTGTGGGACGCGGGACGGACTAAGCCCCTTCCAAACACATGCAAGCAAGATCAAGGAATGGGGTCAACCTGGGCGACAGACACCACCTGCCTAGCCATTGCTAAGCAACCTCTCTGCCAGGGCTGGGCAAAGATACTTTGAAATTGTATCGCGATACGATACAAGATACTCGGGCGAGAAGTATTGGAGATACAGATACAAGATACTACCGGAATGAATGTATCCGATACGATACTTCCCAATTGTATCTTGAGATACTTCGATACATTTGTAAATTTGCTATTATAGATCCATAAAATTAAGCAGCAAATGCCTATGTGCAGAAATGTTTAATGATAATGTCCTGATTGCAACCAACTTTGTTTATTTTAGGGAAAATATCTCTTTGAATCTTGAAAGTTCTGTCTTTCTTGCTCAATGTGCATTAATTTCCTTCCGAAACAAGTTATTGGAACATGTTTACTTGACAGCTCTTTATAAGCTGCGCTATCAGTGGTTTTGCTTGAGTCTTCTGGAAATGATGGGTGTCGCTGCTCTACATGGCGACGAGCTAGCGTGGTGCCGTCTAATTGCAAGAACTTCAATGAGAAGCCCGGTCACACACCGTACATCAATAAGAAGCCTCCGCATCATGGCACAAATACCGGTGCAGAGTCTTACCTTGTCCGTAAGCGTAGTTAGAGCTTTCGTAATACCACATCACCCGACAGCTGCAACGCAGCAACAACGCTGGCAGCGATATTTATTGAAGAAGCATCATGTGAAGACGATAACAATCGAGTCAGCGCATATAATTCGCTGAGGATATAAAACTGCAATGATTTTTGTCATACTCTAGTTATCTGCTAACGTAAAGCTTTCGTTAGCAACATGTTCACTAACGTGCAACATGTTCGTTAGCAACATGTTCACTAACGTGCAAATCTTTTGCCATTTCATCTCCGATAGCACTTGTGCCGTCCAGAAACTACCCAGATTTATTGTACCTCGCAAAAAACGTCGCAGGATGTCACTGCTATTCACACTATTGCAACTTTTAGCCCTGCTTACCTGCTTATTTAGCACTAAAAAAAAAAACTTTACGGTGACCTAAAAAAAAGGAAAACGAACATACCTAAGGGAAATAGCAAGGTCACTCGGAATATAAAAAGACGAACTTGAATAAGTATACAGGGTGTTTCACGTAAGTAGAACCAAATACTTAAAAAAAAACATTTAACCGCGATTGAATGAAACCAATGTGGCATATGGTTTACCGTCATGTGGCGTCAGTTATAGTATTTTTATATTGAGCTTAATTGGTTAATTAACTAAGGTCAATTATGCGACATCTTTTTAACATTCACTTTAGGGCCCACTGCGTTCCGTCACATCGTAGAGCACGTTTAAAGACGACCGAACCAATTCTTTTTTGTCAGTGTTCATGCTGCTTTGCGAGTACTTTCTGGCTTTTGAAGAAAGCGCGCGAAATATGAAATAAAACCACCTGACTGCGGTCGTGCGCTATCGCACTGCAGCGCTCTTAAACGCGCATCAAGCGAAACAACCGGGACGCGGACCGTCAGCCTGTATCGCTCCTCAGGGACGATGGTGTTCCTTTGCCGTGTGTGGCGGTCAGAAATGTTGACGCGCTGTGGAGCCGATGCCTGAAGTCGCGGCCGCTCATTTCAACGAGGTCCACGTGCCTTTGGTTTCGCTCGAAGCACGCCTGAGAGCGCTGCAGCACAATAGTAGTCATATTTTTCTACCTTTCTTTAAACACCGAAGTAATCACTACGTAGCACGCAAGTTTCCACAAAAAATCAGATCGGTCGTTCTAGAATGCCCTCTACAACGTATACAACGAAACGCACTTGGCCCTAAAGCGAATAGCATAAATGTTACATAATTCATATTAGTTAAGAATTAAGCACAATATAAACACGAGAGCCACATGGCAGTAAATCCCAACTTTGGTTTTATTCAGTTGAGGTTAACCACTTCTTTGTAAATATTTGGTTTCAGTGAGGCGAAATATCCTTTATCAATACGACACAGGCGGTACGCCGAAAGCTATGAAAATAAAGCATGATGTATCGCCAACTTAGGTGTTAAGATCAGACAATAGAAAACTCAGTGTTTACGAAAAATAGCATAAAAGGTCTCATTGGTACGCTCATGAAAAAAAAAAAAATGAGCTCTTCGTACTGTTTCTCACATCCCCATCCTAACATTTATAAGACTTTTTCTTATACTTTCCATTATTAAAATGTAAACTGAATTTCGCAGTTTCATTAAACCGTAAGCAGAATTTATCTTACTGTATACTCTAGGCACGCTCAGATTACTTTACCTTTGTTCTCATCATAGCCTTGACATAACAGTAAACTGACATAGCATGGAGATATTTAAGTAGTAGCAATAACCGAGAAAATAGAAAAAAAATCTGAATAAAGCAGACAAGGAGTTTAGGATCAGGTTACAAAATACATATTACAATAAACATACGAGCAAACACTATACAGAGGCTATATAGGAAATGTGTAGGATGCAAACGGAGGAGATCAAAGAGAGCACTTGTGCACTTGGAATTACGCTATCATTAAAAATACTCCTTGAATGATTTACGACGACGAACAAAGGTAAAGTACGCCAAAATATCTTCTGTGGCGTAAATGCTTGTTCTATTGCATCTAGCATAGACACCATGATGCGACGGTTGTTACAATCTAAATTGCATACAAGTCAATCTTATCGTGTGTAAGTCAAGCTTACGCTGACCCGATCTTTGAAATCGCTGGGTGAAAGCCGCGAGACGCTAAGCAACCCCGTTCTTACATACTTGAGACTTTACAACGAAGCATCATGCAACCCAAACTTCGATAACTTCAACAAAGCGGCATCGGAATTAGAGCGAAAGACACCGCACGCATTGGAGCACGCAGCACAGTACCGTTGTTGGAAACAAGGTTCATGGCAATAAAGTTATTCATACCATACCGACAGAGCTAAAAAGAAAGAAAACATAAAAAAAATTGAAGGTCGGCTGCGCGTCGCCGTTCGCACGCTTGTTTTTGTTAAGATTGCTCGAGCACCATCACGTGGCTCTTCTCCACAAATAGAGACGCGTATAGACCTAATCAATAGTGCTCACTGGAACACTGTGGCGGAATGACAAAAAAATGTCACTCTTGCGTTAGTTTTATTGAGGAGGCTTAGTGGCAGCAGTATCAGTTTGAGAAGCAGAGTCCAGCCGACGTTTATTGTTTTGCATGGCGGCGTTTCTGCAGCAGTATCTTGTATCTTAAGATACACGATACATTATTGAATGTATCGGAAATACAGATACAGATACTCGTTTTGCGGCACGTATCGCGATACAGATACAAGATACCTTAGGAGTATCTAAGATAGTATCGAAGATACATGTATCTTCGATACTGCCCAGCCCTGCTCTCTGCGCCATGACTCAAGGAATGGGGTCAACCTGGGCGACAGACACCACCTGCCTAGCCATTACTAAGCAGCCTCTCTGTGCTCTCGGCCATGACTCTGATGATTGTAGTAGGGTTGACGGCATTCATATTACTACAGTGTTCTGGTTCGCATAATGGGTGATTCCCTACTTCATGAAAGTGGCCGGACGCGGGACGCGGGAGGGACGGACAGAGCACCGAGCATAAGATGCTTCGCATCTAAAAAAGCACACGCGCTAACACTACGGTTCTCTCAAGGCTGCTAACAATTTGCCGCCTTTTGAAAGCAAACGGGAACGAAAACGCCTCAAGCGAAGCACCAAAGCACGGCGCAGTGGC